>PYUH01001143.1:262762-312448 GCA_016808085.1 Suaeda aralocaspica | reverse complement strand
TTAACCCCCCCCCCCAAAAAAATAAAATTAATAAATAAAAATCTCAAATTGTAAAATAGAGCAAAAATTACTTCGCACAACATCTCATCAAACATAAACATTTACATAATTTTTTTTTAATACACACATCATAAAATTGATGAAAAAGACAAATTTGATGACAATAAATTTAAAATAATGGAATTTTCAAGGCTACCCAACATTTTGGCCTCTTTCAAAGTCTTGATTTTTGGAAAATTTTGAGCTAAAAAAAATGATGAAAAAGAGTAAAGATCATTCAAAACTCAAAGCAAGCAAAAAAAATTTTTTTCATGAAATTATAGAGGAAGAAGAGGAGATTGAAATAATGGAGGTGGAGAGAAAGATAGGTAAACAGCTGGGTGAGATAACGAAGACAAAAAGAATATTGAAATAAAAAATAATAAAAAAAAGAAAAAGGGAGAGGCTTACAGCATTTAGAGCTTTGGACTTATATATCATTGGGCCTGCCACACTATTTTATATCATGCGGTAGGCCGCATATAAGACCCAATAAACGATTTAGATACCATGCTGGCCCGTACGTTTGAATCTGTTAAGAGTTGGTAATGTATGTAGTTATAACTAGGGGTGTTAATTTGGGTTAGAATCCGTTGACATTGAACTAACTTGGTTGAACTGAAGTGAAAGTGATTTGTAATCTAAAAATGGCTTGAACTGAAAGTGTTATAAACTGTTATTGACCGCTAGAACAATGAATTGAATTGAATTGAACCTGAACTGAAAAGAGCTTAAACTGAAATTGATTTGTACAAAACCCCAAAAAACACCAACCAAAAATAAATGAACTGAACATCAAGCAACCGTTCGTTCAATTGATCAGACCTAACCCGAACCGAATTGAAAGTGAATTAAAATGACATAAATCCCAATGGTATGTAAAATAAATTTTACTTGGCCCTGTTCTTTTGGATTGAAACGGAACAGAGCTGAACTGAAAAGAAAGGAGCTGAACGAACAGAATTAGACGAACTGAAGTGGACTGAAATGAAATGGTAATTATTATGGAGATGAGCTAAATTGAACTGAACAGAATTGAAGTGGACTAATAGAACTGAATAGAGCTGAACTGAACTGAAATACCAAAAAATAGTCCAAAAGAACAGGGCTTTATTTTGTTTTATTTAAAATTTAAAAAGTGCTTTAAAAATAACTATTTTGACACATTGTACATTAGAATGTGAACAACAATGAGAGATTTCAAATATACTCCTTAAAAAATTAATTAAACGTTTATTTTGAAGTTCAATTACATCAAACCCCACCTATTTTCTTAATTCCCATATTGTGATAAACCTAAAATATATTTAAAATTTCACAGGATGTTCATCACATAATTTTAAATTTCACTCAAAGTAACAAAAATGTTTCGAGAATCTTAAATAGCCCGATAGTAACCCAAAACAAGACCGCAACATCTCTCTAAGTTAGTTTTACTTGACCCGTTTGAGATTGAACAAGAGTGATTCTGACCAAAATGGTCGAGACTGAACTGAATTGTTCCCAAACTTAGAACAAACTGTTTTGACATGCTCCCGAAATGACTTGAAACTATAATGACAAACAAAGAAAAGACCGAGTTAACCTGAATGAAATGACTCAAACCTGATTGGATAACCCAAACCTGCACCTTAACCCGAATGACATCCCTAGTTGAACTTGTAAGTCGTTAGAGTGTATTCACAATCATGTAAGCTTGTCAAAAGTTTGTCACTATAGTAGTCTTAGGCTGAGATTTAGAAAAATGTTTTACAATTTATCACTCCCTCACATAAAAATCTATGGGTGTTGAATTGTGAATACGATTTCAGCCTCTCCAAATTAATTTTTTTTGTTGATGTTGGAATTGGTGGATATATACCAATGTCGAGTGGATATTTTTTTTGAATCATCCTCAATCTGTAATGGTAGCCCTAATAAATTGATGACTTAAGCTTATATCATCTTAATTAATTTATGGTTGGGCTAATTGAAAGGTAGGCCTTGATTAATTATATCATTAAAAGAAAATTTCAATTTTTGTGTATAAAATACATTACACAATTATTAAGCTTAATTATCTTCACAAAAAAAAATAAAAAAAATAAAAATATAGTTTTATTTGTTATTTTTTTAGTATAACACAAATAAGTAGTACTCGTATTATTATTACATCAGATTTTAGACCATTTGACCATTAATTCGCCTATTTGTGTAGTTTTTACTGTAGAATTTGTTAAATATTTAATAATGCTAAGCAATAAAAATAAAAATCGTTAATGATGATTTTGTTAGAGGTTTCAATATTATTTCCATTTTAAACTATGCATTCAATATCGTGGCCTTCAAAATTTTTGAATGCAAACTAAAATAGAAATAATTTGAAATTTATGAAAAAATCATAAGTAAATACACGATATAATAAAAAGGGAAAAGAAACTTGACGGCTTGTGAGGAGATTCAAACCCCAACACATCTTATATACCAAGTAAATATGTGTGCAACATCACAAGTTGCTGAGCTATGTTATCATTAGTATAATATTAATTGACTACCTCCATTTCATATTAATTGCCACACTTGAATACATTGGTATTATATTAAACTAAACTATTTCCAACTTTTGGGCCCTTCTCATTTGGGGGCCTGTGCCATACTTTTGCCACACCTCATATACAAGCTGTGTGTCAATGTGGTTATTTTGGAGTGTATGTGCAACTGTATAAGAAATATGTAGTGTGCGATTAAATAAATGGACGTGTAGCAAACGCTACAAAATATAGCACAATAAAAAGGGTGTGTCTACAAAAAACTTGCATAACATACTCGGTTTGTCGTCAGCTATTAATCTAAACTCGATCTATTTACACAGGGGTGAAATGGGGGAAGTTCAACATGATTGAGGCAGAACTACGCTTACTAGCAAACGCTCTTCAAGATGTTACCAACAAAAGATTTGTTCTCCTTTCAGAAACATGCATTCCTCTCTTCAACTTCTTTAATTTATCATAAACCTCATCAATTCCACCCAAAGCTACGTCGAATCATACGACAAAAGCGGCCCACAGCTAGGGGTCGATCAAGCATATCCTAAGTCCGAACATCAAAGTCCGTGATTGGCGAAAGGGATCACAATGGTTTGAGCTATACCGAGAAATGGCCATAGAAACCTGTCTGATCAACGATATCTTATCATTTAAAAATGGGTGCAAAGATTCAGCTTGTTATGCTGATGAGCATTACTTGCCTACTTGGACAAACATTAACTCGAAAGGCCGAAACTCTAATCGTAGCACTAACATGGGTTGATTGGTCCAAGGGTGGATGTCACCCTGCTAAGTACAGAAGAATGCATATCACATTTGATTTTTTGAAGAGGTTAAGAAGTGGAAAGAAATGTCATATAATGGGATGGAAACCAACATTTGCTACTATTTGCAAGAAAGTTTTTGCCTTCAACTTTGGATAGACTACTTAGGTTTTCTTCTACAGTAATGAACTTTTAATTATGTAACCTTATCAATTAGGGTCCATATACAAACACACACTATATATAAAAAGCATTCTTTAGTAATTATTTTTCGATAAATTTTCATTGTACTTAAAATAATAAATTTACCGGGTTCGACCGATAAATAGTCATGTAAAAGTCTCATTAAATTTTATAAAACTTGAGTAACGTAGTGGTGTTGATTTTGGTTCTCTAAAAGAAAGAAAATTTTTTTACTGAAATGAATATTACGTAACAGTATATGCTTATATGTTGGCCATATTGACTGGGGCGAAGCCAGGAAAAAATATTTAAGGGGGCCAGATAAACGAAGTCGAGAAAATAACTATGAAAAAAAAACATAAGAATATTTTATTGAAATAAAAAGCTCTAGTTTAACTAAGTAATAAAGTTCCAACCACACCTTGAATAATAATCCATCTCATCACTTAAGTGAGCTCTTCTGTTTTTCATGAAATAAAAGTCATCAATTATTGAATCTATTTGAACTTGCTAGCAATCTCTTCTCATATAAACAAGCAAGTAATCGAAAGATATTCATCCTCATCCTGTATCGAAGGGTTGTCTGACAATTTTCATGATGAGAAAGCTCTTTGTAGTTGCTGTGCAACAGGAAGGGTCAAAACTAGTCGAATCAATCTATCAACCAAAAGATACATAATTGATTTTCTTTTCTCCACCAAACTTCTACATAAATCTGCTATGGTAGTAAGACTTTTCATATTAGGATGATTAGGAACTCATAGAGTAAAATTGATCAAGTTCGTTCTTAAATCAGATAATCTTGTTGAGAGAAAGTCTTGAGGATAGTATTTCTCTACAAGAAGACAAATGTTTTCCACGTTGAAGTCTTTGTAACCATCCACAGGACTCAAAGATGCACTTAAGATAAGTAACTCTGTTGTTTGCTTGTTCACAAACCTGCTATTCAGTTCTTGCAATTGTTGATCTATGGTTGCAGTAAACACATTGACCCGATAGTGATGCTCAACGTTATAACATCATTTTTACGCCGAGATCGAATAATCTCATATAATAAGCATTCATATCCAATACTTGAGGGAGTCAAAGATATTGCAAAAAGAGTTTACCTTTTGTAGAAGACCTTCCCAACCATCATCACTAAACTTTTGAATCAAAGACTTTGTTCCACCAACTAAATGCATAGCGTTTAAAATGTCACGTGACTTATTCTGCAAAGCTCGACAAAGTCCATTTGTAAGTCTCATAAGTTCTTCCATCAAATGTAAAATAAATACAAAATCAAATTAAATGACAATTACTTTTGAGAGCAGATTAGCATCCTCGCGTTGAGAATATGTTGCTCGATGATCAATGGCTATTTTTTCAAGGATTGTAGAGTTGCATTGAACATTCTTATAACACTGCAAATAGACTATAATGATAACTCCATCTAGTTTCCCCCATGATGCTGTAAATTGCCAATTTGGTTCAATCCCTTTCCAGTCTCAACCTCTTCAATTTCAATTATATTCTCTAATTCTGCAACTTGTATTTTTTGTAATTATCATGACGCTTGGACGAAGAGCTAACAATGTTCACTATTAAGTTAAGATCTTTGAAAAAAATGATGAACCTCGGCTACTTCTCTTGCAGCAACAATACGAGTTAGTTGTAGTTGGTGTGCTAGACAATGCACATAACGACAATCTTCAAAAATAATGCTTGTAAACCATTCCATTCATCCTCATATTACTAGCTCCATCATCACCTGTCCTCTCATGTTTTGAATGCTCAACTATTAATATTAGATAAATAGTAGAAGTTTCCTCTTAAGGGTTTGGGATGTTGTATCTTAGCATTAATAGCTCCAAAAACTCTCATCATAAAAATCCATATTCTCAACAAATCTTATCACAATAGCCATCTATTCTCTTTTAGATATGTCTTGAGATTCATCAACAATTATGCAAATTTCCCTGCGAATTCTTTTGCACTTTCTAGCAAAGACATGTAAATTCTCTTTTTGAATGTCAGGAAGTGTATATTTAGCTTTTGCGGGGTTTTCAGCACAATCATTCAAATCTTTCTATATGATGCTAAAAGTTTTAACATCTCTAAGAAGTTCCCTTGATTTTTTGAATTTATACTTTCATCATGACCTCTAAATGCACAATTTCGAATGTAAGCCACCGTACTACATCTATGGAAGCTTTAATCCTTTTACTATTATCTTCAATCTGTTTTGGAGGTTGCCTTTTCATATACTGATCAGTTTTTCCTTTGTATTCTGCATTATTCCAACATAAAACTGAATATCCATGGGCTGAGTTGGTGTCTTTTCCAGCAAGAACAATCTTTTCCTCCAATCTTTTTCCAATTTTGAAATCCTTGTACAGTGAAAGCATCTTTCCCAACTTTTCCCAATAGGTCCTTTCCAAAAAGGAAACATGAGAAACATAAGAAGAGTTGGTAAAAGGTGAATACTCTAGCCAAGGATATTTCTTAAACCAAATAGCTTGGAATCAACGTTGATGATCAGTCTTACCAGAAGAAGGAAAATAGTTAGAGAAATTTGATATGGCCCGTAATTGATGTTTGCCCTCACAATTTCTTCTTGTTTTTCAGGAGGATAACTACTAATTGGCTTTCGTAAAACAGGATCACGCATTATAGTGTGCTACTAACAATAATTGTAGATCAACTCTAGGATTTAGTGAAGGTGTTCATTGGGAATTTGACTAGAAGTACCCATATTAATATCAATTTTTGATCCAATATCCTGATTAGTTGTGTGTATCCTCATTAACATTTGTGTCATTACACTTTTGAGCAGTAGGATTAACTTTTGCAAAGTGTGAGTAAATTGTTTTCCTCTTTATATTGACCTAAAAATTGGGGTATCCATCAAAATTTTAAGTAATTTAGAACAATTAGTTCAACATAATAGAATAAACTAAAAATTTGAAAGTAACTTGTACAAATCAATAAAACTAAATAATAACAATTAACAAGTAAAATAATAATAATTGTTGATTTTTTTTTTCATACTTACTAAATAATACTAACAATTAACAAGTAAAAAAAAAGAAATTGAACCTTGTAATATTATAATATATTGAAAAAAATCAAAAAGAAAATAAGAAACAATAGGAATCAGTGGTACGAAGTAGGTAGTAGTATAGTAATAGTAGTAGTGAATTACCTTTGATTTTGTCCTTTGTGCAATTGGACTTTGAATTGTGTTGGTGATTGTGATAGGTGATAAGGAAAGAAGGGAATCCTTGATTGATAATGTTGCAGCAGGCGGTAGTAACATAAACAAAACTCCCTATTTACGAAGTGGTTTGATAATTTAAAAGTAAAAGTAATGTTTATATTTTTTTTTTTATTTTTGATTGGGCCTATTGAGTAGGTAACTCTAACAATTAAGTAGTTCACAGTTAAAACTGAGTGTGACTTCCTTTTACCGACTATTTTTAAAAATGTAAATAAGCCTACTGATGAAATTTTTTGTGGGATCATAAGGAAGGCCATGGCCCCCACTACTCCCCCCCCTCCCCCCCCCCCCCCCCCCCCTGCATATTGATTCCTGAGCCTAATGACAATATCTCAAATTCCCCTGACGACAACGTGTTTACGGTGTACCCCGGTATCCTATTCAACCCTTCAGGATATATTTCGTTGGAGTGGATTATGATTCTCAAATCCTGACAAACACATTTAGTGTATACCTAGTAGGTAGAAATGTTACAACTTATCTGCTGAAGTGTGAAATCGTGAATAAAAATAGATAATTGTCGTGTCATGGGGGACCACTGTTCTAAAAGACGATTCCGCGCTACCTCAAGATTTGCACGGCGCCATATTTAAGTGCAATCACAAACACTAAACTCAAACTATTGCCCAAAACCTAAAGGAATATTTTACACTAGTACAAAAACAAGCCTATTGAGGCGCTTATAGACGCGCAACCCAATAAAAGTGCTAATTTAATTAAAATACGTCACATGTAGAAGTATAACAAAAGGCTGCAGATAAGTGGTGGTAAAGGACAAAATAAACCCGCCACTTATTTTTAATAAAATCCAAATTCCCACTTCCATTATCAAAAAAAAAAAAAGAAAATCCCACTTCTTCCACGCAGCGCTGCAGCACGTTTTCCATCTCTCAACCGAAATCCTAATCAAAACAAAAACCTAATCAAGATCCCTCTCTCAATCTCTATATTCCTCCAATTCTACGTGAAATTGCAATAGAGCTCTTCCAGACATTTGTAATTCGTGGTCTAATTAGGCAAAATTGAATTCTATCAAAATCCTAATCTAATCGCTTCTCTCAATCGAGGTATCTTTGCAATTATATTTAAATTTTTTCGCATAATATTGTATTTAATTTCTAATGTATTGTTATATAATTGGTAAATAATTTGATTGTGAATGTAATTAATGGCAGGAGCAAGATCGTGTTAATTCGTGAAGTAGGTTCTGGGGTTTTAGTTCGTGAAGTTTCTGGATTTAATTCGTGAAGTTTATCAAGTTATCGATCAGCTCGTGAAGCTCTTGTTAGTAAGTTTTCTTCTTCATATTCATATTTTTTGTGAATGTTTTGATTAATTTGATTATGATTGTTTAATTGAGTTTCCCCTAATTTTTCATTGTTATGCCTTAATTTGGGTGAAATCGTTTTGTTTTGGAGATTAGGGGTGTAATTCTTTGTTTGAGAATGAGTGTTAGGTTGTTTGAATGGTGATGTTTCAACTGGGAGGTTTGATGGAATTGGTGTTGGAGGTGAAATCGTTTTGTTGTGTTGCTGATTTCAGTTGGTGTTGGTGAGCTGAGGCTGGTTTGCTATGGCAGGCTTGGCTGGTTGTGTAAGGAGGCTGTGAGGGTGATTCTTGGGTAGGCAGGATGCTGTAAATCAAGGGAAAGAACCAAGACTATCAAGAATTACTATTGGTATATAAACTTGTTTAAATTACCGAAGCTAATTCAATAGCCAAGTCAGGCAAGAAGTTACAATGTTAGTGGCCAACAAAGTTTAAAAGTAAAGAAAAGAAAGGATTCATTCACACCAAGTTTTATTTACTTTAACATTCAAGACCTAGTGTAATAGATGTAGTATGACTGTATGAGTACAGCATGTTTGTACCAGGGTAGCCACTAAATTCCTAACCTTCAGACTACTCAGAGTCACTTCTCCCCGATAAATATAAAATAATACATTACCTCTGCCACAAATTAGTTGTGACAGGCTGTCATTATTTGTGAGGTATAACATAATACTTAGTATACAAAAATAACAAATTATTGTTGTGTTCTGGCAGCCCGGTAGAGTGTAAAATGAACACAAAATGATTACAAAACAAAAAGACATTTTTAAGCACCACTGTCAGTCCCTTATAAATGCAAGGTGTCTAGGACTGCTCCTTACTCCTCAGAAAGATAAAATGGTGCGTTCGTGACTCATTGATTCAGAAACATAAAGTGCTGCTTCAAAATTAAGGTGTGTAGGTGAAGTTGGTGGTAGTTGTGGTACTGCTGCAGGGGTGCTGGGAAGGATGCAGGTACTGGTGTGTTTGGCATACTTGCTGTGCAGGTTGTGCTGCTGTGCAAGCTGTGTTGCTGGGTTCTGTGCAGGCTAGGGTGTTGTTTTTGTACTGTGTCTATCTTCAGCAGCAGCAACAACAATCCTATCAGTACCAGCAAGCTCAGCAACAACAGTACCTGCTTTATCTTCAGCAGTTGCACCAGCAGTCACAATCACAGCCACAGCAACCCCTACAGCATCAGGTTCATATTCAGACACAGCTGCAGCAACAACAGCAACAGACACAACTGCAGCAACAGCAACAGACACAGGTGCAGCAACAAGATGAGTGAAGTGTTGCTGTTTGTGTTGCTGATCTGCTGTTGTGGCTGGCCTGCCTGCTTAAATGCTTTTGGTGAGCAGGCTGTTGTGGCTATGTTGCAAGTTTGCTGTTGTGGTGGCTTGCTTGCTGGGTGCTGTTCTACTGCTGTGGCTGGCTTGCTGCTTGCTGCTATTGCTGTTTGCTGTGTTCTAGTGTTGATCCTTGTGGCTTTGTTTGTCTACTGTCTTTGTGTGATGTAGGATGGTTTTGCTGTTTGCCTGGGCCTTGTTCATTGGGCTTGTTTTTTGAGTGTTTTGGGGCTGGTTTGGTGATTTTTGTTTGGTTTTTGTTTGATTTCATGTATAGTGTGTTTTGTTTTGAGCCGTCTTAACTAGACTGAGTCAGTTTGGTTATGGGTGGCTTTCTAGGATGTATGTTTTTTTCCGTTTTGGTAATAAAATTTCTTACTTTTTACCAAAAAAAAAAATTAAGGTGTTTTCAGCATTAACAGGATTTGCCTAAAAATGCTTGTGTGATTATTGTGTATAAAAAATTAAGCTTCTGACAGTAACTGAACATATTTTAAGTCATACATGTTCCCAGAATGTGACTAACTACTATGGAAATTTAATTCCCAGGCAACTCTAAATGCATCTAGAGTACTTAAGAGTGGGTGAATTAACTCATTAAGTGATTTGTCAATTTGCGAAATTTAAAACTATAAACATCTAATTTTTTAGTTTCTTGTAGTAGCTGTTTGGTTGTGGCTGTTTTTGGGATTTGTGGCATTTAAGCTCTCATGTAATCTGTTTCTTATTTGGTTTTGGCATTCCATATTCCATTAAACGTTGTGCAAAACAACCTCTATGCTATCTTTCCGCCGTGTTTGAAGAATTTCTCTTTTATTGATTTTACTTGAATAGTTATAAACTGTAAATTATTTTGCAAAGTTTGGATTTCAACTATAAAGTTTGTGGACACTGGAATTCTAATAACTACTAAAAGAACAGGAAAAATCATAGTCATGTCATCCCATAATTGTGCATATACTTTAAATAATGGTGCCAACATCTTTCTTTCTTATATGTTAAACCTACTTTCCCTTGCTCATTTTTTAGGTACAAATTTTTATTGTTTTTTGTGATCAACTACTCAAACGTGTGTTCTTTTTCTTTCTTGTTGTATGTTTTTTAAAATAGTTGGTGGGTTTGCTATTTTTCAGTTTAAAATTTCATGGATTTGAGAACAATCAAGGAATACTTAAATTTCCCAATTAAAACACCAGAATACCGAGTAGGGGTTGATGGCTTCATGAGTTATGCTAATAGGACTTTAACCATTGATGCCAAGCTTAGATGTCCTTGCATAAAATGTGTTAATAATAAGCTATTGAATACTGATGAAGTAAATTATCACTTGCTTCATAATGGAATGATGCGTAATTATTCAACATGGAATTTTCACGGGGAGAGTATGAATCAAGTTCGTACTCCAACTCCTATAGAACCAATGGTAGAAAATGAGACTGTGATGGGTATGGATATGCGTCAGATGCTGCATGACATATATGGTCGTGTAGATGGTGACCCGGTTGATGGTGAGAACATGGATGAAGGTGTACCGGGCCCTAACAGAGACGCACAAAGTTTCTATAGCTTGCTAAAAGATGCTGAGCAAGAATTATGGCCTGGGTGTCAATTGACTAAGTTGTCTTTCTTAGTGCTTTTATTTCATATAAAGAGCACTAATAAATGGACTAATAAGTCTCTTAATGATTTATTTCAACTCTTACTACTTGCAATTCCAAGTAGTGCAAATCTGCCAAAGTCGTTTGCAGAAGCCAAAAAGGTCATTGAGAAGTTAGGTCTTGGGTATGTTAAAATTCATGCATGCCCAAATCATTGTCAATTGTATTGGAAAGATAAGGTTAATGATGATGAATGCTCAATTTGTGGTACTTCAAGGTGGAAAACTCAAAATGAGCAGACAACTTTAACAAGAAGAAAGAAAAAGAAAGGAGCCCCTGCAAAAGTCTTACGTTATTTTCCGTTAATACCAAGACTTAAGAGGTTGTATATGTCTAAAAAAACTGCCACCTTAATGAGGTGGCATGATGAAGAACGCTTAAAAGAAGAAGGGGTGCTAAGACATCCAGCTGATTCTGAAGCATGGAAATCATTTGACACTAGGTATCCAGCGTTCGGTGAAGAGAGTCGCAATGTAAGGCTTGGGCTTGCTAGTGATGGTTTTAATCCTTTTGGGGTGATGAGCTCTGCACATAGTTGTTGGCCGGTTGTCTTGGTACCATATAATTTGCCACCATGGATGTGTTTGAAACAATCTTCTCTTATTTTGTCGTCGTTAATTCCTGGACCCAGTAGCCCAGGAAATAACATTGATGTCTACTTACAACCGTTAATTGAAGAGTTAATGGAGTTATGGAATATTGGAGTTGAAACATACGATGCTTCTAAAAATCAAACTTTTAACATGCGTGCAGGCCTGCTATGGACAATCAGTAATTTTCCAGGATACGGAATGCTCTCTGGCTGGAGTGTCCATGGAGAAAAAGGCTGCCCTTGTTGTAATGTTAGAACCGATTCCAAGTGGCTTGATAATGGCCACAAGTACTGTTTTATGGGACATCGTCGTTTCCTAGATTTAAATCATCAATTTCGATCGAATTGTGATGCTTTCAATGGGGAAGAGGACTTTAGAGAAGCACCTACAACGCTAACTGGGGCTGAGGAGTTATGCCAAGTAAGAGAGATTCAGGATTTCAATTGCTCAAACACATGGAAGAAAAAAAATATCTTTTGGTCATTGCCATACTGGGAATCTCACTTAATTAGACATAACTTAGATGTTATGCACATTGAAAAAAATGTGTGTGACAATGTGATTGGCACTTTGCTCAATCTAGAGGGGAAGACTAAAGATAATTTGAAAGCTCGCTTAGATCTACAAAAATGGGGAATACGAGCAGACCTTCACCCAATAGAGAAAATCTCTAGAAATGGAAAAAAAAGATACGACTTGCCACCTGCCCCCTACACATTATCTAAAGATGAGAAGAGAAAATTTTGCAAAACTCTTAATGACATCAAAGTTCCAAATGGTTATGCGTCAAATATTTCAAGATGCATAAATCTCCAACAAGCCAAATTACTTGGGCTTAAAAGCCACGATTGTCATATATTAATGCAACAACTTCTTCCTGTTGCATTGCGGGGGCTTCTTTCGAAGGATGTGTTGGCGGTTTTGTTTGATTTATGTGGCTACTTTAGAGATGTATCTAGTAAGACTCTATATGTAGACGACCTAAAAAAACTTCAGGCTCATATTCCTATAATTATATGTCACTTGGAGATGATTTTCCCTCCTAGTTTTTTCACCATAATGGTACACTTGGTTTTGCATCTAGCTACCCAAGCAAGGATTGCTGGACCAGTGCTTTTTATATGGATGTACTTCGTCGAGAGGTACCTTGGGTCATTGAAATCACATGTGCGTAATAAAGCTCATCCTGAGGCTTCCATTGCAGAAGCTATTGCAGCTCTCGAGTGTGTTAATTTTTGTTCTACATACCTTGATGGATTTGATCTGATATTTAGGCTGTTTTCAAAGATTAATAATGACGCTTCAGTGGTAGATAATCCAAATATGGCTGAAGAAACGGTGTTTTCACAAGTGGGGCAGCCTTTAGGGAAGCCTAAGTCATGCACTATTAGCCAAATTAGCAAGACACAAGCACATCGTTATGTGCTATTCAACTGTCCGGGTGTCGCTGAATTTTTACAGTAAGTATCAAAATTACATAATTCATATATAAAATCTGTTATTTCATACTTATAAATCAAAGATAAAGGCTATTTCATAATATAAATCAAAGATAAAGGTTATTTTTTAATGTATAATTATTATTTCCTTTTTTAAGAGTACATGCTTCAGAACTTAAAAGACGAAGTCGTCCAAGGCGTTTAACATTGAAAGACATTGAGCGCACTCAACATGAAGTATTTCATGATTGGTTCAGGCAACATGTAAGTAGGGTCATTATCAATTTTTTTTTTTGTTATTATTATTACTATTATTATTATTAATATATTTATTATTATTATTTTTTTTTAATTTGATCATGTATTGTTATATTGCACTTTAAATAGGTAACAAAATTGGAGGAAACTAATGGCATAGAATCTTTAAAGGAGGAAATTAGAATGCTTGCACGGGGTCCACTCGATGCTGTCACAAAATATCGGGGGTATAATGTCAATGGTTTCAGCTTTAGATCCAAGCGATTTGACAAGTGTACTCAAAATAGTGGTGTCGTGGTTATTGCAAAAACATCAAGCTATGCAAGTTCTAGTGATAGGAACCCTATTTTGGGAGATGTTGCGTACTATGGTCGAATAGTAGATATCATACAACTGAAATACTTTGGAGGACATTCAGTTGTATTGTTCAAATGTGAATGGTTTGACCCTACAAGTGGAAGAGGTGTAAAGAAGGATGAATTAGGTTACACACTAGTCAATACTTCTCGATTAACGAATACAGGGGAAAACATAGAGCACGAACCATATATTTTTGCAGCGCAAGCTGAACAAGTCTTTTATATACAAGACCAAAACAATCCACAATGGTCGGTTGCTATAAAAATGAAGCCAAAAGATAAATATGACTTGGTAGATGACGACTTCAGTGAAGACACAGAAGAAGAACCATATCATGTCACATTTTTGAACAATATTTTAACTGATGAAAACGGAAATCACAGTTGGCTTAGGAGGGGTGTAGAAGCGACCACGGTAGATGACAATGAAGATTCTTGAATCCTTGTTTGATATATTAAACTGTTCTTTTTAAATTTTTTGTTGAAGCTGTTGACATTGTTAGTAATACTTTGAGCAACCTTTTTTATTGTGTATTGATGTTATTGCTGAATATTTTGGTGACTGTTTTTATGTCTCGTTTTAGCTAGCTAATTAAACTGATTGTTGCTGTTATATATTTGTTGTTGCTATGGTTGTTTTTAATTCTTCTTTTTGGTGTGGTAACTTGTCTTGCTGAATAACAATTTGCTATATGATATTGTGAAATGATGCTTCTTTTAAGTTTCTTTCTATTAAAGGAGTATGGTGGTGCGCAAGGGTAAGAGATTGCGATTGGCTACTAATACAAGTGACAAAAATGGTGAAAGTGGGCAAAGGTGTCCAACAAATTCAACCCCTTCAAATGAATTGCAGCAGGAAGGTCAAAGGGGTAATAATCCTTCTGATGAAAGAGGACCACGGAACCAAAGAGATCAAGTTCCTTCAAATGAACGTCAACTACATGGTCATAGAGTTCAAAATCCTTCTGAACAAGGACAAAATGGGAACCAAAGAGATCAAGTTCCTCTCAATGAAAGGCAACAACAAGGTCAGAGAGATCAAAATCCATCGATGCAAAGCAGTTCACGGCAAGAGGAAGGTGGTTGTAGTCGTCATGTGAGTGGAAATGCAGATCAACGAATGTACGAGTACACTGTGGAAGGTACTGTATAGTCTATTATCAAATTGTCTTTTATTATGCATCACATGGTTTCTTTTAATGCTAGAATAAGATTGGAGAAGTTATGATTCAAGTTGTTGAAATTCTTTAAAGATGTAATCTATTTTTGAACCAACAGATTCAAATGGGAATAGAAGACGTGGGAAGACTGTTTTGGCAGATGTATGGAATCTGCCAGAAGGACAACGGATAGTAATCGAGATTAATAAGGAGAATCAACCAATTGGAGAAGAAGGAGGAGTATTAGGCTATTTTTGTGGAACAGTGGCTAGAAATGGGTCACTTTGCTCTTTAACTTACACAAGATGGGATCTTTTGAAGAAAGGTTGCAATAAAAACAACCAGAAAATGATATTAGAAGAAGTTGAGGTAATTTTTAAGCATCATATTATTATTATTATTATTATTGTTGTTGTTGTTGTTGTTGTTGTTGTTGTTGTTGTTGTTGTTGTTGTTGTTGTTGTTGTTGTTATTATATATATACGATAAGTTGAACGAAACATATTTACATCTTATTGTTATAATTTTTAAAATCCGTCTTTATATTCATATAGAGGCGATTTCTCTACCCGAAATCACTTGAGAAATGGATACTGAAATCTATTGGGCACAAATGGAGAGATCACAAATGCAACTTGAAAGGGAGAGGGTACGATGATGATACTGACGTCAACACCCTGTATGATAATTGCCCAGATCCTGATGTTCTATATGATCAATGGGTTAGCCTTGTTAATTTCTGGAGGTCAGAGGAAGGAAAGGTAAATTTGTGCAGGGTTATGTTCTTTTTATTATTATCAAAACTGGTATTGGTGCTAAATAATTCCAATTGACTGTAAATCTCTTGCACTAATTTCACAGAAAAGAAGCAAGCGTAGTAAAGAATCACATAGCAAGGCTAAAGTAAAGCCGATTCATACCACTGGTACTAAGAGTCATGCTCGTGTTCGTGAAGAGTTGGTATGATAGATGTTTACATCCTTGTAAATTGGACATGTTTTGATTACTTAATTTTGACTTGTCATCCTTATTTTTTTGCTTGTGATTTGTATTTTTTTGAATGCTTAGAAAAAAAGATTGAACAAGAGCCCATCACGAACTCAAACTTATATAGAATGCCACAAGCATGAATCAGAAGCAGATATAACGGTCTGTTTTTTTTTCTTCTGAATTTCTTATTTTCAAAATTTATGTTCCATTTTGCAATTGCTAATCACATAATTGTTTATGCTTTGTAGAATCAGATCAAGAAAATTATAACAGAGCAAGGGGACAAAGAAAACTTAGATGATGATCCAGTTTCACAAGTGTTGGGAAAAGATCAATTTGGCCGTGTTCGTGGTTTAGGATTAGGTGTTAAGCCATCAGACGTAGGAGAGCCTTCTATACCCCGGTCATGCACTAATCTAAACATGTCCACTGAGGATGAAGTAGCATTTATGCATTATTTTCGCCAATTAAAGGGGAAGGTCGAAAGATTGACAAATCTTGTGAGAAGGCAAGGCAAAACTATTATTAAAGTGAAGAGAAAGCTGGAAGATCATAACATTACCTTCTCAGATGAATCTGAATCTGATGTTAGCACATCTGATTCTGATGAGTTCGAATCGGAGGAAGAGCATGAAAATTCTGATCCTAACTAGGTAAATACAATTCCTCTTATATACTTCTCGTATCAATTTATTTGGTTGTGGTTATGAGATGAACTGTTGCTTCCTCTCTAAAAATAATGGTGGTATTTGAATTTTTTGGCTTGACTTGACACAAGCAACTGTGTATCAGTTCTAATTGATTTGTTCTTTGTTACTTGATTCCTTATAATTGTGGATACCGGAAAAACAATGGTTGTTTGGGTGATTCCCTAGATTCATGAT
This sequence comes from Suaeda aralocaspica, assembly GCA_016808085.1. Lineage (NCBI taxonomy): Eukaryota > Viridiplantae > Streptophyta > Magnoliopsida > Caryophyllales > Amaranthaceae > Suaeda > Suaeda aralocaspica. The sequence goes on along the minus strand of PYUH01001143.1, from coordinate 295,677 downwards.
TGGATTGTTGGTTCGTTCTTGGATATGTTTGAAACAGGTTACAGGCTATAAATAGTCCCGTTTTGGGATGGTTCATCCAATTTACAAAGGAGACTCTGCCGAAATTTCTATTGAAAATTCATAATTTATTACTTTGTGTTGATTGTCAAACAAACAAATTTGTGACTAATTATCTGATGTTTTGGGAAAAGTACTTTCTGATCCATGGTTTTAAGTTTGATTTTTATGCTCTTGGCCAAAGTTTAGATTGATGTTGCAAATAAATTTGATACCTTTGTTTTATGTCATTTATGTAGGCCTAACAATGGAAATTTTCAATTGATATAGGTTATGCTTGCAACTCAAAAGATATCTCACGGAGGCAAATTCATAATCACATATGGGCGTCATTCAAAGTATCATTGAACTTCTACATGGACTGATTTATGTGGCATGAATAATGTTTTAATGTATAGATTTAAGCAATAGCCTTTTGGAATGGTTTTAGGTACTTGAAAATATTTCAATGTTTGTTATTCATAACAATTTATTGAGTTTGATTTTTAGTTTCTTTTTGGTGTGTTGAATCCTTCTCTATACAAATTCTGCTGCTGTTAGATTTCTTAATAGAAAAATAACAAGTTGAAATGACATATGCACAATTGCGACGCTAAAACTGCGATGGATATATGGGGTCAAAAAGTGCGGCACCTTGCCTCTTGCGACGCTTAATAGCGCCTTTATAGATTGTGTAATAGTGAAACATTATAGTTATTGCGGCGCTTTCAAGTATCGCATTAGGCTAATAAGCTATGAACCTACTATACTATGGCGGCGCTTATAAGTGCCTCTAAGAAGTGCCTCTAAAAGATGCTAAAGCATCAGGTAAAAGTCGCGGCGCTTTTAGTATGCTGTACCGACGTTGTCAAATTGCGCCGCTGCAGGTCCTTGCGGCATCCACTTGTGCGGCACTTTTGCAAGCGTCGGTAAAGGATCTTCCGGCGCTTTTTTGTGTCGCAGGATCCTAATTTTGAGCGTCGCAATAGTCCATTCCTGTAGTAGTGTTAGGAGAGCCAAGTGATATTTGTGATTTTGTATATGCATATGGAGGATTATCAAATGGGCTATTTATAGGATGTAGTTGAGAAGAGAATCTACAACAATTTTGGGAGGTTATGAATATTATGACCGTTAGGCACTAATTCGGTCATTAAGAGGCATTATTTATTTTATTTTATACAATATTCCCATAACAATGAACTTTAGTAATATTATCAATTCTCACCTTCCTTTGCTTTTCACTCAAGAACTTACAACAATCCTCCACAGCTTCGAAGTTGTGAAAAGAATGAACGATATTTGAATAAAATTGGTTTTTGGGCAAAACAAGACAATTGCATAAGTGCCAATGTCTTTCGATTTGAATTAACACATATTGAACATCAAGCTATGATCTCTTTCCTACTAAGTTGCTTTCGTCTTGAACTTAGTAGGGAGTAAGAAGCCCGTCACTTGAGTCACACAATCGAACATGTATGATAATTTGAGTTCCGAGAATAATATTTGACGCCTTATACTGGCCATATGTCCAAACCAAGATGCTCGTAGCACTACAAGAAAACGGGAAAATAGCGACGGATTTTTGGCGACGGAAGTAAATTCCGTCGCAAATATAGAGTTTGCGACGGATTCAATTCTGTCGCTAACTTGTGACGGAAATCCCCTTGTATGCGACGGAAATAGCCATCGCAAAAAAGTGACAAATCAAATCAGATGACCAAATACTTTTTGCGACAGAATTTTATTTTTGCGACGGAATGATCCCTCGCAAATTTGCGACAAAATTAATTCCGTCGCAAAAAATCGACAAACCCTTATTCTATTTTGTCGCCAAAAAATTAAACCAACACTTCTTCTTGTTGTTCGCCATTCTCCCTTCTCCCACAAACTAACCTAACCCAAAAACCCTCTAACTTCTTTGCCATTCTCCTTCTTGTTCTTCACCATTCTCCTTCTTCTTCGTCGGTTCGCCACCACCAAATCATTGCTGCTAACTAGCTGTTATCTTGTAGTGAACCCCCAAATCATTGCTGTTAACCCCCAAAACACCGCCATGAAACCCCATTCAAAACCCCCAAATCATCAATCTGCTTCGTGAATCATCCATCGAAACCCCCAAATCATCGCTGTTAACCCCCATTCAAATGTTTCTGCGAAGTGAGAGAGGTTAGGGTTTTTTGCGACTCATAGAAGGTCTCTGGGTTTGCTGGCTCCGGCGGTGGCCAAGCGGCATGCGGTGGAGATTGCAGGCGGGAAAGAAGCGACTACCACTCAGCAACCTCACTCTGCTGGTATAATCTTCCTTTATTTTATAACTTCAGAAGCTATTATTTTATCAATTTGCTGAAGAATTAGGTATTCATTTTCCCGATCAATCGTCTGTTGATTTTTTGTTTGTTTCAAGAATTTCTCTTCGATTTGATCAGATTTTCGTTATCGATTTGTGTCTAAATCGTCGTTTGGTTATTGCTATTTGAAGAAAATCGCTGAAGAATTAGGTATTTTTGTTTCGACTATCTTCGGTTGTTTTTTTTCGAAGCATTTCTACTTGATTTGGTTCAGATTGGCTTTCAAAGTTTTGGATTGATTGCATGAGCTTAAGCTATTGGTTTGGAATTTGGTTATTTTGCTTAGCGATTTGGTTTTGACCATCGAAGAAGTTATTTCAATTGCTGAAGAACATTGGTTGATTTTCTGCGTGCATTTTCTCTTTCGGCGTACTGTGGTTAGGGTAGTTGGTGCATTTGTGGGGATTTTCATTCTACAATCTGTTGTTGCTGCTGTGATGGGTTCCGGTGATTCTGATGAGAAAAGTGGGGAGGATCGTAAGAGGAGCCTTAAGGTGAGGAGGGGAGAAGGGGAAGTGAGGTTGAATGGAAATGGTTTTCAGATGGGTTTGGCTGGTTTGAGTGTGGATGAATTGGAAAAGGAACTCAAGATTGCTGAAATCCGAAAGATGGCGTCGGAAGTCAGAGAGGCTGAGAAAAAGAAGAAATCAGAGGATGATGAAGCGGATTTAGAGAATTTGAGTGAAGATGAAGAAGAAGACGAGGATGATGGTGAGGATATGGAGAGTGCAAATCTTAAGGGTAAAAGTGGTATTTTGAAGGAAGTTGATGGACGGTTGAGTACGTTGAAGAAAAAGTATTCAACACCCTCGGTTAGTGTTAATTTACTGGATAAATCAGGGGGTCTTGTGAAGGATGGGGGTTTAAATTCTGAAGAAGATGATAACATGTTGATGTATAAGATGAAGGATAAATTCAGAAGTCATCTGATCACACCCAAAGATAAGCCTAAAGGATTTCAAGGTATTGTTGATGTAAAAGAAAAGGATAGCAAAATCAATGACGAAACACTAGCTGGTAGTGGTAATGATGTAAGTCAGAAATTTGATGTTCTTGATAGTGGGTCTCCTGAAAAGGGTAATGATGACATAGATAACGTTGCGAAGTTACCAGTGTCTCAAAGTTCTGTGCAATCAAAAGGATTTAAGAAGCGGTCTGGAAACAAAAATGCAGCAAAAAAGTTGGACAAGGGAATCAATGGTTCAACTGCCTTGGGGAGCGATGGGACTGCGATAAACATAAGCACAGGAACGAATGAGGTTGCCAAACCAGAGAGAGGTAATTCTTTTGTTTGATCTGTTAATATTACTCTAGTCTTTTATGCCTGTTAAACGTGATTTCTGACATCCTTTCTTTCTGGTTACTTGCATAAAACTATGGGTAATCCAGACAATAAGAAGATGAACAATCATGTAACCTCAACATCATCTAAGACTCCTGCAAATTCACAAGAAAAAGTTCGAGCCCGTTTTAATAAACAAGGGAGCAAGTCAACCCGGAGCACTTACAAGGACAAGAAAAAAATTTCTGATCCTTGGTGGTCAAAACTTCCATATGTTCTTGTGAGTAATGTCCAACAAAATCTTTGTTGCTCAATTCTTTTTTAAAAATGCTAGTTAAGTGTTTGATGTTGCCAATTTTACTACGTCTTGCCATCATCAAAACCATTACCAAAAAATAATTCAGTCTAATTCTATGATTGCATTATCTTGCTAGGTGAATTTCTACAATTATATGTTATTTTTCTAGCATGTAGGGGTGATGAAATAATCACATTATGTGGAAATATTACATGGTGATGTCTTGTTGCCTGGCTTTACTCTGTTTTTCTCATGTATCCTTGTTATTGTTATAATTATGAGTAATTGCTAGAAACAGAATTAGAGGGAAGCTGAGGCCTGAGGCATTAGTGACGAGGCTTGTAATCCTACAAACTTTCTTTGAACATATTGAAGTATTATTGTTTGGATAGTTTATGGATCATTTTCTTTCCTCCGTTTTTGCCTTTATGCATGCCATCTATGTTCCCTCCTAATCAACCTAATATAAAAATAAACAGAAATGAAATGTCACTGTATTGTGTGGATTTATAGCAGTGTAAGTTGTAACAATTAAATTTTGATATTTATTGTCTAGTCTTTTTTCTAGAATGCATATTTCCAATGTTTCTTACTTGGCACTTCATGCTTTTTTGTTTTAATCTTCTCTATAAGGTAGTGCATTCATGACTTCATGATCTTGTTTCCATCCAAACATCTGCTATCTTAAGCCCCTATTGAACTTGAAACCTGGTATTTTTACACTATAGTCTCTCTGGTCAAGAATTTTGTAATAGCTGCTTGGGTGGGTAACTGGTGTTTGATTATTAAACCCCGTAATTTATACACGTTATAAAATTAAAATAGTATTTATACGTACATTTACGTATTTTAAAGGAAATAAAGTATTTGAAAATAATTAATTAAAGGAATTTAATACGGAGTTTATTCTTTATTTTAAAGAAATAAATTTTATAAGGTCATAAAATAATTTTATGAAGGTCTTAAAATGTGTGAAAATATTTGTAAGGCTTTTAAAAGTATTTTTAAGGGTTGCCATGATTAGTTAATTATGGGCCCAAAACTAATCCCACTTCAATTAGACCTTTTGGGCTTTTCCTAAACCAACTCTAAATCTTTGGGGCTTAAATACCCCCTTTTAAACCAAAAATTCAGAATTTCCAAGCATTCAAGTTAGGATTTCCAAAAGCGAAAAGAGAGAGAAGAAGAGAAAAAAAAAAAAAAAAAAAAAAAAAAAAAAAAAAAAAAAAAAAAAAAAACAAGAAGGGAGAAGCGACGAAGAGGACCGAAGGTCGCGGCCACCTCTCGCCGCTGCTGCCCTCGCCGGCCGGCCGTCGCCGCCACCTCCTCCCCCTTTGCCTTCCGATTTTCGTAGGTACAAAAAAAAAAAAAAAAAACTTTTTCTTCTAATTTAATAATTCTAAGCATGGTTTATAAATTATGTTTATGATCATGTTTTTGTAATGTTTTATGATTTATAATCATGTTTTTATAATTTGTAATTATAGATTAAAAAGTTGATCATGAAATTTAATTAGGGTTTGAGAAAGTATGAAGTTTTATGTTTTAAATTATTTTTATGATCTAGATTGAAGTGGTATGATCATAGTTTAATTATATATGATTGTATGATTAAATTATGATGTTTATATTGGTTTTTAACAAATTAAAGTATTAAAACAAATCTGAAAATTTATTAAATACATGTTAAAAACAAGTTTTAAGTGTTCATATTATGCTAGTATGATCATATATGAAATCTATGATCACTACATATATTTTTAGTATGATTTATGAAGTTTAAAGATGATTTAAGTATGATTTATAAGCTGTCCCGATTTTATAAAGTTCAAATTAATGTTTTAAAGTATGTAATTAGCATGAATATCATATAAGTTAAGTATTACATTATATGATCAATCCATGTTTTTAGGCTTTCATGAAGTTTAGAGAGGTCTAAAAGGATTTTTAATTAAATAAATAATGTGTAATTTTTATTAAGGCATGTTTATAAGAAGTAAAATTAAGTGTATTACTTACAAGTTTCCAAATTAAATTCTAATGCATAGAATCGAACCCCTAAACCTATAAGGATATTAATATGGTGTTTTATGCAAAAATAAGTGTTTAAAGAGGTTTTAAGAGGCTTGAAATAATTAAAGTAAAGCTGCCATTTTGGAAAGTAATGAAAAATAGAAGTTTTCGAAAAGAAAATAAGAGACAGTTATGGAATTGAATAGAGACATAGTAAGGAAGGTTATGGATGTTTATCCACTAGTAAAAAGTAGTTTAGAGTTGCTGAAAGTTTAGTCAAAGAGGTTTTATTATATAGTTTTCCTCTTATGTTTTATAGGAGGATTCGAATCAAGGTGAGTTCTAGAAGAGTAGTGGCGAATCACCGCTATTATACAAGGTACGTAAGTACTAAAGATTCCATGAGTAGAATATCATGCTAGGATCATGCTAGTAGTAGATTGAATATATAGGTTTCATGTTAGAAACTATATGATATGAAGTATGTTATGTGACTCTGTTGACTTTTGTTGACTTATATGAGCATGTTCAAGTATGCATGATTACATGATAATCATGAGTATTTATTTATGCATTCTTATATATATATTATTAATAATAACATCAAGGATGTTGGAATGCATGTTTAATAAAAGAAGTTGACTAGTAGTCAAAAATGAGCATGAAAGATTATGTATTAAATATTTTGAGCAAAGAAGAGTTAGTGAATTTTATTCACATGATTAGTAGTAATTGGCAATTTATTATATTTCCACTCACAGTTTATGTGTGGACTAGTAAGGAAGGTTATCCACTCACAGTTTATGTGTGGACTGTTAAGAAGTAATAACCACTCACAGTTAATGTGTGTCTAGAGAGGATAATAAAAAGATATAAAATGTTCACTTATCAATGAAGATAATTAATATGGTGTTCATGTCATGTATGTTATGAAATGTTGTGTGATGTATGCATGTTATGATGTTTGTTTGTGAGAGTCATCACAAGTTATAAAATGGTTAATCACGTAAAGTGAAAGAGGATTGCGCCAAAACTCTTGGAACGTATATACCTTGAGTATGAACAGTGGGGGGGAGTTGTCTAACAGAGGATTCAACTCTAGTTAGGGGTACAAGACGTTGTACTTCTATTTTTGATTTTTATCTTATATGCGCGGAATTCCGCCACTAGGTGGCATAGTAATACCTTCTTGGAGTTGTCCCCAGTTGGTGCCCTTGGGCAATTATTATTTTATAGGAAGGAGCCCGTTCGATGCGAAATCCAATTATAATAATTAATTCTGAAGTAAGAGTCTTAGAGTCTTATGATGTTGCAATTGTGGTAAAGGCATGGTTGATGTTTTACTTTGATGCTCTTGCAAGATTATTCATGCTAGTGTGTTGCATTGTCTTTATGCTTATGTACTCAGCTTTGCGATTGAGTGTCTTTGTGTGCATGGAATTTGTTTGGCTACGACGACCCGCGTTTCTTATGGCGAGTAGAAGTCTTGAATAAAGAGTAAGCAACGGTTTTAGTCGACATGCTGGGATGATGTGAAGAGTGTTATGTTTGTGTGTTAATGCTAAAAAGGACAAGCATATTATTATCAGAGGATAACGTGTTTTAAAGAAAAGTAGTATTTGGTTTGAAGGGCCGTTATGTCGGTTCCAGAATTGTTATAAAGTATCATGGGATTTGGTTTTGAAGTTTATTTTAATTAAGTTGTTTTGGTTTGTTTTTAAAAGTTAAGTCTTCGTGTTGTAGTTACTTGGTAATCATGCTTGGTCATTCTATGCGAGTGTCTATAGCGTTTATAGCTTGTGGTTCGTATGTAATGTAGTTTAAGGGGTGGGATAAATATTTATAATATGTTCCGGAAATGTTAGTTTTTAGGAAGGAGAAAAACCAGGGTGTACATTTGATGGAGATAATTTCTTCTGAATATGTAGTTGATAATGTTAAAGTGTTGGTTCCATATTTATTTTCCCCTATGAATAGCCTTAAATTGTCTTGGTGACTTGGTACAATGGTTAACTCAAAACGTGTTTTTTTTTTTTTTGGATGTACATGCCTGTATGTTTTCTCATAAAATAGTTGTCAGGATAGCTTCTCATTTTTCAGGCACTTAAAAGTTTTTTATTTTTACCCTTCAATACGAATCTTATATTCTCAGTAACCTTCTGCTGTGCTTAGTATACGTTAATACTCATGGTATATGCATGTTTTTGTGCTTATCTAGTTGTGTCAAATTTTTCCTTTTAAATAACCATGATACCTTTCTCAAGTTAATTTCTGTTATGTAGCTGCACTTGCAATTTATTTTATAGAAATTCAATATTCCACATCCTGATGAGCAACCAATTTCCAGATTATTTTGATGCAAAGAGGAACTGGTAGTGAAGCTGAACGAGGATTCTATAAGATAAGGATGGAGTCTGATGCAGACAGTCAATCAAACTCATATTACACTGTTGCTTTTGAAGACCGGAATGATGCTTAGAACTTCAATTATCTTCTGGAATCAGCCTTTGAGGATCTTCCAAATTTCCAATGCTTAAGTAGATCTTAGGATGTAATTATTCTCCTTTTTGTTAATAAAACTGCTTACATTTTTACCAAAAAAAAAATTATTATTGTTATTCATCAATTTAATATAGTATTTGATATAATAATTTATTTTTTCTTTTCAAAAATCGCTATTAGTATCGTTTTTTTGAAAACAAACGATACTAATAGCTATTTTTTTATATTTAAAAAACCACTATTAGTATCGTTTTTGTATACTAATAGACTGTCCATTTGTATTGTTTTTGTAAAACGATACAAATAGGTCATAAAAAACGATACTAATAAGCTAGTTTTCTACTAGTGTTTCCGTTGCAAATTTGCGAGGGAATTTTCCGTCGCAAATTTGCAAGGGAATTTTCCGTCGCAAATTTGCGAGGGAATTTTCCGTCGCAAACTTCAACAGTTCCGTCACAAATTTTTTGCGATGGAATTTCCGACGCAAATTTGGAAATTTGCGACAAAAATTTTAGCGACAGACGTTTTGCGACGGAATTTCCGTCGCAAATTTGGAAATTGCGACAAAAATTTTAGCGACGGACGTTTTGCGACGGAATTCCGTTGCAAATGGGATTTTGCGACGGACTTTTTCATTTTTGCGACGGAATTTATCCGTCACAAAATCGCTGTTATCTTGTAGTGTAGGTGCTCTAGAGTATTAGCCCAAACAATACTCATGGGAAGCGACCACACTTCCACAGCTAAGTAGGTGAATCCCATCAAGTGTGAGCTACATCGGACCACCAAAATTATGGCTATGGGTTCATTAAGAGTCATATGCTCAACCTCATTCACATTTGTAGCAAGCACACAATAAAAAGGATGGGCAAAATAAAAGTTTGTGCTTCCAAATTGTTACATAATGTATCCTTTGAACTCATGATGAGTAGTAGTCCATTACTTACAATTCATTCAATGGGCTCAAGCCCTATCCCTTTCGATGTTTCCAAAACTAGTTTTATACATAGACCTTTAGTAAACGGATCCGTAACATATTTTTTTAGACTTTTAATAGTCTAGTGATATAACCCCCATTTGACATAAATGTTTGACGACTTTATGCCTCAAACGAATATGTCTTTTCTCCCATTATAGGCACGATTAACAATAATCACAGCTTGCCAATCATAACGAACCCCCATAATGGAGCACTTGCAAGCACATTTTGCTCCTAAGTGCCAACTACTCTCAAGTAGTAGTTTCATAACCTGCCAATTCAAGAGAAATAAAACATATCAATACAAGGTTGCTTTGCACTATTCGTAAAATATATCTCCAACCCTAGAGATAATAATAAATCGCTAATGGAGTTTGAATTTAACATTGAAAATTCATTCAACAAAATTAACCTTCTTGAAAGTTAGTAGTGCAAACCTCAAAATATGGTACTATTTAGGTACCCAAGCAACCTCCTTAGAACAATCCAATGAACATTATATTGCTCGGTTAGCTCGGTTATGAGTGTTATTGCTCACTCCACTTACATAATATGTGATGTCAAGTCAAAGAGCATTTCATGAGGAGTATAATACTACCAAATAATCTTTTACATATTCCAAATGACATACGATGTCAAATCTCATATAAAAATTCAAAATCCTGTATTTGGTAGCACTTTCCTAAATCATGAATCAATAATTTAACATCAAAATCTTTTAGAAAAATATTATAAAACACTATACGAGTCTGCCATAAACTAACTAACGTTTAAGAACTTCTTCTAAGATAAATAACCACTAACAACAATTCACGATTCAGATTATGCTATGTAAATGTCTTTGACATAAATAATTACTTGCTTGGACATAACATAGAGATAATACACGAAACATGCTCAAAGACAAGTTATCAATGCAAAAGGCAAAAACATGTTTCAAGACTTCGAGTCCAATACAATCATGATTTTATCACTTCTCTCATATTGGACAACAAAGTCGAGTTCAACGTCCTTGGCTATACAACTGAAACCACATTCTTCTAGAACTAATATTTGATATATCAATTCTCTCCAAACTTCACTTGGGGATTACTACAACAAAATAACTTGTAAAGAAATTTACGTAGTAATAAGAATATAAAATTACAACCTCAACCCCCACATGAAAACACAAAGTGCAAATACATAACCTCATAATTGGTTGGAAAAAGAAAGTAATCATAACTATAGCCACAAGCCGCAATTGTCTAACATAGTTAAAATTTTTCACGTTTAACATTTGATTTTCCATGAAAAATCAAAAATTAAAAATCACGTGAAAAATTAATTAACTCATTAATATATTTTTCCCGTTTTGACCATACTAAAGAGTACAAATTTTTTTTTCCCATAAAGCTCCATTTGAAGGTTACGAAAATATTAATGTTCAACTTAAACATCCATGAGAAAATTATGCTTACTAATTTGTAACCTTCATAGTTAATGATGATTTTGCTCTTTAATGATCCAATAAAATAAAAATTATACAACCATTGTGAATAGTAAACAACATAACAATGACCCAGTATATCAAGCTACCAAAGTCTGTAATAAAGCTAGATTATGAATTACTGAGTTACAATATTTCACCCGTGCAAACTCAACCAGTCTACTATGTCTAGTACCTAATTCAACTTTTGCTTCATTTCATATAAGCTTGGTCAAACCATATTGTTAAAAATTACTTTGATGAACGTTTTAGACCAACAACCAAGCACATTTTAGAAAAGTTAATTACATGGAATTAACATGCATGCAGTGCAAATAATTGAGAGTTGCTGTGAAAATAATTTAAACTTCAACCCTGTGGAAAGACTCCATATAATAATTGGCAAATAGTACTTAGACTTTTGATCAAATTACCCGTAGCAGAATTTGATGAGGAGCATGAACACTACTATCAATTTACGTGAAATCGTCCGTCACTACATTCTCAGCCTTCCGGTAAAAACAAAGTGTATAAAAAATTACAACTAAGTAATGCCCAGTTAATGATTATGAGATATACGACAATATCATTTTACTTCTTGTTACATATTACTCAAATTAAAAATTTGTTATTAAGCAGCAAACCGTCTTTTAGATTGTTATATATAAGTAGTAGGTAGGAATGTCACAACTTATTTATTGAAGTGTGAAATCGTGAATAGTAAAATTGATAATTGCCGTGTTGTGGTGGACCACTGTCCTAAAAGATGATTCCGCGCTACCTCGGTGAATTAGTCAAACAATCAGCGGTCGCATCCAAGATTTGCACGGCGCCGAAATTTATGTGCACTCACAAACTCCGACTGGAACTCAGTCTATTGCCCAAAACCTAAAGGAATATTTTTAAGAGAGCCAAGTGAAATTTGTGATTTTGTATATGGATATAGAGGATTATCAAAAGGGCTATTTATAGGATGGAGTTGAGAAGAGAATCTACAACATTTTTGGGAGGTCATGATTATTATAATCGTTAGGCATTAACTCGGTCATTAAGGGGCATTAATATTGTAATTTATACAATATTCCCATAACAATGAACTTTGATAATATTATCAATTTTCACCTTCCTTTGCTTTTCACTCAAGAACTTCCAACATTTAGTGCTTCATAGCTACTTGAAAGCTTAAGAGCTTGCCTAACAGGCTAAATATAGGGGTGAGCAAAATCTAACATACGGTTCAGTTTTGAAAAGCGGATCGAATTTTCAGAGTATTTAGATTGTTAATTAAAAGTGTAATTTGCTTTCGGTCCAGTTTGAATAGGACATGCAATTTAATGGGGTCGAAAAATGGATGAATTATCCGGTTTCATTGTTGTACTTAAACTACATTATTTTTTCATTTAAATGATGAAGTGATGACTTCAATTTACTTACTAATTTACTATAAAATAAATTACAAATTCAATTATTATGCTCCGTAATGATGATGAAGTGCCCAAAAACTAATTACCAAAAGGTTTAATTTATTTGATCAATGCCCAAAATTAACTAAAAAAAAATACATTATTTGAAAATCCAAAAAATGCAACTTATAGTTCTATGTGTGTTGGTAGGTTCCAATTTTTGTTGGTGAATAGTTGAATAATGTGTACAAACAATTTGTGTGCAAACTGAATATAATGTCTATCTTGTTAGCCTTCTATGGAAAATAATCAGATGAAGATACTAGTCTAATAGTCAAACTGTCATTATCTTCTCTTATTATTATTATTATTATTATTATTATTATTATTATTATTATTATTATTATTATTATTATTATTATTATTTATTTTGCTTTTTAAATGACCGGATCGGAACCGGACACCCGCAAGGGTAAAAAAATGATCTCGATTTGATCCGTTTTCCAACAAAATTGCAGATTGGAAATCTGGTTTGGTTTTGCTGGATAAGATATCAATATTTCCAGACAATAAAATTACGATATCAGATCAGAAATCGATTATCCAATTTTTCGGATGCTTTTTACTCACCCCTACTAAGCGCCTACTTACTTCAGCTTAATTTCCACTCCAATCAGTTTAGTTTAGTTTAGTTTAGTTCAGTTCAATTCATTTCGGTTCAGTCCAGGTTTTCTTTTATTTTGCTAATTCTTATTTTATTAATTTTTATGTTCATAATATTATTTGTTCATATATATATATATATTATGTAAATAATTTTTTTTGTTCATATTTCGTAATATTTTTGTTCACAATATTATCTTTATTTTGTACTTGGACTTATTTTGTTCATAATATTATTGATGTGTATTAGCTTTATTAGTGTTACTTTGTTCTTGACTTTATTTTGTTCATAATATTTTTATTGTGTTCAAAATATATTATTGAAACATTAATCATCATTTTTTTGTTTCATATATATATATATATTAGTTTATAATTTCCACGAAAAAATATTAAGAAACTACCATTCAAGAAATGAATTGAAACAAAAATATAAATAAATTATCATTTACAAAAATATTATTGTAGAAGCCTAGATTTGGTACCACCTAAAAGGCCGATGATTAAAGTATACCACGTTGCAACATGTCCAACTTCTACTATTGTTTGCTTGAAAAGAACGCCCAATTTTGTCCGAAGTTAGTTGTTTACTTATTTGGACCCTACTCCACAATCTATACGGGGATCCCGCTGGCCGATCAGCGAGTCAGGGTCCACGGGTGAAGCGTCCTAGTTAGGGGGTCTAGGGGGCCAAAGCCCCCCAAACTTTTTGAAAACTAAAACCATAGCCGGACATAACCGATGATAAGTTCTAATGGTCGAGTTGCACTTAAGGTTATTTTCTTTAATTTCAAATTTTATTTTATTATTTTATTGACTTTATCCCATTTTATTTTATTATTTTCTTTAAGTTCTGATGTCCAACTTCTACTATTGATTGCTTGAAAAGAACACTCAATTTTGTCCGAAGTTAGTTGTTCACTTATTTGGACCCCACTCCACAATCTATACGGAGATCCCGCTAGCCGATCAACGAGTCAAGGTCCACGGGTGAAGCGTCCTGGTTAGGGGGTCTAGGGGGCCAAAGCCCCCCGAACTTTTTGAAAACTAAAACCATTGCCGGACATAACCGATGATAAATTCTGATGGCCGAGTTGCACTTAAAGTTATTTTCTTTAATTTCAAATTTTATTTTATAATTTTATTTTACTTTATCCCATTTTATTATTTTATTCTATGAATTTATTTTGTCCGAGATTAAGAAAATTAATAAAATGTGTAAAAACAACCACGTACGTCTAACCTTCTAGAAGAATTTGGAATAATTTGCACAAAATAAGGTAACTTTAGGTTTATGAAAGTGAATGAAGTGAAATGGGGAAGTGAATATCACAAATTTCAAGAAATTAGAGAATAATCGGAAAACTTCCTTAAATCGAACACCAAGCGCCTAAGCGCTTGAGGAGCGCTCAAGATGAGAGCTCAGGCGCCCAACAACAGCGCCTATGCGCTCAGCTCGAGTGCCTGAGCGCTCGTTGGGCGTGTATGCGCTTGTTGCTGAGCGCTCCAACCTCCAGCACTCCTCTGACGCCACATTGACCGCTATATATATGTACTTTGTTCGGCCTTCATTCCACGACTTCAACCTCACAACCTTCACAATTCTCATTCTCTCTCTCGAAAAACGTGCTACTCTCTATCTCTAATTTCTTTCTCTAAAAATTCTTCTAAAACCCTAAACAAAAATCTTCTTAAGCATTCTTACAAACTCTAATCAAATTATTATAATAATTATTATTATTTTAAGTTCTTTAAGCTCTTATTCAAGCATTCATGCTAAGAAGTTTTTCTCAACTACCGCACGACATGTACTTCAAATGAGGCCAAAACCATCAACAACATCATCGTGAGCTCTTCAAATTTGTGTTATTTTATGTAATTATTGCTTTCTTAGAAAATTGACATGTTTTAACTAATTTATGAAACATTGATTTAACTTTGGTTTGGTTTTCAATTAAAACTAATCTTAAGTAGAAACATGAACTAGGTTGTTTACGCGATCATGAATGCAAAACTTCATTGCTTTTATCACCTAAATTCCATGTTCAGTTACAAGACTTGAAAGCATGCTATCGTATAAAGTAAAGATAAATCATGCAAACCAGCTTAAGGTTCTTAATCTTGATTAATTATTAAGCGATCACCCACGCTCACATGTCATTAGAAGTTATTTGTGCATTAATCAAAAACCTCTTAGTGATGTTTATTTTTTTTTTTTTTTTTTTTTTTTTTGTATTTTAGGACTAAACCGGAAATATCTATGCTATAATTTGATAATATGATTCTAAAATTACATATGAGACTAAGGAGAGGCCGCTATACGCGGGGGGACAGTGTGAACTACTCTTTTCCTTACCATCGTCCCCGAATCCAGAGATATGAGACCTTCTTATCCTTGGCTGCCAAATTGCCTTCGAGCTAGACCTAATGGGGTTCCATGAACTCCCGAAAAGAGCACGACGTTGACTTCTCTACTTGTGTTGTGAGTTTCTAGACTCACTCCATAAGCCAAGCATACTTACACCAAACAAACAAACTAAAGACATTTGATGTCTGTAAAAAGGGCACGTGGGCATGGTCACGAAAGCCCCGGGTCCACAGTTTAGCGACTTCGCTAGGAATGTTCCCTTAATTTTAAGGGAGAGTGGACGAAACTAGAAAAAGTCTTGTAATTTCTTAATTATAATATCGAATTTATCTATAAGGCATAATGCATACAATTCCCACGCGAGGGTGTTTGCTTTAGGATTCACGTCTCTTAAAGTATGTCCAATACTTGAGACAACCCCAGAGGTCTTCTTTTAAGGATGTTTAAGTGAAATACGTAAAGATATTCTTTGAAATCCATCCCAATGATAATGTGTGAACCACATGACCTATGTGGCTCATAATAGATGTCCCACTTGGACTACCACTAAGATGTGGTGTGGATAGTTGGACACACCCTAGTCATGGTACCCCTTGGACGCCCTAAGCCTTACTTGTAGTCACCCTCTTAGAACCTTGGCTAGGTTTGAAATTGACCTCATGCTAGGTGTACTGTGACAATGTGCCAAATTGTATATTATGTGTTTATACGGTTAACTTGGACCCGAGTTTTGCAAGGACATTTAAATACATTAGAATAGTGAGTCTCATATTGTAGACACTTACATTTGCTCCTTCCTGAAGGCCGATGATTAACGTGTATCACGTCGCAACTAGTCCAACTTCCATAAATTGAATGCTTGAAATAATAAATAAAATAAGAAAATGATCGTTGGACATAACCGATGATCAGTTTCGATGGTCAAGTCGCGCATAAAATTATTTTCTTTCATTTTATTTTATTTCACTTTATTTCATTTTCTTTCATTTCATTTTATTTTCATCGGAAATTAGAAAATTAGTAAAACGCGCAATCCGACCACGTACACTAGTGGAAAAAATGGTTTTTGCTGCGTCACATTTGTTGCGGTTTTTTGTGATTTTTCAAGAAACGCAGAAAATAGTCATCTATGATACTGTTATGTAAATGTATTTGCTGCGGTTCAAAAGAAACCGCAGCAAATAACTTATTTGCTGCGGTTATAATCGCAGCAAATAACCCAATGAACATAATAAGCAGCCCAAGCCCAATTCACCGCCACATATATATAAGATACACTTAACCTAATTTCATCATATTTTCCTCTCTCAATCTCTCATTTTCACGTCTCTCTCTTCCTCCCTCATTTCCACTTCTCTCTCTTCCTTCCCATTTCGCCTTACCTTCCTCCCTCATTTCCACGTCTCTTCCTCATTTTCTTTTCCTCTCTCTTTCTCTTATCCATTCTTTAGGATATTAATGAAGATGTTAGCATGAACGTTGATAATGAAGATGTTGAAGTTGGCGCTACTTCCAATGCTGTTGATGTTGTTTCTTCTGTTGATGATAGAACAAGTGCTGATTATTACTAGATTCTTACTCCCATTTCGGTATAATTTCTTTATTTTCACTTTTTTTGTTTAAATTTGCTCTTTTTTTTAAATTTAATTTTGCTGTTTTTGTTTGTGTAATTTGTGGTTTTTCTGGGATTTTTGCTTTATAATAATCTGAGATTTGTGTATTTGAATGTAAAGTAGTAGGGTTTCAGTACAAACTCATGATTATGAAAATGGCGAAATTCATCATCCTTCTTCTTCTTCTACCGACGTCATCATTGTTCGTCATGGCGAAACTGATTGGAATGCTATTGCTTAATTGCAGGTCTATTACTTCCTTTACTCCTTTTTTTTTTTTGATTTGCACATTGTATTTAAGATGCATTTCTATTTAATTATTAGATACAGTTTGAATCAATTTAGGTTTTTGAAGAGCAATTCCTCAAAGTTTATTTGATTTGATGTCATCAGGGGCAGTTGGATGTGGAGTTGAATGAGACTAGAAGGCGGCAAGCCGTTGCGGTTAGTTGTTGATGATTTGTTAAGGTTATTGTATTTGGTTTGCGGAATTAGGTTGCATAATCTTGATTTTTCGTTGTAGGTTGCGGAGCGATTGGCGATGGAGCCGAATATATCTACTATATATTCATCTGATCTTAAGAGTGCTTTTGAAACTGCTCAAGTTATAGCTTCCAAATTTGATGGCCTTGAGGTCTGCTTCTGTGGTATTTACATGAAGTTTAATAGTGTTGATTTACTATAATGTAGGGAATTTTCAATGCAGGATGCTATTTGACTCGGTATCGGAGTGAGGCGGAATTGGATTTTCATTTAAGTAGTGTCCAATTTGATCAAAATTTATTTATGATTAGCTAAAAAAGATCATTATGGAACTAGTTCTTCCTGGTTTACTACGAATTTAGAGTTTAAATGTGGCTTGCTGCTTATTTTTTACTTCACTAGGGATAATTAGACTGATATTATGTGCCAAGGTTAAACTTGTTCTAGTTTCAGTGCTTTGGAAAGCAGGTATTTAAGCACACTGCATTATAAGAGTAGAACCTGAGAAGCGTTCCTAACTCATATGAGTGTTTTATAAAAATATGCATTTATGTATTCAAGGTATTAAGTTTTCGGATGAAAATCAGTTGAGTGGTTGTGAATTTACACTGTACACGTAGTGGTTGTGGTTGTGGTGTTGTTGGTGGTTTTCATTGTTACCTTGACTTGCAACCTAGTATCAGTCACTAGATTATATTTATTTATTTATTTATTTATTTGCTAACTTATTATGGTTTTGGTACAAAATGGAGTCAAGATACAACAAGTGGTTTTTAATAAAAGTCCAATTCTCTTTTACGGTATGTTTGGATAACAAGTTTGAAAGGGAAGGGAAGGGAGAAAAATAGGAGGAAGGGGAGGTGAAAGAAATGGAGCGAGGAATGGAGTTCCATTTTCCTTTCAAAACTCTCCAATTTTGGAGGGATAATGTTTATTAGTGGAGGAGGAAAAAGGGATACCTCCCTCTCCCTCCTTCCCCCCAACCAATTATCCAAGCAAGGAACACTCCCCCGCTTCCTTTCCCTTTCCTCCTTTTCTCTCCATTTTTTGTGTCCAAACAATACGTTAGGTTTTATTTCTTTGTTTTTGGCTTGTTTAGGGTACAACTGCACCCATGCAAACTGCCATGGCGCCACGGACTCCTCAGCCGAACCTAGCCTTTCTTTTAGTAGTATTTTTTTCCCTTCTGTGTATACTGATTTATAATGCACAAAGGGTATATATGTGAATGGATACATAACTTTTTTGCTGAATTTTCTGATTCAGGTTATCGGAGATCAAGACCTGCGGGAAAGGCATTTAGGGGCTCTACAGGGACATGTTTATCAAGAATTGGCAAAGCTTATACCCAAAGCTTATGAAGCTTTTAAGTCTGACAGATCAGATGAAGAAATTCCGGTATGTTTGGTCCCTATATTCCCTAATGGTTTGGTATGCTTGATCATAACTGCTTTAATATTTCTTAGTATTATGAAGTGACATTGTAATAGGAAATTACAACCGGTGAAAAGCACTCAAGTGTCAATCCTTTTTTTTTTTTTTTTTTGAGTTTAGGAGTTTTTGTAAATCATATCTTCGAAAATATCTATAGACTTTTACATTCCTCAGGTAAGGATCAGCTAGGATCAAGATCATACCTTGGATATATGGAGGTACTTAAGATTATACAGTTGGATCTAATGACAGAATTATAATTCAGAAATTTCTTACTAGGGACCAGGAATTACTTGTCTTTCTTTCAATCTTTGTATTGTAGAGTTGATTTTGACTACTAGCTGTCTGTGTGAGCTTAAGTGCTTCTCGGCCACACTTGGATGTAGTATACTTGGATGTCAGTATTCAACTTGTAGCAGCCAATTTTTTAATGCATTACTCATCTCACATTCAAGCTAAAGATAGTTACTATCTTCACTGGTGTGCACGGTGGTGGTGAAAGTCGTGATCAGCTGTATGAACGATGCACTACGTACTGCATTGCAGAGAGTTGGTGAAAAACATAGAGGTCATTAACGCTTGCTTAGTTGCTTTTCGAGAATAACTTATGTTACGGTTTTTTTTTTACTAATTATTATTCCAGTCCTGTCTTTGTTCTCTAATCAAGTAATGAGTCTTGTTTAAGTTAAATTTCAAATGTATTTTTGTGATAGAAGTGTATTTTTTTTGATTCAATTGAAAATAATTGATTCTATGTATGTATAACACTTCAGCTTCTTATTTTGCTTTAAAATGCAAAAAAAAAAAAAAAAAAATTATTTTTTTTGGTGCTTGTTCGCTGCGGTTTTGTGAATAACCGCAGCAAAAAGTCCATTGTTTTTGCTGCGGTTGGTTCAACCGCAACAAATAATATGTTGGTTTATTGCTGCTGCTCCAAGTGTTGCGGTTAAAAACCACAGCAAATACCCCTAAAAAAACCGCAGCAAAAGTGGATTTTTGTACTAGTGGTATGTCGAACCTTCTGCAAGAATCTAGAAGAATCCGTACGAAATAAGGTATTTTTAGGTTTTTGGAAGTGAATAAAACAAGATCGAGAAGGTAATCTCGGATTATGGAAGTGAATATCACGAATCTCAAGAAAAATGGCAAATAATCTAAATCTCCTATAATCCGGTCCTTGAGCGCCTAGACACTCGACAAGCGCTAGAGCGCTCAAGACGAGCGCCTAGGCGATCATTGAGCGCTTAGGCGCTCAACTCGAGCGCCAGAGCGCTCGTTGGGTGCCTAAAAACTCGTCGCTGAGCGCTCCATCGCTCGTCCAGTGCTCAGGCACTCAAGGACGCCACCCCAGCCCTATTAATACTCACGACCTCCAACCTTCATTCAACATACAACACACACCCCTTCTATCTCTACTTTATCTCTTTAAAACTTTTCTAAGCCTTAAAACTTCTTTGAAAATTCCAATCAAATTCTTTTAAGTTCTTTAGTTTCATTTTTAAACATTCAAGTAAAAGAAGTTGTTTCGACGACCGCACGAAAGGTACTTCAAATAAGGCTGAAAGCATCAACAACATCGACTTGAGCTCTTCAAATCCTTACTATTTTATGTGATTTATTGCTTTATGAGAAAATCGACACACTTTAATTTATTTATGAAATATTGACTTAATAATAGCTCGTTTTTCTATTAAAATCAACCTTAAGTAGAAATATGAACTACGATGTTTTATGCTCTTGAATGCTACATGTTTATTGCTTTAATCCACCTAGAATCCATGTTTAGCTACAAGACTTGAAAACATGCTATCACATAAAGCATAGATAAACCATGTAAACAAGCTTAAGTTCCTTAACCTTGATTAAATCCAAAGTGATCACCCTCAAAATTAATTAAAAATTATGTGTGCATTAATTAAAACCCGCCTAGCAACGCTTGTATGTGCTCTTAGGGCTAATACGAAAATATCTATGATATAATTCGATATTATGATTATGAAATTACATATGAGACCAAGTAGAGGCCGCTATACGTGGGGGGACAGTGTGAACTACTCTTATCCTTAGCGTCATCCTTGAATCCAGAGATGTGAGACCTTATTATCCTTGGCTATCGATTTGCCTTCGAGCTAAACCTAATTGGGTTCCGTGAGCTCTCGAAAAGAGCACGGTGGCGACTTCTCTACTTGGGTTTTAGGTTTCTCGACTCACTCCCTATGCCAAGCATACTCACGCTATGCAAACAAACTAAAGACATTCGATGCCCGTAAAAAGGGCACGTAGGCTGATCACAAAAGGTCTGAGTCCACAGTTTGGTGACTTCATTGGGGAGATTCCCTTAATTTTAAGGGAGAGTGGACGGAACTCAGAATGTTTCATAATTTCATGATTATAATATCAAATTTGTTTGTTAGGCATAATGCATGCAATTCTCAGTGAGGGTACTTGCTTTAGATTTCACATCTTTTAAAGTATGTTCTATACTTAAGACAACCCCGGGGGACTTATTTTAAAGATGGTTAGGTGACCTACCTAAGGCCACTCCTTAATCGAAATCCATCCCAACCATGACGCGTGAACCAAATAACCTATGTGGCTCATAATGGATGTCCCACTTGAATCACCACTAAGTTGTGGTGTGAATAGTTGGAAACACGTACCCTAGTCATGGTACCTTCTTGACACCTTAAACCTTACTTGTAGTTGCCTCCATACAAACTAGGCTAGGCATGGACTTGACCTTATGCATCGGTGTGCTATGTGCGATGTGCTACATGTTTTACTTGCTTGTATAAATGTTTCAAATGAGTCTAGCTTTCTCATGACCATTTTTGCTTAGAGAGTCGCGTATAGGCCATAATTGCTTATTGCATGGACTAAAGTTGCATATAGAACCCCATAGGTTGCATTATCCATTTATATTTTAAAAATTATCGTCATCATCCAATTATAAAAATGATAAAAAAAATGATGAAAAAAATCAAGGATGATGAAATACTATGCATCATACATTCATGTAGAGTTAGAAAGCATCCATGATAAGGTCATGCATCTGAGTCTAAAAACAAGTGAAAGTTCTAAAAATTCAATATCGCAGGATAGGTCGTACATGTAACACCCCTAAATTCCTCACTTTTTAAAACTTACCTAAAAACCTGTAAACAAGAGGAACTTGAGCATGTTACTGCCACGCCACAACTAGTTATAAAACTAGTTGCAACGCTACGGCTAAAGGGTACAACAATATTTCGAAACAACTATAAAAGTAAAACACATCAGAAGTTTTAATTTTTATTAAATTTTAAGTGAAATAATTCTAGTCGAACTCTTTTACAACATGGAACCATTGTGGTTCTTACAAAAAAATAAGTTAAGAAACAACTATATTTTTTATTTATTTATTTTTTTTTGGTGCAAATGTAAATATTTTATTAATCATAAAAAAAACAAGTACAACCTAAAGCTGGATAATTGGGAGGTTGACTCAACCATGACAAAAACCCACAGGACATCATCTATACAAACCAAAACAAATGAATAAAACATAAAACAAACACTAAAACTGGAGTGCTGCAAAACAAACAGCACAAACAGCCTGCTACCCTACCACTACTACAACTTTCCTGCAATATAGGAATTCAACAAAACTGCCCACTACAACAAACTGCACCAGCACAGCCTAAAGCCTGCTGTCATACAACCAGCAAGTCATCCATTCTCTACATGGTCTCTGAACAGTAGCCAAACAGAAACAGCACAAACACTCATCCAATCTACCATTTTAACACTGCATCACTGAAATGTAAAAAACCACACCACTGCACCTCAATCACCCACTGCAAAAAAGACACTGCAGATTCAGCCAACCATTCTGACCAGAATCAGACAACCCACTTCAGCCTGCATAAACAATTCTTTGAAACTGCTACCACTAATTGCAGCAACCAAAAAACTCCGGCAGCAGCTGACACCAGCTTCACTTCAGAACTGCACACCCAAACCAGCAGCAACCAAAAACAGCCCCCAAAACAGGAAAACCAACACCACTACAAACAAACAACTTCAGCCTACAAAAGAGTGTGCTGCAAAGAAACTTAAAAAACCTTAACTACAGACTGCAGCCCCTCCATTCCACCCATTATAACTGTAGTATTAAAAATTACAGACTAAGCAATTACTGGATTACACAAAAGTCAAACTGCACACATAACCACCCACAAAACATATCAAAACAGCAAAACACACAGCAAACTCAACACAAACTGCAAGACCCATTTACTGATCTGCAACATCTGATCAGAAGCAGAAAAAACAGTCCAGCATAGCTCCCACAGCTTTGTCTGAACTGTTAAAACAGTGAAACACTACACCTCCACTGCAAAGACCAGCACACTCAAGGAAACAACCAAAAATCAACAACAGACACCAGCACAATAAACAGCTAACTAGAGCTGCCAAACAACCAGTCACCAACAACCCCAACAGCAGCAACACAAAACCTGCACTTCAAACATACTGCAAAACTGCATTTCTGCAGCAGCTACATACCAGAACAACAATAGCAAAACCAACCAGCAGCATCTTCAATAAATTGTATTCACCCACCACAGTCCCACAGGACTGACGATACTTAGCTACATGTCAACTTCTCCAAAAACTCATAATCAGCAGCCTTCCATTTCCTCTTTTCCACCTGCACCAGTCTGAAACACACCTCTTTCTTGATCAAAACAACCACTCTCTCTTCTGTCTTGCTATTTCTTTGCCACATGAGCATATTCCTTATTTGCCAAATGTTATAAAGCAAACTAGCTAAAGTACAAAATACTACTCTTCTATGCACCTTATTCCTAGCAGCTGCATCCCATTCCTTCCACACATCCCCAAGTTTATTAGCACCTGAAGCTTCCAATCCCATCCAATCTCTAACAGCCAAGAACACCTTATTAGTGAAAGAGCACTCAAAGAACAAGTGATCCTGATCTTCCACTGCATTCTGACACAACACACAATTCAAATCTGTTCTGAGGATATTGTATTTGCAAAGTAAACTCTTAGTTTTAAGTTTACCATGCATAATCATCCAAGCAATACAAGCATGTTTAGGTATATTATACCTACTCCATACCCACTTATCCCATTCAACTCTTCCATTGTGATTCAGCAACCAGTCATATCATTTGGCAATGGTGAACTTAACAGCTCTTGTGTTCCACTCATTACTCTCAAAACCATCCTTAAGCTTCTCCTTAACCTGACATAACATCTTCCACCTCCAGCTAGCACCCACTGGTGGCACAGAACTCCACCAATCCTCATTCCTCAAGTACACAGAATGCACCCATTTCACCCACAACACATCAGCCTTCATTGCAATCTGCCAAACAATCTTCCCCTGAGCTGCAAAGTTCCACAATCTGCAGTTTCTCACCCTTAAACCACCATTTTTCTTAGCAGAGCAAATGGTTTTGCAAGAGATAGGCTTCATTTTTGCACCAATGTACTTCCCTTCCCACAAGAAGCTTCTACACACTTGCATAACCTTAGACATTACAGCCTTGGGAAGAAGGAAAACCTGTGCCCAATAAGAATGCATCCCCACTAACACAGCATTGATCAAAGTGACTCTAGCAGCAAAAGAGAGATATCTAGAAGACCACACCCAAATTTTACTAACAATTTGCTCAACCATCTTCTCACTATCATGCACAGCAATACATCTAGAATTCAAAGGAATCCCCAAATATCTAAATGGGAATGTGCCTTTGACATAACCTGTGATATCCAAAATCTTTTGCTGTACTCCTCTAGGAACATTGCCAAAATAAATGGCAGTCTTCTCCACATTTGCATTCAATCCAGAACATGAAAAAACCTCTTCAAGGCCTCCTGAATCATCTGGATAGACACACTACTCCCATAACAGAATAACATAAGATCATCAGCAAAAATAAGATGTGTCAACTTAAGATCATCATAACTATAATGGAACCTAAAATTCCTCTACTCACCCACCTCAGTAAGAAGCCTAGATAAATATTCCATAGCAATCACAAATATCAAAGGAGATAGAGGGTCTCCCTGCCTCACTCCTCTTTTCCCCTTGAAAAAACCATGAGTCCCCCATTCACCACCAGTGAATAATAAGGGGAGGTGACACAAGCCATGATCCAGAGAATGAACTTATCAGGATAGTTTAAAGCTATCAGTATCTCTTTGATAAAATCCCAGGCTACAGTGTCATAAGCCTTCCTCAAATCAATTTTCACAGTGCATCTCCTAGGCCTCTTCTTGTTGTGATATTGACTGACCACATCCTGACACACTAAAATGTTTTGGAATATGGTCCTTCCTGGCACAAAAGCTGCTTGAGCCTCACTAATCAAAAACTGCAAAACCTCATTCATTCTTTCACAAATCATTTTTGAAATGATTTTGTACAAAACATTGCAACAAGCAATGGGTCTAAACTGGGTAACATTAATAGGACATACAGCTTTAGGAATTAAGACCAAATTAGTGGTGTTAATTTGTTTCAGAAGTTTGCCAGTCCTGAAAAAATCCAAAACAGCACCACAAATGTCTTCACCAATAACAGACCATGCTTCCTTGAAAAATTTGCTAGTGTACCCATTAGGCCCAGGCCCAGATGCCTTATCATCATCAATATCAAACAAAGCCTTCCTAACATCCTCAGCATTAAAGTCTCTCCATAGCAACCTCCTCTGATCATCATTCAACACATTACCCTTCCCAACTGCCTCACTATCAACTACTGTTCTATTAAGAAGATCGGTACCAAGCAGCTCCTTATAGTAGTCAACAAAAGCATTAGAAATTCCCTCATGATCATGGAACCACTCCCCACTGGTATTCATAATAGAGTATACTCTATTCATCACTTTCTTTTCCTCAGCACAGAATGAAACAGTTTAGAGTTCATATCACCATCTTTAATCCAGCTTGCCTTTGCCTTTTGCTTCATAAAACTCAATCTTGCTTTATGAGTCTGCTCATACACCCCTCTAGCAATGCTCTCCTCATGAATTGCATCCAAACTTGCCCTAGCATTATTCAACTGCTTCTGACACCTCATCAAGTAATTCCTTGCTTCATCATCAACCTTTTCAATATCAGAGAAAAACTCTCTATTCAACCTATTAAGCATAGGTTTCAAGCTTTTCAATCTCCTAATGACTCTAAATATAGGAACTCCTCTAACAGCTTCCTACCACCCCACCCTCACAGTATCAGTGAACTGTGGTGCCATAGTCCACATGTTGAAGAATTTAAAAGATTTCCTCCCTTCTCCCATTTCTTTAAACAAAGTAATAACATGAGGAGAATGATCAAATAACCCTTCAGGCAAAATAGTAGTAACTGAGTATGGAAAGATGCCTTTACATTCATCATTTGAAACTACTCTATCAATTTTAGAGTAAATCCTAGCTTCACCCTCATGCTGATTAGTCCAAGTGAAAAAGCCACCAGCCACAGCATGATCACTCAAGCCAACATAGAAAAGACAGTTTCTGAACCCAGCAACTTTACTCAAAGAAACAGGAGATCCAACTCTATCCTCAAAATTCAAAACATTGTTATAATCTCCACCCACAAACCAAGCTTCCTTACAGTTAAGGCTGATCCTCTTAATAGAATTCCAAAGTTCCTCTCTCTTATTCAACTGATTATAAGCATAAACCATAATGAACAAAAAAACAGTTTTAGTTGCACTATGAGTAATGGATAAATAACCACTAATTACCACTTTCCAAATTCTGAACCACAAACCAAGCATGCTGCCATATAATCCATATCCTCCCTGAATTATCATGAGCATAATTCGTACAAAAGCACCATCCATCTCTGAGGCCAGGTGAAACCTTTCCAAAACAACTAGATTTTACCTTTGTCTCTAGGAGACCAAATAGTCCAAGATTATTGTTATGAAGAAAACTCCTCACATCCTTTTGCTTATTTGAACTATTTAGTCCCCTAATGTTTCAAAAGCCTATCCTATCCATGGGACAACCCAGGAGGTTCCCCAACTCCATCAATCAAACCAGCCACATCCACATCCTCCCTACCATCAGTGTTATTGATCTCAGTTCCACCATCACCCTTCCCATTACCACCTACCAGTTGCATACTTCTCTGCTGCCAGACTCATCAATCACAGTATTCTCAATGCCAATCACCTGCACAGGCACTAACTCATAGGCCTTTGAAGGGGGACCAATGTCAATGACCTCATCTGGCCTAGTTGTCTCAGCAGTTGTACCTTTCCTCTTCCTCCAGACCATCCTAGTTCTTTTGCCAGCTTTTCCATCCTTTGTTTTATTAGCAACACAATACTTAGCATTATGTCCCCAACCTTTACATTTTTCACATGAAGTTGGTGTCCATTCATACAGAACAGATTGATACAAAGTATCTCCAAGTTCATTCTCAAAGCTCACTTTATGAATCAACTCCTGATTCATTTTCATTTCAACAAGAACTCTTGCATACTGCAACATATCCTTACTTGCAGTAGCTCTATCAAATTTGATAGGCTTGCCTACCAAACTTGCTATTTTCATAAGAGCACTTCTATTCCAATACCTCAAGTCCAACCTAGGCAACATGATCCAAACTGGAACAGTGCACACCTTCTCAGGAACAAGCTCCATACCAGGTAACCATCTCTTCATTATTACAGGTCTTTTTTCAAACATAACATGACGCCCTTCAATGGCTTTACCTCTACCAGCATTATCATTAAAACGAACCAAGAAAACACCATTATGCATTTTAGCAACTTTCGACACCCCATATCTACCCCAAACTCTTCTAATGAAAGCCTTCAACACATTAAAAGGAGGTATCCCCCCCATAATAAAACAAACCAGTGCACTATCCCAATAATCAACCTCAACTTGAATATCCTCATGAGTAATTTTAACCGAGTCAGTTTCAGAGGACTTACCTGAATTATGTTCAAGATTCCAACCATCCTCCCTAAAATCGCAAACAACGATGTTCTCCAAGGCAGCCTTGGCACATTCGAACCCTCCCCAACCACAACACCCTCCTAACCAAGCATCTCAGGTCCACTACCACTCCCCAGCTATGGAACAGTAGCTTTTCGCTGATTCAATGAAACAGTACCCATTTCAGCCCCACCACCTTGAGATCTCATACGCATCTCCAAAACACCCCCACCAGAAGACCTCCCACCCTCCCTTCCACCACTCATCCCCGGAGTCACGGCAACCCCACCTCCATCACCAGACTGAACAGAAGAACAACCTCCCCTGTTTCTCCTAGTGACCGTTATCCAATTACTCACCTGCTCATTAACACACTCCTCCACATTCGCATTTCCAGGTCTAGCTGAAGGTCCTACATACATAGAATCTTCAGACCAAGTATGCCCAAATTCAACATCACTCACAATTTCATCCTCAAAAATTTCTTTCGTTTTTTGATTTTTTTGATTTTTGTTCGAATTATCCACAACTGAATCAATCGTGGGCGTATTATTCTTTGTCTTTGATTTTTGAGAAGATTTCTTAGCCTTCCTACCTTTAGCCATGGCTAAATTTCAGAAGCAACAATCATGTAACCGTAAAAAACAAGCTAGCTTCTAGAGAGAGGTCAGAGAAAATCATTTTTTAAATAACCATTTTAATTAAGAAACAACTATCTTTATCTCAAATGTGATCTCACGAATACCCATCATCCCATGCATGCGTGCTTGATAAACCTACACGTATTCTGCTTCGACAAGCAAAGTAAAATACGACAAAAACATGAAAGTATATGTGTCAGTAAAAGATGAGTATGTACAAACTAATAAAAGGATAACAACATGAAGATATGACTCTAAACAATATAAACAAGTCACACCACTTAGCATAAACAAAGACTCACACATACTTGACAACATAATAAGACTCTTAAACAATTTGCTCATTAACTTGATTGTTTTAGTTTTACTTGACACTTTACTTGCTCATAAACTTTATGAAGTAACTTTGCTTGAAAGCTTGATTGATAACTTGCTTGATAACTTGCTTAACAAAAGAATATATAGGAACATGAATGGGCTCTTTGGAAAGTCGACCACCAATAAAGTAGATTTGTGCTGCTGAACGATCCGTGCTAACTGAAAGGTAGCTAGTCTTTCGAAAAACGACACATGTTCTGCATCCACCCCATGTCCCAAAAACTTAACTTGTAGGAATTCCTTGACCAAACATTGAAGCATCGTTATACTCCACTATGGAAGCACAATGTTAAGGCAATTCATACTTCCCTCGTATGGTAACTTCATTTAATCGGAATGAGGACTCATGTTCCTTTTGAAAACCCCGACTTGAAATGATACTTGCTTGCTTTTGCACTTTGCCTTTACTTGACTTTATACTTTGAAATGATCTTAAGAACAATAAATTTGAATAATGAACTTGACTTTGTAAACTTGACTTTTTATCAAAACATATATCAAATAGTCAAATTTACTCAAAACATGGTCAAACTTTGCACAAACTTTGTCAAACTTACACATAACGTTTAGACACAAAACAAGTCATCTTAAACTCTTAAAAATTACTTTTAAACATGTCTTCACTTCTGTCTAGATATTAGAACATACTTTATTTCGCTTTAAACAACTCAAATAAACACTGAAAACCTTTGAAAACTTGAAATACAAACACAGAAACAACTTTAAGACAAGCCATCACTTATTATCACCTCTTACCATTTTTTA
The DNA here is from genome assembly GCA_016808085.1 of Suaeda aralocaspica. Classification (NCBI taxonomy): domain Eukaryota; kingdom Viridiplantae; phylum Streptophyta; class Magnoliopsida; order Caryophyllales; family Amaranthaceae; genus Suaeda; species Suaeda aralocaspica. The sequence goes on along the minus strand of PYUH01001143.1, from coordinate 266,028 downwards.
GTAACCTTCTAATATAGAAAGAAACTTTGAAAACATTACAGAAAATTTCTCAAAAAAATATAGAAGAGTGAAAATTTCAAAAACCAATTACTCCCTCAGTCTTTTTTTACTTGCTACATCGGATCAAAAAAGCTCTCACATTTTTTGGTTCAATGTAGCAAGTAAAAAAAGACCGAGGGAGTAATTGAAATAAGGTGATAAAAATAAAATCATAATTAATTTTTTCTGGAAACCTTTGAGGTTATTATATAAAAACTTCAATATAATTAGGGTCTTCAAATATAAATTTTCAAGAATTTATTAAAATTAAATCATTTTATTTCGAGAAACAATCAATCAATTTAAGTAATCTAATAATTAATTAATTAATTAAACGTGTTATTTTGTGATAAAAAGTCTTGATTTTCAAAATTTTTTACAGTATTTATGATTTTTAAAAAATCATTTTTCATTCATTAATTAAAGCCTAATCGATTTTATTTCAAACACCGTCAATTTACACGATAAAACTCTATTAATTAAGTTAAAAATACATAATTAAGTCATTCGATTTTAAAAATCGTTTTTATACTTATTTAGTTCATAAACAACCTTTGGTAGACTTATACTTATTTTAAAACTCTTATGAGAATATATTTTCGAAAACCATCAATCTTAGTCAAAATCGTTTACAATTTTCATAAATTATTTATAAAATATGTTTTGACATAAAACCAACTTTTATAACCCTTATTTTGCATAAGGAATAAGTTAAAATAGTCTCGTGACCAGATTTCAGGTATAAGTCCACTGAATTAATTTTTTCGTTTAAAACCGCAAAACCGCAAATCTAGTAATCAATTTTGAAAGCCATCTTAAACAAATCTAAAAGTCACAAAACTTTTAGATAACATCACACATACTTAAACAAGTCCAAAGATAAATATAGAAAGCATTAGAAGAACACTTAAAGCATGTTTAGCCCCAAGTCTTAAGTCTTGTGCTTAAGACTTGAGATTGAGACCCACTGAAGTTTTACATAGCTTTATTCATTAATGTTATTATTATATAGTAAATATAAAAAGATGAAATAAAAAACATATGCCATATATTTGAGTCTCAAGGCTAAAGTGATAAATTTGATCAAGTCTTAATGAGTCTTAAGAAGAAGTTGATGACATCGTTTTCAATGGCGACCGCTAAACAAGCTCTTAAACTCCAAAAATAATTTAAACACCGAAAAATCAGTTTCGCATACAATTCCTTAAAAATTAAAAAGAGGGACACATGATCGTTTGCTCGACTCCAACTATTTAAACATGATACTAGCACCATAACCTAACACTTATACACTATTAGACCTTTGGTAGCATGCACATACCTTACTCGCACGCAAAATTCCTTAAACCCTTAGAACGATCCTTCTACGAAATATTCTCCTTGCATAAGAAAAATACAAAACCTACATTAAAAATTCGTCCAACTCCATAAAAATGTTATATAAATAATATGCAACCTTTAAAAATAGTTTTCGTGAATTAGAATTACTTAAAACTTATGTTTATAATTAGATCTACAAAAACGCTCATAAACCGCTTTAATTCATAAAAATTATGAAATTAATTTTTGAAAAATACTTTTTATACTTTTGTAAAATCTATAATTACAGAAAAACATCATAAAATAAAAATCATGAATTTTAGAAATTTATTTTACACAAAACACAATTTTTTCTTTATTTTTGGAAAACTGTGGCCTGCTTGTGAGCAGGCTACTTTGGGCACATTTTTGGGCTCCTTAAAGGCTTCGAGGGTGGTGGACATTGGTACCTTCTCGTAGTCTGCTGTATGGAGGTTCGAATGGTGGTGGTGGCGTGTGATTTGATGGCCTTAGGTCGTAGTGGTGGCTTGCCATAGTTGGCTAGTGGTGGTTGGAAAACAACAGGTTAAAAACATAAAAAAATAGTTTTGGGTTTTATTTTTTTGATTTTTTTGAGGCTTTTATGAAGTGGATTTGAGAGATGAATTAAGGTAATTATAGGGCTAGGAACCCTAGGAAAACCGGCCATACGAGGGGGAAAATAAGTTGATTTTGGTTAGGATCAAATCTCAACATAAGATATGATTTTGTAATTATGGTAAGTTTGTTATTTTTGATAAATTATGGTATCTGATAAAATATTTTAAAAATGGTGAAAATATATTTTTTATGATGTCAAATATTTAGCAGATAATTAATTTGATTAAATCATAAACATAAATTAAGCCATGAAAAATAATTAGGCTTAACCCATAATGTTCAAAAACAGATGAAAATGGACATAATGATTCGAAATTACTATGACACAAAGCCCAAGATAATTTTTGGAAATTAAAATAAATATTCAAAACCTCTTTTGGAAATAATTATTATTTTTTGAATAAAACCTCGCAAAAATAACCTCATAAAACCTTTATGAATAAATATAATAAAACTTTATTTTTTTATTATTTGGAAATTTCTCAAACTATACATTATAATCATAAATAATTATAATATAAAGTCTAAAAAATGCAGGGTGTTACAGTGTACCCTCCTTAAAAGGAGTTTCGTCCCGAAACTTGGGAACAAGTAAGAAATATTAGAATTGAGGTATTTGTCAAAATGTATTTAAATTGTTTGATTGTAATAAAATAGTTTGGAAAGTGTCTTAAGATGTGAGGTATTACATTCTACCTCCCTTTGAAGAAGTTTCGCCCCCAAACTTAGGACGGAATAGGAAAGAAAATAAACTTATTTTAAAGCATTTTGGTTTAAATAAAAACAGCTATAAGGAAGATTGAAGAAAACTTTTGCAATAAGCTTTAAGAAATTTTCTTTTGCAATAACTTCGGAACGAATAGGAGAACTCTTGAAAACCTTTTTTCAACTTTTGAAAAAAAATTTCTCTTAAACTTTGAAATGAGCTTTTTGAAATACTTTCCAATGCACTTTATGGACTTTGTAAAACATTTATAACTTTCTTTTGGCTGTACATTGACTATATAACTTGCTATTGACTCTTAAAACTTGAAAAATGCTATAAACTTTGTGTGAAACGTGCGAAATTCTATCGCATTCTACCCCCCCCCCCCCCCCGAGAATGGTAAATTTCGCACGTTTCACACAAAGTTTATAGCATTTTTCAAGTTTTAAGAGTCATAGCAAGTTATATAGTCCAGTACAGCCAAAAGAAAGTTATAATGTTTTACAAAGTCCATAAAGTGCATTGGAAGTATTTCAAAAAGCTCATTTCAAAGTTTAAGAAG
>PYUH01001143.1:189717-262737 GCA_016808085.1 Suaeda aralocaspica | reverse complement strand
AAGTGATGTCAGTTGTGTTAGATTTATACAGCATAAAGTCCAAGTACAATTAGTGTGACACGGGCTTTACAACTTGTTAGAAGTTGAGTCAGAGTTTCCCTGATGGCCATGAGCATAAGTCCAAGTACAATGGTTGTGTTGACACGGACATCGATCAAGTGCACGGAATCAGATATTTATGCACGGTATGATGTCTTTAATTTTACTTATTGTGGTATTCTGACTGTTGTTGGTGATCTGTTGATTGGTTTGGTTAACTATGCTGGACAAGCTAAAAATTTGTATTAGCGCTGGTTAGTTATTAATAATTGTTTTATCTTCTAATCAATTTAATAGACCATAGATCAAATTATAACTTAGTTTGGATTTTGTATTATTAATGATGCAGATGACTTTGATAAACTACTCTTCATCAACTGTGGTTGCAACTGTTGCATTTGCTGATGTGTTTGGGGAGCTGGTTTGGTTTGGCTGCAACATTTTTAGTTGGTGTAGATGCTGTATGTAGTCTTGTAGCTTCCTAAAGTTGGTCTGTAGATTGTTTCTTGGTTGTAGTTGCCTGTATGAGGGCCTGTAGTGTTTGTTGTGTGTTGTCTGAGCTTGCGTTTTGGTTGGGGGCTATGTTGGTTATTGTAGCTGCCTGAGGTTGTGGTTGTTTGTTGCAGCAGCCTGAGGTTGTTGGTTTTTATAGTTGTGTTTGAGGGTTGCCTGTTGCTGTGTTGCTATTGCGGTGTGTTTGGTTGGTTTTGGTTTTGTTGTTCATTTGGTGTTTTGGTGTTGGGTCTTGGTTTGAGGTTCTGCAATAGCTGCCTGGATCTGCTGTGGTTTGTTTGGGTGGGGCTAATGCTGTTATGCTGTTCTTTTGTTCTATTGTTATGTTCTGTTCTGTTGTTCGTTCTGTGGTTGTTGTCTGCCTATCTACGTTGTTGCTGTCTGCGACTGTGGTCTGCTGGTTGGGCTGCCGTTTCTGTTTAATGTTGTTGTTATTTGTGCTATTCTGCTGCCGTTGTTATCGTTCGGGAGCTGCTGTTATTGTGGCTATTCTGCTGTTTGATGTTGCCGATGTTGCTATTGTTGTTATATATTCTGTTGTTGTATTATTCTATTGATGATGTGGTTGTTGTTATGGTGGTGGACAGGGTGGAGGTGGAAGTGGAGCATGGAAGGCTCTCGCAAAGGCCTTAGTTTGCTTCTGAGTCCAATAGGCATTTCCATGCGAGGACATTGGACCTGAAGTCGTTTGTTTGGGTAATAAAAAATAAAAACAATGTGTTAGTAGGGAGTATTAATTTAAGAGCCTAAGGAGGTCAGCAATGCTGCTTTATGTGTGATCTTGAGATGTTTGTGTTTTTTCGTTTGTTGTTATGCATGTGCCACCTTGATTGGGCTTGTGTTGTTTAGGTGTTGGTTTGGACATAATGATCTAACACATCTTTGTTTGTATGATTGTGTGTGAAGGTTGTTGAGCTCGGCAAGCGGACAGGTCCTTTCACCATTCGTGAATTGATGAAGTCCGAGAGAAGTTAGTTAGCTTCATTATGCATTATATGTGTTAGAGTGAACAATCCAACTTATTAATAGCATGTTATGTGTACATTATATATAATTAAATGTGAGGATATGTATATCTCTCGAACTTGTAAGTTATGTATCAAGTGTGATTTTGGATTACCCTTCGTTGCTTTCTTCAATTTTTAATCATGGTTTGTTGTAGAGATCAGTGCAGGTGTTGCGTTTCCCAGACTAGTGCCATATGAGACAAAAAGTGGTTATTAATTAATTATAGATAAATAAAAAAAATAAAAAAAAAAAAAAAACTTTTACTGCAGTTCTTTGAAGAAAACCGGATCAAAACCCCAAAAAATATGAGTAAAAATTGGTTTTACTCGGTTGTCTGGAACAACCGGAGCAAAAGGTCATATTTTAAAGTATAAATTGATAAAAATCTGCTTGCTTTTAAAAAGTCTGATTGAGGTTTTGCATCTCAAGTTTCTATATTCTTCTGGTCCAAACTATTTCAAGCTCTGAAATTTTTCTTTCAGTTTCGTGACAAATAAGCTCAAGCTCTGAGAACGAAAATCACTATGGTCTCGATTCGAAGTTACTTCTCTTAGTTCCTTTTGTTAGCCTTATAGCAGCATTGCCTGTACAATTTTGTTCAGTAGCAGCATCTAAAAATTTAGGAACTATCTCTATTCAATATCGCATTTGTTCTTGCATCTACAGGAATAGTTAAATGTTCTTCATCAGAAGAGCTGCTTCAGCCATGAGACACATGTGTCCCTTTTTTGAACTGGTTTGCCTCTGGTCCACTTCTCTCAACAGTGCAGTACGAGAGCTTTCTCTTCCTCACTTTCACCACATGAGTTAGAATCTCCCAGGCACACAAGCATGGCTTCTTTGTCATCTTTTCTCATTGGTCCTCCCTTGGTAGTTTTCCAGGCGGACAATCCTTGATCATAGTCCAGTTTCACCACATTTGAAGCAACCAGTGTTGGTACAGGTCTTCTTTGTGTTGCCTTTTGTTCTTCAGGATTTTCCCTTATATGAGATCTGAGGCTTTCAAACCTTCATTGCCATGAGACCTAATCTCACACAGATCTTCTTCATGTTCTTCTCCTTCAAGGCCCGCCCTCGGCTTTTGTTTGTGCCTTCCCCTTTGTGCTTACAACATCTCATGAGTCATTAATGACCCAATAAGTTGTTCTACAGTAAAGTAGATAGATCCTTGGCTTCTGGATTGCAGTTACCTTAAGACCAGCCATTACCTGTCACGCTTCTCAAAACTTTTCTAACCAATCTTCACTGGTGAAACTTTTGCCAAGAGATTTTAGTTCATTAATAATGACCTAAAACGAGGATACATATCTTTATATTTCATCCGTTTCATATCAAAAGTTCTATATTTAGACATAAGCATATCAACATTAGAATCTCCGGACTTCACTAGAGCTTTCATAGGCTAAACTCTAGAGTTTCCCATATTTCATAGTAGAGAGAGCATGCTAAATACGGCTTACCTCATATCAGCAATACCTTGTTGAAGAGTGACATAGCTTGGCGTTCTTCCGAGTGTCTTCAGATTTGGCTCTCTGTATCACTCTCTTTTTTGTTCCATCTATGTGTTAGCCACTTCTTTGGTCCATTTTTTATTCATCTCCAGCAGCAGTCATAATCCGGGCCAATGACAAAGTTTTGAATGCAGTTCTTCCACCAGGGATAATTTGTGTCATTAAATTGGACGCCTTGATCCAGACTACATTCATTATTCTCTGAGTATCATCATTTCAATTATAAAGTCAAGTAAAGGCAAAGTGCAAAAGCAAGCAAGTATCATTTCAGTCGAGGTTTTTAAAGGAACATGAGCCCTCATCCGATTAAAATGAGGCTACCATCGGGGGGAAGTATTAATTGGTCGTAACGCAGTGTTCCATAGTGGAGAATAACGATGCTTCAATGTTTAGTCAGGAATTCTACACTTTAAGTTTTTGGGACATGGGGTGATGGAGACCATGTATCATTTTTGAAAGACTAGCTATCTTCAGTTTATCACGATCGTTCGGCAGCACGAATCTACTTTATTGGTGGTCGCTTTCCAAAGAAGCCCATTCATGTTCTATATACCTTGTATTAAGCAAGTTATCGATACGTTTTCTAGAAAAGTATTTCATAAGTTTATGGCATGTAAAGTGTCAGGTAAAGCCAAACAATCAAGTTATGAGCAAATTGTTTTGAGTTATTATGTTGTCCAGTATGGGTGAGTCTTTGTCTATGCTAGTGAGTGGACTTGTTATATTTTTAGAGCCATGTCTTCATGTTGCTTGCGCTTGTGTTAGTTGGTACATACTCCGCTTTTGCTGCCCCTTCTTCATGTTTTTGTCGATTTGCTTTGCTTGTTGAGGCTACGTGCCGGTTTTGCAAGCACGCTGCCTGGTGGGGTTTCGTGCGACCCTTGAGCTACACGTGTTGTTTTGCCTATTTTTTTGGTCCAGCACCCTGGTTCCCTGTTGTAGAAAGAGTTTGCCTTATTATTTCCCTTATATTTTAACTTCTGATGTTTTTCTTCCTGGTGCTTTGTAAATTATTGTTGTACCCTTCCGTCATAGCGTTGCAACTGTTTTCATAACCTAGTTTTGGCGTGGCGGGGTCACCTGCTCCAGTCCTCTGTTCCTGTTGTGTGGTAGTTTTCCAAGGGAGGAATTTGGGGGTGTTATGGGTTACCAGAGCCCAGGTTTTACCAATGTAATGTGTTTGCGCCCAAGCCCCAGTTAGGACTTAAATTAAAGTGACAGGATGGGTAGCCAGGAAGGGATTCATGCATATTTACTTTCAAATGGTCTTTGAGTTTTTAGTTGTTGAGAAAAAGTTTGTGCATGGCATGGTTGAGTTGTGTCTTCATTGCATGGTGTCGTCATGTCTTTGAGTCATGCGGTTAATTCTGTACTGTTTCTATGTTCGTTTAACTTTCGAGTGATCATGTGTCACTGTTTGCAGTTCATGTCTGTATGAGTTGTTGGATATGTTCACGAGTTGGCTTATGTTTGTTTTGAGTTTTTTGTTTGGGATTCCCGTGTTACCCCCCCTTAGATGAACTATGGGTTTCCAATTTAGAGCTAGGCCTATGGACTTTTATGTTACTATGACCATATAGATAGCGCGAGACGTTTTTTCTGCATAATGTTACCTTCTTAGTGCTCTCTGGCGTTGCTGTTGTTGTTGGTTCTGCCTTCTTACTTACCACTCATTGTAGCTTTTGTAGGATCCCCGTCGTGTGTGTGTTGGTGGGGTGACCATTGAATGTAATGAGCCCGGTTGTGATTTGTAGCTTCTTCCGCTCTTGTGTTGGGGCTTCTGCGGGCTTTTAGGATCCGTGATTTGTGTGTGTCTTTGGGATGCTGATGAGCCTACGGTGGCTGTGCTAGGGGTGTGAGAGTGTTCCACTCATTGAGGTGGGATTGTGTTTGTCCGTCGGCCCTTGGGCCAGGTTTCGGGTGTGGCCAGGGGGTGGGATGTGTGGGTGTTTGTTAGTGGTTTCAGGTTCTGGTGTGGGTTGTTGCTTGCCATTTCGGTGGGGCTGTTGTCGGTGCGGTTGCGTAATGCGGCTAGGTAGTGGCTCCTAGAGCCCCCGAGCGGTGGGATGGAGTTATTTGAGTCATAATTCTGGTGCTATGAATGCGGAATATAGTAGACTTAGAGACTTGCAATATGGATACCTGGCAGTTTGCAATAAAGGGATGTTATTCTTCCAGCTCGTGTTGATTCCCCTTGTTTTATGGTATTTATTTGCTTAACCACCAAGTCTGGAAATGCATTTCTAATTTTCTTTGACTTGCTCTTGTTGGTGTTGACATGTTGATGGGTGCCCCTCCCCTCTATGTTGGTTGTTTGCCCACCCTTCTGCCTGGGGTTGATTTAATTGCAATTGTTGTTGTCGAGCCTGTTGTCGGCAGACAAGTTTACACAGTTGCCCTTGTGTTTTGTTTTGTCCATTAGGCGATGAGTGATAAGTGAAAGTTCTTCGAATTTTCACTAGTGCTCCCAATTACTCCAATCCTATGCACGGGCCAGGGCCGACATCTTGTAGACAGGTTGACAAGACGGATTCTCCAAAAGTCAGTTCCCCACTCCATTTCGACCAGAATCAGAGCGCTACAGTGATCTAGTCCCCCTCCTAGTATGAGGTTTAGGAGGATATAAAGCAATTATTTCATCATATAGTGTTGAGACATTCTCTAGGTTTTTTTTAGGGATTTTTGACATTCATTTAGGGTTGGTCCCTCTCCATCCTGTACACAACACATCACTTCTCATCCCTCCACACCTTTCTTTTGTGCGGTTCTAGGACTTCCCCAACCTGTTTATGGTGAGTGTGGATTGTGTATTCTTGAGTAATATGTTTTCGTCATACATTTGAGGTTTATCACCCATTGAGGAGTTAACTATCTCTTCTTTTGGATCATGGTGCATCGCAGCAGAAATGTTTGGATATTTCTCACAGCGACAACGCATATGAATGTTACTCTCCACCCGATTGATTTGGCAATGTGTTTGCCTTGAAGGCTCGAGGACCATACGATAATAACTTGTGGTCCGTGCCCCTTGGTTGCAGCAACCGCCTATACATTGAGTATGGGGTTACTTATTTGAGGTTATGCATGAGTAAAGCGAATGTATTGTGCTACTACTTGGTCGCAATCCCTGTACATAGTGTGCATGCTTTGGTTCTCCCAGGGTCTGGTGCAGCCTAAGTCTGTGAGCGTGTAAAGTTGTGGGGGATTGGCAGCTAGCATAGTTTGATTTGGCGCTATTAGGACTACTGGTTGGAAGATTTGTAGGCATGGAGGGTTTGGTTGAGTATAGTCTATCGCTCAGAGGTTCCATGGTTTATCTCTTTTGGGGTATGAGGAACGAGTTTGTAAAGAAGTTTTCAGATTTGGAAGACTGGGATATTGGTTGCTTATGAGGTTTTTCATGAGTGTTTCAGATTCAGAGATCGGCAAGAATCTCAGGAAAATGATGAGAAAATAAATGATGGACTGAACGAACAGCGAAGTTGGCCGAGTTTCGGAAGTTTGCATTGCAAACAGTTTTGGGTCCACCAAGTTGGTGAAGATCATTATAAGAGATTATGTAAGAACAAAGAGTAAATTGACATTGGTTAAGGCAACGTTCCTTGAGTATACGTAGAAGGAAGTTGAGAATATATCGAGAATGATTACATTGAAGGAGAGTTACTTATCTAAAGTAAATATAAGTTGGAGTTGTTAGGTTAAGAGAAGTTTTAAAATCACGGTTGTGTCGTGCCATTGAATCCAAGTTTGGAGAGAAATGCAATATAATTGGGATGGATACAATGTAATGATGAAGCCATTTTGTGATAAGAATATATATCCATTTTGGTGACTAGTTCATGAATATAGGGAGTAACAGTGATCAAGATTCAATGGAGTTTAGTTCAAAACTATGCATTATGAATCCATAATTACTTTTGAGAATGACGGGAATAAGAGACAATAAGAATAAGAAACCACAAACCGTCCTTTCCATTATGGAGTGATGTCAATCAATGTTGAATGAGATGTGTGGCTATACAGCTTCAAGAATACACAATCCATGAGATGTGGTGGTAGACATGTTCTCCAAACCATTGAATCCATTGAAGCAAGCTATTGTCTAGAACGAACTTTCGAATTACCTTTTAGACATATGGTCTCAAGAATGCGAGATATAACCCTACGAAACCAAACCAGTAACCATATACGGGAAGATTATGGAGTAATGGATGCAACAAAAGCCAGTATGTTGAGGAAAGTATTTAGCAGCAAATTTTATTCATGGTTGTCAGGTTACGGGGATGTAACTCATTTGTAATGATTTCCCCCCCCCCCCCCCCCCTCATTACAAATGAGTTACATCCCCGTAACCTGACCAACCATGAAATAAAATTTGCTTGCTAAATACTTTCCTCAACATACTGGCTTTTGTTGCATCCATTACTCCAATCTTCCCGTATATGGTTACTGGTTTTGGTTTCGTTAGGGTTATATCTCGCATTCTTGAGACCATATGTCTAAAAGGTAATTTCGAAAGTTCGTTCTAGACAATAGTTTGCTTCAATGGATTCAATGGTTTTGGAGAACATGTCTACATCACCATCTCATGGATTGTGTATTCTTGAAGCTAGTATAAGCCACACATCTCATATCAACAATTGATTGACATCACTCCATAATGGAAAGGACGGTTTGTGGTTTCTTATTCTTATTGTCTCTTTATTCCCGTCATTCTCAAAAGTAATTATGGATTCATAATGCATAGTTTTGAACTAAACTCCATTGAATCTTTGATCACTGTTAACTCCCTATATTCATGAACTAGTCACCAAAATGGATATATATTTCTTATCACAAAATGGCTTCATCATTACATTGATCCCTATCCCAATTATATTGCATTTTCTCCAAACTTGGATTCAATGGCACGACACAACCGTGATTTTAAAACTTCTCTTAACCTAAACAACTCCAACTTATATTTACTTTAGATAAGTAACTCTCCTTCAATGTAATCATTCTCGATATAATTCTCAACTTCCTTCTACGTATACTCAAGGAACGTTGCCTTAACCAATGTCAATTTACTCCTTGTTTCTTATCCATAATCCTCTTATAATGATCTTCACCAACTTGGTGGACCCAAAACTGTTTGCAATGCTAAACTTCCGAAACTCGGCCAACTCTTTCGTTTCATGTCGTTCATCATTTATTTTCTTCTCATCATTTTTTTCCTTATATTCTTTCTTACCTCTGAATCGCCTTATAACAATCTTCATTCTTATAGTTATTTTAAACTCTTCATGCAACCTGAATATATCCTCAGTCTTCCAAAATCTTTAACTTCTTTTACAATACTCCTTGTTTCTTCATACCCCATTAAAATTAGATATAACTCCATGATTATACTTTCCTATTGCGATTAGTTATTCTATACTCAACTCAATTAATTCTCTTTCCATGCCTACAAATTTTCTTCATACCTTATGTTAGTCCTAATACGCCAAATCAAACTTTATGTCTTAGCTTCCATCCTCCACAACTTTCACGCTCAATATACTTATGTCTTTGCACAGTTACCCTGGAGTAACCAAAGCATTCACACTATTACAGGGATTGCGACCAAGTATGTTAGCACTATATACATTCGCTCTTACTCAAGCTATAATCCTCAAAATAAGTAACCCTCATATTCCTTTCAATAACTTTTCTTGCTTCATTTAAGCTCATAGGGTTTGCAAGAGTACCGCAAGTTATATTATCTATGTATTGTCCTCGAGCCTTCAAGGCAAACATACTTATTGCCAAATTCAAGTCATGGGTAGGATAATCTACGTATTCATATGGCTTGTTCGCTGTGAGAAATAATCCAAATCATTTCTTGCTATGCTTACCATGATTCCAAAAGATAAGAGATAGTTAACTTTCTCTCATATGGGTGATAAACTCTTCAAATGTATGTACGAATAATCATATTTACTTCAAGAATACACAATCTCACACTCTTACCATTTTATAACAAGGTTTGGAATTTGGTCTAGAACTCGCACAAAAGAAAGGTAGTTTAGGATTGAGAAGTGATGTTGTTTACATTAGGATTTGGTGATCTCAAAACACCTTTAAATTGTAATTCAAAATTCCCTAAAAAAACCTAGAGAATGTCTCAAATCACTATTATGATATATATAATTGCTTTATATCCTCCTAAACCTCATATCCTATTTGATTGGTTGACTTATAGATCACTTTTAGCTCTTTGATTCTTGGTCGAAATGGTAAGTTTTGGATACTGACTTTTGGAATGATCCTTTCTTGATCTTATTACCTGTTTTCTACAATTTGTATGTCTTCCTTGCCTCTTTGTCTATAGGATTGGAGTAATTGGAGCAACTAGTGAAAATTCTATAGAACATTTCACTTATCACTCTTAATCGTTCCTAATGGCTTACAAAACAAAACACTAATTGCAATCTTGTGTAAACTTTGTCTCATGACAATGCTCTATCAACAACATATTGCAATTAAATGCAACTCTTCCCATTGCTAGTTATATGGTTTGTCAAACAATTCCAACATAGAAGGGGTTTCTCATCCATCAAATGTAACAACACACAACAAGAAGCAAGTAAAGAAATTAGAAAATGCATTTCCATATGCTTTGGTTTAGCAAATAAATACCAATTAAACAAGGTGAATTTCATTCACGTCTTTGAAGATATTACATCCCTTTTTATTGCAATATCTGCCAAGTATTCTTCATAATTGCAAGTCTCTAAGTCTTTACTATTCCTCAATTCATAGCACAAGATTTTATGATCTTCAAATAAATCTTCTCTATTCCTCTTATCCGTCTCTTTTGGGCTTCTATAGCTCACTTCACCTTCATCCGTTACTAGACATCCGTCACCTATTTGAATTTCAACAACACCTAACACCATGATCACTTGAACCTACTATACAATTACACCTTCATCATCATCTTCCACTTCCTCCTCTTTGTTTCCATCATCTTCTTTTAATATCCTTTTTCTCTTTTCCTTTTAATTGTCTTCGATCGTATAATCACTAACTCTCATCCTCAATATTGTATACACTCCTTCACACCCTCTTTTATTTCATCATCTTCAATCCATTATTTGTAGGCTCTTATTCATTCATGTCATCTCCAAAGTTTATCATCACTTACATATTATTCAAGGTTATTGCTATAAATGCTCCATGTCATGAAACTTCTCTTCCAACTATCTATAGAGCTCTTGTAATGAAGTCTAAAATCATCAACCTTTTTCCTATTTACATCGTCTTTATTGAAACTGGTTCCCTATTTCCTAACAACACATCATCGTACTTGGTTTTGAGTTCCACATAAAGAGCAATAGTAGGTAAGTAATTAAGGATTAACCAACAACAAAGCAACGCCAGATAACACTAGGGTAACTATTATCATAAAAAACTCTCGTCGTCTATATATATGTGGTCATAGTAACTATAAGGGTATCATAAGGCCTCATCTCTAAAATTGAACCCATTAGGTTAAGCATCTTTAAGGTGGTAACAACGTGAATTCCCAAAACAAAACAACTCAAAACAAACATAAAGCACAACTCGTGACATTATTCAAACAACTCATAACATGTACTCAAACGACTTGACATCATGATAACACTCGAAAGCTTAAACAACATAGAAACTTACAGAATAACGCATGACTCAAAGACATGACGACACCATGCCATGAAGACACAACTCAACCATGACATGCACAAAACTTTTCTCAACAACTAAAAACTCAAAAGCCATTTGAAAGTTAAAATATGCATGAATCCCTTCCTATGTTCTACCCATCTGTCACATTTTAATATTAAGTCCTAATTCTTTATGCTTTTGTGCTTGCAAACACATTTACATTTTGTAAAACCTGTTGCTCTGGTAACCACTTTATAACACCCCCAAATTCCTCACTTTTTGAAACTTACCACAAAACATGTAAACTAGAGGAACTTGAGCATGTTACCGCCACGCCAAAACTAGTTATGAAAACTAGTTGCAACGCTATGACTGAAGGGTACAACAATAATTTCAAAGCAACCATGAAAGTAAAACACATCAGAAGTTTTTTTTAATTAAATTATAAGTGAAATAATTATAGTCAAACTCTTTTACAACATGGAACCATTGTGGTTCTTACAAAAAAATAAGTTCAAAAACAACTATCTTTATCTCAAATGTGATCTCTCACGAATACCCATCATCTCAGGCATGCGTGCTTGCAAAACCTGCACGTATTCTGCTTCAACAAGCAAAGCAAAATACGACAAAAACATGAAAGTATATGTGTCAGCAAAAGCTGAGTATGTACAAACTAACAAAAGCATAGCAACATGAAGACATGGCTCTAAACAATATAAACAAGTCACATCACTTAGCATAGACAAAGACTCACACATACTTGACAACATAATAATACTCAAAAACAATTTGCTCATTAACTTGATTGTTTTGGCTTTACCTGACACTTTACATGCTCATAAACTTTATGAAATAATTTTTCTTGAAAACTTGATCGATAACTTGCTTAATAAAAGGATATATAGGAACATGAATGGGCTCTTTGGAAAGTCGACCACCAATAAAGTAGATTCGTGCTGCCGAACGATCCGTGATAACTGAAAGATAGCTAGTCTTTCAAAAATGATACATGGTCTCCATCCACCCCATGTCCCAAAAACTTAAAGTGTAGGAATTCCTTGACTAAACATTGAAGCATCGTTATACTCCACTATGGAAACACTGCGTTAAGACCAATTAATACTTCCCCCGATGGTAGCCTCATTTTATCGGAATGAGGGCTCATGTTCCTTTTAAAAACCTCGACTTGAAATGATACTTGCTTGCTTTTGCACTTTGCCTTTACTTGACTTTATAATTTGAAATGATGAATACTCAAGAGATAATGAATGGGAATTCTGGATCAAGGCTGTCCAAATTTAATGAAACAAATTATCCCTGGTGGAAGAACTGCATTCAGAACTTTGTCATTGTCACTGATTATGACTGCTGGATGATAATAAAAAATGGACCAAAGAAGGTGGCTAACAACATAGATGGAACAAAAAAGAAGGAGAGTGAATACAATAGCACAAATCTGAAGACACTCGAGAAGAACGCCAAGGCTATGTCACTTCTTCAACAAGGTATTGCTGATAATGAGGTAAGCCGTATTTTAGCATGCTCTACTACTAATGAAATATGGGAAACTCTAGAGTTAGCCTATGAAAGCTCTAGTGAAGTCCGGAGATCTAATGTTGATATGCTTATGTCTAAATATGAAACTTTTGATATGAAACGAGATGGAAATATAAAAGATATGTATCCTCGTTTTAGGTCAATTATTAATGAACTAAAATCTCTTGGCAAAAGTTTCACCAGTGAAGATTTGGTTAGAAAAGTTTTGAGAAGCTTGACAGGTAAATGGCTGCTTAAGGTAACTGCAATCCAAGAAGCCAAGGATCTATCTACTTTGACTGTAGAACAACTTATTGGGTCATTAATGACTCATGAGATGTTAGTAAGCACAAAGGAGGAAGGCACAATCAAAAGCCGAGGGCGGGCCTTGAAGGGAGAAGAAAATGAAGAAGATCTGGATGAGATAGGTCTCATGGCAAGAAGGTTTGAAAGAAGCCTCAGATCTCAATATAAGGGAAAATCCTGGAAGAACAAAGGCAACACAAAGAAGACCTGTACCAACACTGGTTGCTTCAAATGTGGTGAAACTGGACATATGATCAAGGATTGTCCGACATGGAAAACTAACAAGGGAGGACCAATGGAGAAAAAGATGACAAAGAGAGCCATGCTTGTTGCCTGGGGAGATTCTAACTCAGGTGGTGAAAGTGAGGAGGATGAAGCTCTAGTACTGCACTGTTGAGAGAAGTGGACCAGAGGCAAACCAGTTCAGGAAAGAAGGGACACATGTGTCTCATGGCTGGAAGCAGCTCTTCTGATGAAGAACATTTAACTATTCCTGATATGCAAGAACAAATGCGATATTGTGATAGAGATGAGTTACTAAATTTTATAGATGCTGCTACTAAACAAAATGTTACAGGCAATGCTGCTTATAAGGCTAACAAAAAGGAACTAAGAGAAGTAACTCGAAATCGAGACCATAGTGAGTTTCGTTCTGCAGAGCTTGAGCTTATTTGCACAGAACTGAAAGAAAAAATTTCAGAGCTTGAAATAAGTTTGGACCAGAAGAATATAGAAACTTGAGATGCTAAAACCTCAATCAGACTTTTTAAAAGCAGATTTTTATCAATTTATAACTTTAAAAATATGACCTTTTGCTCCGGTTGTTCCAGACAACCAGAGTATAAAACCAATTTTTACTCATATTTTTTGGGGTTTTGATCCAGTTTTCTTCAAAGAACCGAAGTAAAAGTTTTTTTTATTTTTTTTATTTTTTTTATTTATATATATTAATTAATAAAACCAATTTTTGCTCATATGGCTACTTGCTGGAACAACAAACCTGCACTGATCTCTACACCATGATTAAAAATTGAAGAAAGCAAACGAAGGGTAATCCAAAATACACTTGATTACATAATTACAAGTTCGTAGGAGATATACATATCCTCACATTTAATTATATATAAATGTATCACATTAACATGCTAATTAATAAAGTTGGATTGTTACTCTAAACAATATAATGCAATGAATGAAGCTAACTTCTCTCGGACTTCATCAATTTCACGAATGGTGAAAGGACCTTGTCGGCTTGCCGAGCTCACAACCTTCAACACACATATACACAAAACATAAGATGTGTTAGATCAATTATGTTCCAAACAAACAACACTAAAACAACACAAGCCCAATCAAGGTGGCACATGCATAACAACAAACGAAAAAAACACAACAATCTCAAGATCACACTATAAAGAGCAGCATTGCTGACTCCTTAGGCTCTATAAATTAATACTCCCTACTAACAACATTGTTTTACTATTTTATTAACCCAAACAAACGACTTCAGGTCCAATGTCCTCGCATGGAACATGCACTACTTGGACTCAGAAGCAAACTAAGGCCTTTGCGAGAGCCTTCCATGCTCCACTTCCACCTCCACCCTTCCACCACCATAACAAAACCAACATCATCAATAGAATAACAACAACAGAATAATAACAACAATAGCAGAACATCGGCAACATCAGAACAGCAGAATAGCACAATAACAGCAGCTCCCGAACGATAACAACGGCAGCAGAATAGCACAATAACAACAACATTAAACAGAAACGGCAGCCAGCAACAGCAGAACAACAGACAGCAGACAGCAACAACAGTAGAATAGCAGACAACAACAACAGAAGAACAACAGAACAGAACATAACAATAGAACAAAAGAACAGCAGACAACATTAGCCCCACCCAAAAACAAACCACAGCAGGATCCAGGCAGCTATTGCAGAACCTCAAACCAAGACCCAAACACCAAAACACCAAATGACAAACAAAACCAAAACCAACCAAACACACCGCATAGCACACAGCAGCAACAAGGCAACCTCAAACACAACTATAAAACCAACAACCTCAGGCTGCTGCAACAAAACAACCATCAACCTCAGGCAGCTACAATAACCAACATAGCCCCAACCAAAAACGTCAAGCTCAGACAACAACAACAAACACTACAGGCCCTCATAACAGGCAACTACAACCAAGAACAATCTACAGACCAAACTTTAGGAAAGCTACAAGACTACAGCATCTACACCAACCTACAAATGTTGCAGCCAAACCAAACCAGCTTCCCCAAACACAGCAGCAGAAATGCAACAGTTGCAACCACAGTTGATGAAAGAGTAGTTTATCAAAGTCATCATGCATTCATGTAATAATACAAAAGCCAATACTAAGTTATAATTTGATGCTATTGTCTATTAAATTGATTAGAAGATAAAACAATTATTAATAACTAACAAGCAGCTAAATACAAATTTTAGCTGTTCAGCATAGTTAACCAAACCAATCAACAGATCACCAACAACAGCAGAATACCAATCATATAAGTAAAATTAGAATAAATCATACCGTGCATAAATCATCTGATTCCGTGCAACTTGATACGATGTCCGTGTCACACCAATTGTACTTGGACTTTATGCTCATTGCCATCAGGGAACATCTGACTCAACTTCTCTAACAAGGTTGTAAAGCCCGTGTCACACTAATTGTACTTGGACTTTATGCTGTATAAATCTAACACAACTGACAACTTTGTGAATGTTGTGCACCCTGGGTACAAAGGCTTTGAGAGGCCTCTGATATAGAATGGAATNATATAGAATGGAAAAAACGTGAATCCTCTACACCCTCCATCATCTCATTAACACGGTGTACATCATCATCAATATCAAGAGGGTCATGCTCATCATTCAAAGACTCATCATACACAAAGTCGTTATGGTCTTCTAAATCATTAGTTGGACCACCACAATCTAGTTCTTTTCCCTCATTTTGCGACTCAAAATTAGAAACATACACTCCCTCCTCACCATGATAGTTCCAAACCTGGTAATCGACTCGAAACCCTTACGAAGTACGTGTTCCTTAAGCTGGTTAATAGTATCAACCTTATCTACATTGGCACAATTCACACACGGACAATAAAACCCCTGCTGCTTATCCTTGCCGCTAGCTTTAGCTGCTAAAGCAGAGTTGCATAATTCCCATACCCCATCCACAAATGCCGACGAGTCCCTGCTACCATACATCCAAGAACGATCCTTTGCCATCCTCTTCATGTAGTTATAATTATGCACACAATCCAATATTGAGTAAGCAAATGAATATTGAGTAAGCACACAAATATTGAGTAACCACACAATTCACCTTAGAAGCACTTTCATTACATCAAAGATTGTAACATAATTTCCCACCCATCAAGGCCTTAAGTAAGTCTAGGGTAACTTGACTACATTAACAACACTACTCATGTATAGCATTCGATTATATTTGCAATATTATGTTATACAATGAAAGAAGCCCTTGCATCAATGCATATGCATCTTCACCATCATTACATGATGGCTCTTGATTCCACCATATAACAATAGAATTGAGAAGTGTGTTTATGAGATTAAAAAGACTACGTAGTGATCAATTTTGTGACCTAGAGTGAAATGGGACTAGTAGGTAACCATTCCTGCACCCCAAGTTCTGTTTATCACCTATTATGTGTATTGGTAGAGTAACTAATTAATTGTTGGCAACGACAACATGTCAAACACAAAAGGTTTGTATGAGGTTCTGCTTGATAACCTCAACAAGGCAATTCGCCAAGCTATACATCTCCATAACAGTAGTCTAATGACTCATCTGTGACAAATACACCCCCAATACAGTGCTAAAGGCATCATTGGACATCTTAATCGTAGAGTAATCAACATTATCATCATAAACTACGTACTTAACATATAACAAATTTCAGCATAATCATTTAAATACATAATCCATAATGATAATAAGTCCAAACATATACAATAACATTTCTTTCATTCATTCATTCATTCATTCATTCTTTACTAATTAATAATAATCAAAATCCATATCAAACATCAACATCAAATTACCAAAAAACGAGTCAAAACACGATATAAAGCTTTAAGGAGGCATTTTTTCCTAAATGATCACAATTTATTTCATTCATTCATTCATTCTTAATGTCACAATTTCTAGTTTGTGAGTTCTTCAAGTAGAAACTTCAATTTCTAGTCTTAATTTATAGTTTGTGGTTGTTTTGAAACATGTAATGCATAAAACAAACCTTTGAGCAGATTCAGCAGTTCAGCAGTTTTTTTCTCTAAAATTTTCCAAAACAGCGAAATCTACAACAAAAACAGATTCAATCAATCCAAATTCAACCATACAAAATAAAATTGCGAAGAATTTATACCAAAGAAGAATTTGAACCAACCAAAATTGAAAAAATAACAACGAAAACACAAATTAAAAATTAAAAATAGCTTCTTAAAATCTGATAAAAACCAACCAAAATTGAAGAAATTGAAACCGAAGAACATAAATTGAACTAAGAATGAGAGTTTGAGAAGTGAATCGCCTAAGAAAATAATATCAGACATATTAGACAAACCGAAACACTAACCAAAATATCAGACAAACCCAAACCCTAACCAAAATATGAGACAAAACCTAAACCCAAACAACAGTTCAGACAGCAGCAATAACAACAGTTCAAATTAAAAAAAATTTGATTTATAGCAACAACAGCAGTTCAGACATGTTAGCCTAGCAATGTCGAAATCAAAACCATCATTCAAGTAAGTCGCATTTTATTTTTCACTTCCTTAACATTAGTTAATTTCATTCATTAAAAAAAAGAAGGTATACCTTCAAGAGGATGCTAAACTGAACTTGTGAATTACCAGAAACAGTAAACACATCGAAGAAATCGGGTTTAAACAAAATCGATTGATAGGCCGAACGAGACGCATTAAGTGTGCAAAATGTGAGCTGCAACACAATAATTCAGGAAATTATGCATTTAATCAACAAATTTACAGTCATAACATCAAAGCTAATTGAAGCTACAAAAAACCTAAATTAGGTAAATTAACGGTACAATTTTCAAAGATCAGAGCTTATAAACTGATGAATCGATGTGAAATATGATGAATTTCAACCATAATTCATAAACTGAAATTATTTTATTGTATACTGAGCAAACCCTAGAAAAAATTATGTAAATGAATGAAAAAAAACCTGTGAAGAAGAAGCTTGAATAGCGAGTTCGTTGCCGATTTTGGCAAGACAGTTGATAGATCGAGCAAAGGTCTTCAAAGCATTCCCGCTTACAGTCGCCTCAACAGAATTCTTCTCCTTCACCTTCGTCTTCGTTTTGTTCTTCGTAGAAACAGTTTATGTGCAAAAAAACAGAAGCAGCAGAAAAATTAATGTAAAAGTCAGAGAAAACAACAGAAGCAGCAGAAACAGTCACCGCAACAACAACCGCCGCAACAACAAGCGGCAAAAACAAACTAGGAAAGGAAACAAATCGGGGGGAAATCCGAGGAATTCAGTGCGAAATGATTGAATTCTGGGAATACAAAAACAAACTGAAGATGAAAAGGAAGAAGAAGAGGAGAATCGAGGAGTTAGGGTTAAGGTTAGGGTTAGGGTTCGTCGTAGCCGGAGTCGAAGAACGAGGTGTGGGGTGACGGTGAGAGAGGGGAACGAAGAAGAAGAAGGAAGGAAGGGGGACTTAGGTTTTAGTGGGATTTGTTTTGGGGTTTCTGTTTTAACAGGTTATATGCTTTGTCAATGTTTTTTAAAATTTTAAGTCAAAGACATTTTTTACTCCGGTCTTACAATTGAAGCAAATGACAAATTAACCGGAGTATAAACTTATTTGCTCCGGTTAATTCACGATCGGAGTAATTAGTCAGCTATTAATTCGCCCCTACGACTAATTGCTCCGTTTTTTAATTCCCCAAAACAACCGGAGCAAATGAAGTATAGCATATCTTGATTTTTCCACTAGTGGATATTGAATTCTTACATTTAGAATATGAAAATAAAATCTGTGATCTTCAAGCTGAAATATTCCAACTAAAGAAAGGCAAGAATACTTAGACCACTTCTGAACCAGATCCTGAATTGATTTCAAAACTTAAGGATGAGCTTCATAGGGCAAAGTTGGATCTTGCCATTGCTACAGAGTATAATAAAGCTCAGCTTAAGAAACTTGAAATCAAGGAACATGATTTGAGTGATTGCCTAAGACAGATGAATAGGTTGCTCGATGCTCAAAGTACACTAAATATCCCGACCTCACAACTTGGTAATCCTATGAGGTTTGGATTAGGGTATTCTGGAAGTAGTTCCCAACAACCCCAAAAGTTGGGGAGAGATGAGACTTGGATTTCTGAATTCAAGAGAGGTAACTATGTTTTTACAAAAGACATGTATCTATGCACCTATTGTGGTAAAAATGAACATGTTATTGAAACTTGTTGGACTAACCAAAAACATGATAAGAAAAATCAGACTCACGTTCAAAAGGTTCATAATCAAAAGAGTCACACACACAATTTGTCTAAAAATGGAAAACATGATAAAACAAGAAAGACAAATTTGAAACATATTTGGGTTAGAAAGGACAGTAACAAACCAGTTCCTATTAACAAGGAACCCAAGAAAATTTGGGTTCCTAAAACTAAACCTTGATTTGTTTGTGCATGTTAGAGTGAAAGGAAAGCCATTTTGGTATTTCGACAGTGGTTGCTCAAGACACATGTCAGGAGATAAAAGTCAATTTCTTTCACTCGTAGCCTATGAAGGAGGAAGTGTCACCTTTGGAGATAATAGTAAAGGTTTGATCAAGGGTATAGGTAATGTTGGTAAGACAATTTCTCAAGCAATTGATAATGCATATTTTGTTAAAGGTTTGAAACATAAGCATTTGAGCATATCTCAGCTATGTGACAAAGGAAACCAAGTTGAATTTGAAACAAATCTTTGTCACGTAGTTAACACTGAAACAAAGGAACTGGTTTGTAAGAGGTTCCGACACAATAATGTTTACATAACATTTTTGAGTCAGATTCCTAAGACCAGTGTCACTTGTCTCGTTGTTATAGAGGATGACCATTGGCTGTAGCACAAGAGACTTGGACATGTAAGTTTTTCCTGGCTAAACAAACAACGATCTCAGGACCTAGTTACAGGTTTACCTAACATTAAGTTTGTTGTAGATCGTATTTGTCATGAATGTGCCAAATGTAAGCATGGCAAGTCTTCTTTTCATCCAAAGAAGATTGTAAGCACCACTGGACTGTTTAAAATTGTGCACATGGACTTGTGTGGGCCCATGCGTGTACAAGGTCGAAATGGTCATAGCTATGTGTTTGTGTTAGTTGATGATTACTCTAGTTATACTTGGACAGGAAGAGCACTTCTGGAATGGCTCACTTCTTAGGTTCCTGCCTTATCTCATGGGGATCTAAGAAACAAAATTCTATGGCCTTATCCACAGCAGAGTCTAAGTACATTGTAGCTGCTTTATGTTGTGCTCAACTCTTGTAGATAAAGTCACACCTAAAGGATTTTGGAATCTGTTTCAGAAGTGTTCCCATATTATGTGATAACACAAGTGCAATCAATATTTCAAAAAATCCTGTCCAACATTCTAAAACCAAGCATATTAAGATCAAGCATCATTTTCTAAGGGACAATGTTGAAAAAGGTAATGTAGAATTGGAGTTTTGCAGGTCAGAAGACCAACTAGCTGACATTTTTACAAAACCTTTGAGTAGAGAATTGTTCATCAAGCTTTGTACCTTGTTGGGTATGATTAAAATTAGACAATGAGCTCTTAGGTCTTGACTTGTCCCTTTGGCTAGTCAAATGATGCCAATCTTTATATATTGTTTTTATTTTATTTTTTTTTTTCTGCTTTTTAGGTCTCACAAAATTCTTATGAGATGTTGAGCTGATCAATTTAGTACTCAAGTACCTTAGCATAATCTTGTAAAGAGTAAGTTGGCACAGACTAGTTGCAGACCATTAGGGAACCAGATTCCTGAGGCGGTTATTTTTGTTAGACAAATTATTTTCAAAATTTCAAATTTTTGGAAATAAATGTAATGACGGTTATATTTATGGCAAATGCCTTTTTGGTTGAACGGACAAATATCTTTCAAATATTTTGAAGATAACCGTTTTGATTCAAATCTTTCATACATATATGCTCCTGATCTTCTTTCCTTCTTCATTTCATTTCTTTAATCTCATTTTTTTCTTATATATTCTCTCGATCATATCTTTCTCACACAAAAACCTAAATCGTCTAAATTCTTATTCTTTCTCTCACTCACATTGTTCAAAGTTTTTTTGCTCAAAGCAGAGGAAAAATTCAGTCTCATCATGTCGAAGAGAAGAAGCACACGATTGTTTGAGAAAGAAGTCAATGAATCTCTTGAAATTGAAACGAAGAAATCAAAGAAGGTGGTTGATAAAGTAATTGAGTTGTGATAGAGGATGTGATGGAGGAGGTAATTGATGAAGAGGAAGAACTTCCATTGATTCGAAAGTACACCAATTCAGAAACTTCAATAGCTCTCAATATAAAATCTGCCACACCAAAATCCACCACAAAAACAACCACAAAAGCGGTTACTCCAAAATTAACCACCAAAACCACCAAATCTTCTACACCAACATCCACAAAATCAACTACTGCCAAAAAGCCACCCACACCAAAACCCAAAGAATCCACACCTATACCAATAGAGGCCGCTAAATCCAAAGAACATGAAATTGCTGAAGAATCTGAACAAGAGAAGGAATTTGAGTCCGAAACAAAGTCGGATGAAAAAGAAGTTGAGGAAGAAAAAGTTGGATCTAAAGAAAAGAAAGTTGAACCAATTGAGGATGTTGTCACAACCATGTGAGAAGAATTGAAGGAAAAGAAAGTGAGTACCAAGAAACCGTCATAAAAAACGGTTAAGAAAGTTGAGAAGAAGGCCACTAAACCACCAATCACAAAATCCAAAACACCCAAGCCTAAAACCACTCCCAAACCAGTGAAGAAATCAAAGAACAAGGAAGTTATTGAAGATGAAGAGAAAGTTGAAATAGCTACTGAGAAAGAGGGCAATAAGACCGTAGCAAGCAAGGGTGCTCGAGTAAAAACGCTTGCCAGAAAGGGTGTTGAGGCGTCCAAGGGGAAGGCTATCATGCGAGAAGCACAACCAAACCAGCACACAATAGGGCAAAAGAGAAAGCAATCTACTATTGTGATCTCTTCAAGCTCTAAATCTAAGAAAGTAAGTCTACTACCCCGCAACCTCTCTATAATTTGAAAGATAGATAAATTCTGGTACGATTTTGATACTAAACAAAGGGATAACTTCGAAGGTTTGATAATGGCTTGTAGAAATAATGCAAGTATGGGGGAAATAATGGCTTATGGAGATTCAAGGCTTTTGGGATCTTCAAAGACATTATCATGGGTGTGTATGGTGACGCACGAATTTACTTGATCATTTGAAGCAAAGGAAAGAATGGCGGAATTAGAGGAATAATATGGTTTTGCTTATGAGTTTTTCCCACTTCACTTGATAGGGTTTTCTCATTTTAGGCATTGAGTCTTTCATTTCTTGAAGTGTCTTAATCTTCATTTACAGCCTTAAACACATGGAAATGACTTCTTAAAAGTTTCTTGATTAAAAGATTGAATCTTCAAAGGTTTCTTAATGATTTGAAGAAAATCACAAAAAATTCGCAAATTTAGACGATCTCATGTGGCGTCAATTTTGACGATTTTATGTTGATTTAGGTAGATCATATTGTTGTGTAATTCTAGTTGTAATTTGTTGATTATCTTGATTAGCAAGGTATTAGAAAGTTTTTTATGATATTTTTTGTTTACATATAGTTTGTTAGAGTTTGTTAGCAAGATGAGAATGACATGCGGTGATGATGTGGCATCTTATCTTGTGAGTCATTGTTGAGTCACCTTTTAGGGGACGATTTTTAGTTTTTTTGTGCATGTAATTTAACTTAGTTTTACTAGAATTTTGTTGATGATTATGCCTATAAATAATCTCAACTTTATTGTGTAAAATTCATATTGGAGAATTCAATAAACATTATTGTTTAAATTTTATTTGTTTCCTACAAAACAAACACAAAAACCGAAGTGTGAGAATTTTCGAGTGTAAAGGAAATTTGATCATATTGTGAGTTGGTGCTTAGGATTTAGACTCTTGTGGGGATAAATTTTTGAATTGAGGGTGCATAGCTTTAATCAATTCACAAAATTATTCGACCTAGATCGTTTTTGTCGGTGCTTTGCTTTAGAGAAAACTGAACTAGTTTTCTATCATTGTGGTTGGCGATTTTTCTATCTTTAATCACATCAGATTTTCTGTTGCAAAAAGTTGGGTTGCACAAAAATTCTTGGTTGAGGTTAAGGAGGCAGTAGATTTTCAGAAGTGGTATGTGTTGTTTTCTGAAGATCTAGATGTTTTCATGCCACTTGTTGAAGAATTTTACTCACACCTGCATACTAAAGATGATCGATCTTATTTCTCCTTTATTAAAGACACTCCCGTAAATTTGTCTGAATAACAAACTGGCTAAGATTCTCAAAGTTTTAACTAAGGGACTTGATGTATACTCCAGAGAGAATTTTCTTTCTGTCAAGGGAGTCACAGCAGAACAGATCAAGACCAGACTCTTTACTAGTCCACCTGATAGCAAGCAAGGGTACACCATTGGCCAATTAAAGGAGCCAATGATGAGGATATACCATACCGTAGCCTCAAAGATTGTGTGTCCTAGAGCACAAGGTCGTATGAGTGTACGGTTGATGGATAGTGTTCTCATTTACTGCCTCATTGAACACATTCCTGTCAACCTCCCTGCTATGATGTTAGGTCATATGAACTGCTGTGTGGAGAAAGCAAACCATGCTCTGCCCTATGGAGGTTGGCTGACCTTAGTATTTGGGCACTGGAAGATTCGTATGGTGGGAGATTATGGCACCATGTCTCATCTCACCAATCATATAAAAGGTCTAAAGGGCATGACATATGCAGGTGGTGTATTAAAGATGAAGGATGAGGGGAAGAGTGATGCTGGTCTTGCTGGGACCATTACAGAATCAGTTCAGGCAACTTATGCCTTGGTAAAGCAGCTAAGTGACCAGAATCAACTCATGCAGAATATGGTCAACAGTGTCACTACATTATGTACTGCACTTCAGGAATCCTACAAAAGAATTGAGGTTCGTCTTGATAAAGCTGGTATAATTGGTGGTGAGGATTACGAAGACAAGGAAGAGACATCAGAAGCTGCTGGTGATGCTGATGATGAGGATGCTGAATTGGTCTCTGAGAAGAATGAGGAAGAGGATGATGAGGAACATGATGCAAGTGCTTCAGAGGAAGAGGAAGATGATGAGACTGAAGATGACTCTGGAGCTGATTGATTTCCTTTAATTCTTCTTATCTTCTCTTATTGCTGCTAACCCCTCCTTTTATTGAACTCTTATTCTAGTTTCCCCTTTCCCATTTCCAAAGACATTGATATTATGTAATTTGGTTTTATGCTGGTCTGTAATAACTATTCAGGACAAGTAGGTTTGGTGCTTTGACAGGAACATTGGTAGAGTCAGCATCTCTAGAATGCTGTTAGAGCTAAGCATATTAGCTGCACTTAATATTAATAGTAGTTTAACTACTGATTGAGTTTAGTTATTTGTTTACAAGCTTTCATGTATTAACTGTTTTGATGATGCCAAAAGGGGGAAGCAGGTGTGAAGTTCTGATCTCGTCTACCTATCTTATGGGGAAGCAGGTCAAATGAATGTTACTAATCTGTATGTGTTGTAGCAACTAGAAGCAAGGTTAAAAGTCTTGCTAGTGGTGACAGACCTGCATGGTCTGGAAGTAAATGTATTCAAAGCATTTTACTTCTTATCATCCCAACTGCTTGTTTGCTTTGAAACAAGTCTGATGAACTTACTGAGGTTCTTATTGCGCATACATGTTTAAGTCTAAGAGCTCTAAGTCTAATTAGTATTTGCCCTGGGTACTTTTAATCTCTTTTTTAAAAATGTTGTCACTTAGTTGTGAACTGGTTTACTTGTAAACGATGCTTAATCTGCAGGAACAGTAAGAGACCACTCCATTAAATTCTAAAGAATTCGTAATTTTTGAAAAGTTCCAAATATAAAATGATATTATTTGCATGGGGAACTTCATGGTTTGTCATCATCAAAAAGGGGGAATTTGTTGAGTTCCTAGCTTATGTTTTGAATGATGATAAACTACTTTGAACTACTATATTATATGCATGTTTCTATTTGCATGTGCATGCACTAAAGAAACAAGTTCAATGGAGGACAAGATGAAGCTCATGAAGCCAAGTCTTAAAGATTGCATGAAGACCAAGTTCATAAGTTCATACTCTTAAGTCTTATATGCAATGTAAGTGGTATGAAGGTTTATAGATGCACTGTAAAGTTTAAGATTATAGAGATGAACTAATTATGGATGACAAGGAACTTAAGTTACTTGTCATACATAACTATAAGTAAACTTGGCTGACTGGAACAATCTGGGAATGGTGTTGAACTAGTCCTCTCGAGCTTACTTCATACATCCATATTTTAGGAAAGTTTTTTTCCGCGCAAAAATGTTTTCAAAAATTATACGAATGCTTCAATTGTTATGCAAAGTAGATATTCTTATGTATGGCAAGTGTGTTATATGATATTATACTGATTTTATTTGATTTCAAATAGGAAAAATTCATAAATGTAATCCCAACTATGGGCGTTCACCTAATAAAAAAATGAACTTTGATTAATCCAAAAATGAACCCAACTTTCATGCTCATTATCCAATTTTGGACCCTCCTCAATTTTAACCAGTAAAATCAAGTAAATCTTGTTAATTACCCGGTTTTTTCTTAACATTTGGAGGTTTCAGGTGGAAGGTATGGTTGTGGTGGTGGTTTCGAGTGGTCTTGCTTAAGCAAAAACCGGATAATTAGCAAAATTTACTTGATTTTACAAGTTAAAATTTAAGACGGTCCAAAATTGGAAAATGGGCATGAAAGTTGGGTCCATTTTTGGATTAATCAAAGTTCGGTCTTTTTATTAGGTGAACGCCCATAGTTGGGATTATTTGTATGAATTTTTCCTTTCAAATAAAATCAGTGAGAATATTTTCCGTGGAATTAAGAAATATTCTCTTACAATATTACATAACATACTAGCCAAAGGCTTATATAAGGAGATCTGCCAGCACAACTAAGACACCTTTGTACAAACAAAAATTGAAGAACACGAAATGCAAAAGTTCTCTCTAAGCCTTAACCTAGCATAAACCTCATTACCACATTAAGGTCTCAATATTCTCTCTTTTGTAAGCATTTATGCTAATTGTTATTGAGAGACAAAGTGTTGTAGTTTGAGCATTCTGTGAGTTCAGTTTGCTAGGGAAGTTGATCTGGGATTATTTTCATTAGAACATTCATAGTTGAAGGTTGAGTCAAACTTCCATAGGTGGAAGTTGGGGAATCATATTGTGCATAGGTGCATAATTGATTGAGTGTAATTCTTTTGTTATTCTGAGTTGATTAATAAAAGAGTGTGTGAGTGGAGGACGTAGACTTATTAGAAGTCGAACCTCGTTAAATCTTGGTGTTGTTTATTTTATTACATTATTGTTTTCGTTGCTTGAGAACTGGTTCTAAACTGTTCTGATAATTAATCGAAAAATTTACAACAACCTTACAACACTCAGTTCGCCCCCGTTCTTGAGTGTCACTTGCACTTTCAGTGACCAGATTTAGGTAGAAGTCCACTGAATTAATTTGTTTCGGTTATAACCGCAAAAGCATAAATCTAGCAATCAATTTTGAAAGCTATGTTAAACAAAACTAAGGCCCTGTTCTCCCCTTCGTCTTATTTTTACTTATTTTTAGCAAAAATAATTCCAATTCAGAAAAAATAAGTTTAGTTCGGCAAAAATAAGTTCAGTTCAGCAAAAATCAGTTTCAATCCTTAATATATTGCTAATGATTTCAGCAAAAATAATTTTAGTTCAACAAAAATAAATTCAGTTAAGTAAAAATAAGTTCAGTTCAGCAAAAATAAGTTCATATCAGCAAAAATAAGTTCCAATCAGCAAAAATAAGTTGAGGAGAACAGGGCCTAAAAATCACAAAACTTTTAGATAACATCACACATATTGAAACAAGTCCAAAGATAAATATAGAAAACATTAGACGAACTCTTAAACTTCATAAATAATTTAAACACCGGAAAATTAGTTTTGCATACAATTCCTTAAAAATTGAAAAGAGGGACACATGATTGTTTGCTCGACTCCAACTTTTTAAACATGATACTAGGACCATAACCTGACACTTTCATGCTATTAGACCTTTGTTATTAGCATGCACATACCTTGCTCGTAAAATTCCTTAAACCCTTAGAACAATCCTTCTATGGAATATTCTCCTTGCATAATTACAATACGAATCCAACATTAAAAATTCTTCCAAATCCATAAACATGTTATATAACTAATAAAAAACCTTTAAAAATAATTTTCGCGCAATAGAATTACTTAAAACTTATGTTTATAATTAGATCTACAAAAACCAGTCATAAACCTCTAAACCAATTTAAGTCATAAAATTTATGAAATTAATTTTTGTAAAATATTTTTATACTTTTATAAACTTTATAATTATAGTAGAACATCATAAGATAAAAATCATGAATTTTAGAACTTTATTTTACACAAAACACAATTTTTTCTTTGTTTTTGAAAAACTGTGGCCTGCTTGTTAACATGCTACTTTGTGCACGTTTTTGGGTTGCTTAAATTCTTTGAGGGTGGTGGAAATTGGTACCTTCTCGTAGTCTACAGTGAGGAGGTTCGAATGGTGGTGGTGGTGTGTGATTTGATGGCCTCAGGTGGTCGTGGTGGCTTGCCAAAGTTGGCTAGTGGTGGCAGGAAAACAGCAGGTTAAAGAAGATAAAGAAGTAGTTTTGAGTTTTTTTTATCTGATTTTTTTGGAGGCTTTTATGAAGTGAATTTGAGAGATGAATTAAGGTATTTATAGGGCTTGGAACCCTAGGAAACCAGTCATGGGAGGGGGAAAATAGTTTAATTTTTGTTAGGATCAAATCTCAACATAAGATATGATTTTGTAAATTAATAGGGTAAGTTAGTTATTTTTGATAAATTTTTGTATTTAATAAAATATTCTAAAAATGATGAAAATATATTTTTTATGATGTCAAAATATTTATCAGATAATTAATTTGATTAAATCATAAACATAATTTAAGTCATTAAAATAATAGAGCTTAGCCCATAGTTATCAAAAACACATGAAAAATGGACATAATGATCCAAAATTATTATGGCACAAAGTCCAAGATAATTTTTGCTATTTTTGGAAATTAAAATAAATATTCAAAACCTCTTTTGGAAATAGTTATTAATTTTTGAATAAACCTCGCAATAATAACCTCATAAAACCTTTATGAGTAAATATAATAAAAATTTATTTTTTTTATTGTTTGGAAATTTCTCAAATTGTACATTATAGTAATAAATAATCATAATATAGTCTAAAAAATGCGGGGTATTACAGTCTACCCACTTTAGAAGGAGTTTCGTCCCGAAACTTGGGAACGAGTAAGAAATATTAGAATTGAGGTATTTGTCAAAATGTATTTGAATAATTTGATTGTAATAAAATAGTTTGGAAAGTGTCTCAAAATGTGAGATATTACAGTGCACGAGCCCAGCAAACAGATCCTCTTGGTTGGACTAGAGAGTGTGGTACAAGGCTAGTTCGAAGAGACACTCCGGTTAACGATCAACAAGATTCAACACGATCCAATTCAATAATGGGTAACCAAGACCTCGCAAGCAAGATTGACGAAGTGGTTGCTAACTTGACTCAATTGACCTAACTTTTAGGTCATTGTAAACTAAGGTGAACGACCTTGAACACATCAAGTACACCCTCCAAGACATGGAAAAGCTGGCAAGAAGGGTCAATGATCAAGATGCTTACTTTGACCCCCCCCCCCCCAAATCTCAATCAGAACTTGATCGACACTTTGCCGGAAAGTTCTCTATCACTGAACTTCCGAAATTGAAGCCAACTGACAACCCTAAATACTTTTTAAGGGGGTTCAAGTTCTACATTGATGTAAAGAATATCAATCTGAAGCTTTACCCAAGGATCTTCCTCATAGCTCTCGAACCAATGTGCCAAAAGTGGTTCTTCTCTCTTCCGGACAAAGACATCGCCACTTGGGAAGATATAGCTCACGCCTTTATGACTCGCTACAAGGGAAACACTCAAGCTAGAACTTCTCAAAGGGGACTCCAAATCCTCAAGCAAGGGGAAAAAGAAGGGTTTACTACTTATCACTCTCGCTAGAGGGAGATCACTGCACAAATGGTGACCACACCACCGGAAAAGAATCAAGTCAAGATCTTCATTACTAACTTACTCCCCAAATACAAGAACCACCTCAAGTACTTAGGCCTAGAAGCTTTTGAAAAGGTCTATCATATCGGGATTGAAATCCAGGATTACCTCAACAAAGAAGGCGGAAAGGGTAGATGGAATGCAAATCAAAAAACGACCTACTCAAAAGGGGCATCCACCTCCAACAACGTCAATGTCGTGGAAGAAGTAAGGGCTCCTTTCCGTCGTCTATGTGAATACACTCCCTTGGGTATGATCTATGTCCAAGCGTTCGAAAGACTTCAATCCAAAGGCAAAATCAATTTTAAGGGGCCCACCCCAGATCCTGCTACTGAAAAGAGATCTTTAAGACGGGATGCCAACAAGTACTGCAAATATCATCAAGGTAGGGGCCATGCTACCAAAGTATACTGGACCCTAAAGAATCTCTTGCAAGATATGGTTGAGGATGGGAAACCTCCAATTTCGCCAGGAGGAAAGACGCTTAACATCCAATCAAATTTACTTGCCATCCTGATGAACGAAGAAGAGAACTTCTTCTTTGATCCGATACAATGATCACATCCGCCGGACGAATTGTCGCTCAAGACATCTTTTCCAACGGTGAGGCTACACCAAAGATCTTTGAAAAAGGGGAATAGACTTCCGACGATCTTCCTCCATCCAAAGACCCATTTGCATGTGACAGTTGGAAAAGATTTCAAATTGAAAGGATGAAGACGGGATGGGATGAACCTATCAACAATCCAAGATGCTACTTTCGTCTTTGTAAGTGGCATTTCAACAAACCCGAGACTCTTCAGCTACATAGCCCCATCATCGAGCTTCACATAGAGCTTATGGAAGACATTGTGAAAGGATTAATGCCGATATCCTGAGAATGAGCTTGATGGTCAATAGATACTAGAACATGAACATAAACGAAATGGTACATAATCACTCTTGGGAAAGATGCACCAAATACCATCGACTCATTGAAGGAACCTTTCCATTATTCCCACCTATTCCTCCATATCCTCTTGCCTACAGGATACCTGAATGCTTCTATCGCAAAGAATGGGAAGAATACAAACGCCTATCAATGTGATCGAAAAAGATGAAGCATCTTTTGATCCCCTCGACTTGATCACTCCTGTGAGGCGACCTACCTTACAAACATTCATCTCCTCCACCCCATAAGAAGTCAATGGAATATGGGATAGTGATGAAGAAGATGCCTATGCCGGAGATGGAGTTTAACCCACTTATCATACTCTTGTGGAAGAGGACGATGACATCGCCGAAATTCTAAGGCCCGTGTCACCTCCTAAAGACAAAAAATATTTAATTTCTCACTCGAGCAGGACGCCTTAACGCCGCCCAAGGCTAAAGTAGCGTTCAAATTACTCCACCAGCCGCTTTGCCTCAAGAGGAGGATAGTGTCATCATGCAATTGAATAAAAGGAAGGTCAATGTCAACATTTGGCAACTCCTCGTCTACTCAGAAAAACATAGGCAAGCCCTCCTCAAGGCTCTCACCAATTTAAACGTGGCAAGTGATCCATCAACTTTTCAAATGAAGATCTCCCAGCCGAACGGTCTAGTCACAAAATGCCCTCTACATAACTGTCATAAGTGGACAACTTAATCTACTTATGACCTTGAGCGATAATGGCTCGGCCATCAATGTATGTCCCTTAACAACTGTTCAAAAACTTGGGATATTATGAGAGGAATTCCGTGCAAGCAATCAAGACATTCGAGTTTGTAACAAGGAGAGACACCATGGGAGTCATAGGGCTTAACTTGACTACAGGGCCAATTGTGAAGAAGGTTAAGTTCCATGTAATGGACATCAAAACTAGCTCCAATCTTCTCTTGGCAAGGCCTTGGCTCCATGAATCAGGGGCGGTCCCTTCCACTCTCCATCAAAAAATCAAGTTCATGTAAGAAGGAGTCGTGATCACCGTTAATATCTCTCCTATGAAGATCCAAGCCACCAACTAACCCATCTTCAACATCGAACATGAAGGATGGTTCAAGACCGTAAAGATCACCAGTCCAAATGAAAAGACCCAGGAATTCACCGTAGGAGAAGGCCCCATTTTTTATGAGTCCGAGTCTGAGTTTGAGAATAATCACCATGACTAACAAAATCCAAGTCATCTTTTAGCACCTCAACTATAGAATCATTACATGATAAATTATCTAACGTAATGGATGAAAGTCATGAAACCCTCTTATCAATCCCCCATTGTTTCAATAGACAAATTACTTTTCCAGCTAAAGCGGCACCAGTATGGGGAGGGGTATAAAGGCAAATGCTAAGATTCTTTTTTTTCAAATGCCAATTTTTATGAACAAAGTGGGCTGTAAAGGAAATACAGCCATCCATGGTCACAAAAGTCCAACAATGAGAAGTTAATTCTATTCTACCAGGAACAGGTTGCAATAATTAATAAAGTTTAGATTTTTTCCTTAGGATATAACTTGGGTATGTAAGAAGCAATTGTGGCTGTAGTAACAAATTTGAAAGCAGGATTGAAGTAAGTAAAACAACTCCTAACACCTTCATATTCAACAAATTGAAGAAGAAGATTGTGTATAGCAATAAGAGCAAGTAATTCACGAAAATCTTCAAGCTTAAAAGAAGGGGGTAGACGATCGATCTAAAGAACTAGAAGCATTAGATTGCAAAATTAGTTTACTAATATCTCTATAAATTATACCCTTGCAACTCCTAAGATGTCTACGCATATTTCCTATCCCAAAACATGCAGTTCATAATAATTTCAAACTATATTCCGAACGTTAGAAGTAACTTTTCTTTGACATTTATAGGGGTTACCAGACAAGTACGGTTTGATCTTTGTTGTATCTTGGGACTTAGTTGTAGTTGGCTTTCCTACACTATTCACTTCACCGTCAACTTAACCATCAACTTCACCGTCTAATTCAATAGTCACAGGTTCTTGAGGTTGTGATTGGGACTCCAGGGGTGATACAAATATTGATCAAAACTTCAAAGATTTGATTGAAGCTTCTAACAAGGGTGCAACCAAGGGGGAATTGATTGCTTATGGAGATTCAAGTCTAATGGGTGCATCCAGAGTTGGGATTTGCGTGTGCATGTTCACACATACCTAGGTGTGGCATGCAAATCAAGGCAACAGGGTTGACAAGGGGAATAAGTTAGTTTTGCCTAAGAGTTTTTATCCCATTTCACTTCATATGGTTTTTCTCATTTTAGGCATTGAGTCTTTCATTTCTTGAAGGGTCATAATCTTCATTTATAGCGTTATACACATGGAAAATGACTTATTTATGGTTTCATGATTAAAAGATTGAATCTTGAAAGGTATTAGAAAGTTTTTTAAGATATTTTATTGTTTAGATATAATTTGTTAGAGTTTGTCAGCAAGATGAGAATGACATGCAGTGCTGATGTGGCATCTTATGTTGTGAGTCATTCTTGTGTCACTAAGGGGGACGATTTTCCTTAGTTTTGTGCGTTTGTTTTAGATTGTTATGTTAGGATTTTGTTGTTGATTATGATTATAAATAATCTTAATATTAGTTTGTAATTTTAGATTTGATTAATGAAATAAAGTTTTCTTTTGTTTACTTGAAAAACAAAAATACCGAAAAATTGGAGTTGGTGGATTTTCCTTTAGACTCTTGTGCATATTAGTTAGTGGCTTCAAGGGTTCTTAGGCTTTAATTAAAGACTAATTAATCAACCTAAAATTGTGAATTTTGGTGGCCTAGCCTTTAGGAATTCTTAATTTTATCCTTGTGAGTTTTTGATTCATTCGAAAATTCACATCAATTTTGAAGGTTTTATTGAAGCTGCTAACAAGGTTGCAACCATGGGAGAATTGATTGCTTATGGATATTCAAGTCTAATGGGTGCATCCGGGGTTGGGATTTGTGTGTGCATGTTCACACATACCTACGTGTGGCACACAAATCAAGGCAAGAGGGTTTACAAGGGGAATAAGTTGGTTTTGCCTATGAGTTTTTATCCCATTTCACTTAATAGGGTTTTTCTCATTTCAGACATTGACTGTTTCATTTCTTGAAGGGTCTTAATCTTCATTTACATTCTTATACAAATGGAAAATGACTTCTTGAAGGTTTCTTGGTTAAAAGATTGAATCTTGAATGGTTTATTGAAGATTTGAAGAAAATCTCAAAATTGCGCAAAAGTTGATCTTCACTTGGGGCGTGAATTTTGGACAATCTTCTAGGATTTTGGGTAGATTGAATATTTGTGTAAATATGGTTTTAATTTTTTTATTATCTTTATTAGCAAGGTATTAGAAAGTTTTTTAGGATATTTTCTTGTTTAAATATAATTTGTTAGAGTTTGTTAGCAAGATGAGAATGACATGCAGTGCTGATGTGAGGGACGATTTTTCTTAGATTTATGCGTGTGTTTTAGATCGTTTTGTTAGGATTTTGTTTTTGATTATGATTATAAGTAATCTTAACATTAGTTTGTAATTTTAGATTTGATTAATGAAATAAAGTTTTGTTTTGTTTACTTAAAAAAACAAAAATAGCGAAAAATTGGAGTTGGTGGATTTTCTTTTAGACTCTTGTGAAGATTATTTAGTGGCTTTGAGGGTGCTTAGGCTTTAATCAAAGACTAATTAATCAACCTAAAATTGTGAATTTTGGTGGCCTAGCCTTTAGAAATTCGTAGTTTTAGTTATCTTTCCTTGTGAGTTTTTGATTTATTCGAAAATTCACATCAACTTTGTTGCTCTCGTTGAGAGGTTAAAATGATCAATACTCAAGAGAAATTTGCTATGGCAGATGAGCAATCTATAAACAACAAGTAGGGATTTCCTTGTGAGCAAGATAGAGACGTTGAAAGGGACAATGAGATCAAAGAATTGCACAACATGTTAGAGGAACTTATGCAATTTGTGGGAACCAAGTCCAAAAGCGCAAAAAAATCAAACATTGATGAGTCTAGTTCAAGTTCTAGTGATGATGATTCTACTAGGGGCACACGTAAGCCTAGGAGGGTCATAGACTCAATTTTAAGTCATGAAGATGATAGAAAAAGGCACAAAAAACGAGACAAACCAAGGGATGATGACTGAAATCTGAAGTTGGACGTTCCAGAGTTCAATGGTAGTCTAGATCCTGAAGTGTTTCTTGATTGATTGAGGAGAACTGAAAGGGTGTTTAATTATAAAGAGTATGATGATTCTAAGGCCTTTAAAGTGGTGGAATTGAGCTATCATCTTATGCTAGTCTTTGGTATGAAGGCTTGCAAAGGAAGAGAAGGAAAGAAGGGAGATCCAAGATCACCTCTTGGCGCAAATTAAAGAAGGAGTTGAGAAAACGATTTGTTCCTCATGAATATGAACAAAACAACTTCCTAAAGATGCATGCTTTGAAACAAAACTCAAAAAGTGTTGAAGAATAAATCAATGAGTTAGAAAAGATGGTTATCATATGTGATATTGAAGAAAAGGAGGATCACACGGTGGCTAGATTTGTTGCAGGGCTTGATGAATCTATCAAGGATAAAGTAGAATTACAACCCTATTGGACTTTTGATGAAATTTTCAAGGTATCCTTGAGAGTTGAGAAGTAAGGACACTCGAAAAAGTCCAAGACTTTCTTCAAGAGTTACGAATCCAAGAAGGAAAAAGAGGTGGTGTTTGGACAAAACATTAAGCCTAGGGTTGAAGGTAGAGATAAGCCAAGGGTCATTACTCCTACCAAATTCTCACCAATTACTGATGACAAAAGGAAGTGTTTAAAGTGCCAAGGATATGGTCATGTGCTACGAAATTGTCCTAGTTCAAGAGTCATCACAGATAGAGAGGCAAGGGAGATTGAAGAAGCCTATCTAGATGTAATTATTGAAGAAGGGGAGCAAGATGACATTGAGAAAGAGGATAAAAGTAGCAATGATATGGAGGAAGTTGATCCTAATACTCATGGCTAAGATTTAGTGTTGAGAAGGGTTTTACAAACCAAACCCACGCCCTTGGAGGAAAGCCAAAGAGATAAGATCTTCATGACAAGGTGTGTAGTTGAGGGCAAGCTTTGTGATATGATCATTGATAGTGGTAGTTGCACGAATGTGGTGTCTACTTTTTGTATTCAAAAGCTCAACTATCCTACTCACAATCATCCTCATCCATACAAGCTTCATTGGCTAAGCAATACTAGTGATGTTAAGGTAACTAAACAAGCTTTAATATCATTCAAAATTGCGCAATTTGGAGGGTAGTGTGTTGCGTGATGTTTGTCCTATGGATGCGTGCCATATACTGCTTGGAAGGCCTTGGCAATATGATAGAGTTGTTCAATATGATGGTAGAACTAATGTTTATGTCATCAAAAAGCACGCTAATGGAAAATCTATTGCTTTAAATCCATTGAAAGTTGCAAAGGCTCAAAAATAAGAGACTTTGGAGAATAAAAGAGGGGCGTTTTTGACGAGTGTAAGAGAGGTGGAAAGGGAATTAAATGCTTGTAATCAGGTCTTTGTTCTCATGGATAAGGAAGTACAAGAAGGTTCCTCATCAATCCCATCAATTTTAACACCTTTGTTGTATGAATATGAAGATGTGTTTCCCAATGATCTACCACCGGGATTACCTCCTATAAGAGGCATTGAACATCAAATTGATCTTATTCCTGGGGCTCAAGTTCCAAACAAACCAGCCTCTAGATGTAATCCAGAGAAAACCAAGGAGATTCAAAGGCAGATAGAAGAGCTAATGGAACATGGTTACGTGAGGGAGAGCATGAGTCCTTGCGCAGTGCCCACGTTGATTGTTCCAAAAAAGGATGGTACTTGGAGAATGTGCATTGATTCAAGAATATTCAACAACATCACCATCAAATATAGGTTTCCAATTCCAAGGTTAGATGATTTGTTTGATGAGTTATATGGCCCTATGTGTTTAGCAAGATTAACCTTAGGAGTGGGTATCATCAAATTCGCATGAGAGAGGGTGATGAGTGGAAAACATCTTTCAAAACTAAGTTGGGGCTCTATGAATGGTTGGTTATGCCTTTTGGTCTTACTAATTCACCTATTACTTTCATGAGGCTTCAGAATGAGGTATTGAAGCCATATCTTGGAAAGTTTGTTGTTGTTTACATAGTTGACATTCTGGTTTATAGTAGGAGCAATGAAGATCATCTACAACATCTAAGAAGTGTTTTTGAAACATTAAGGCAACAAAAACTTTATGGGAAGCTCGAAAAATGCTATTTCATGGTACCTAGCTAGTGTCACGTTTTTGGGGTATGTGGTCTCACAAGATGGAGTTTCTGTAGATCAAACAAAGGTGGAAGCAATTTGAACTTGGCCTACTCCAACTAATGTCATTGAGGTTCGTGCTTTTCATGGATTAGCTTCAGTCTATAAGAGATTAGTGAAGAACTTTTCATCTATTGTAGCTCCTATGACTGAGTGCATAAAAAGGAAAAGCCTTTTGAGTGGACAAAAGAGGCGCAAAAAGCCTTTGAGAAGATTAAGGAGATGCTATGCAACACACCTATTCTTGCATTCCCTGATTTTTCAAGACCTTTTGAAGTTAAAACTGATGCAAGCAATGTGGGAATTGGCGCAGTATTGGTTCAAGGTAAGAGGCCTGTTTCCTACTTTAGTGAGAAATTTAATGGAGCAAGGTTGAACTATTCTACCTATGATAAAGAGTTTTATGCAATTGTTAGAGCTATTGATCATCGGAGTCATTACCTGAGACCTCATCACATCATTCTACATTCTGATCATGAATCATTAAAGCATATTAATTGCCAGGAGAAGTTGAATCCTAGACATGCCAAGTAGGTAGAATTCTTACAGTCTTTTCACTTTTCATCAAAGTACAAAGAAGGTAAGTCTAATGTTGTTGCAGATGCACTTTCACGAAGGTACGCTCTTATTAGTGTGTTGAATTGCAAGCTACTTGGTTTAGATATGATCAAAATATACTATGAGCATGATGAAAATTTCGGTCCTATATTGCAACAAATGAGCAAAGGCGGTGTTATGGGCTCTTATGTGATGCATGATGGGTTCTTATTTAAAGGTAATCAATTGTGTGTACCTAAGTGTTCAATTAAATAATTATTTGTTTGAGAAGCGCATGGTGGAGGGTTAGCAGGGCATTTTGGCAGTACTAAAACTCTAAACATGTTACAAGAACACTTTTATTGGCCTAAGATGATCGTTGGTGTTGAAGCTATCATATCTCAATGTGCAATCTGTCAATTGTCAAAGGCTTCTTTTCATCAAGGTCATTACACACCATTTCCTGTTCCTGAAGGTCCTTGGGAAGATGTCTCCATGGATTTTATTGTGGGATTACCTAGAACTGCAAGAAGAAAGGATTCTATCATGGTTGTGATAGATAGGTTTTCGAAGATGGCTCACTTTACACCTTGCCGTAAAACAGATGATGCTATGAATGTTGCAGACCTGTATTTTAGAGACACTGTGAAGTTTCATGGAATTCCGAAAACTATTGTAAGTGATAGAGATCCGAAATTTATGAGCTATTTTTGGAAGTCTCTGTGGAAGCTTGTTGGCACGAAACTACTATTAGTACATTATATCATCCTTAAACTGATGGGCAAACAGAAGTCACAAATAAAACACTTGGTGTCTTGTTGCGTGGTTTGGTGAGTAAGACACAGAAAGATTGGGACTTAAAGCTTGTACATGCAGAGTTTGCTACAATAGGTCACCTACTTTTTCTACTAAACACTCGCCATTTGTGGTTGTTTATGGGGTGAATCCTAAGTTACCTATTGATCATATTGATATTCCAAAGGGTGAATTGGTGCACAAGGGTGCTTTGGCGAAAATTGAGTACATGCAGAAGCTTCATGCGCAGGTCAGGGCTAGGATTGAGAAGGTGAATGAGCAATACAATGCTCGTGCAAATAAGAATCTTCATCAACATTCTTCCAAGGAGGGAAACTTTGTTTGGCTACACCTAAGTAAGGAGAGATTTCCAAATAAACGCAAGAATAAGCTTATGCCTAGGTATGATGGTCCACTCAAGATGCTGAAGAAAATTGGTGACGATGCTTATGAGCTTGAATTTCTAGGTGAATATGGAGTCCATGCTACATTTAACATTGGTGATTTAACTCCTTATGTTTCTGATGATCAACCTCGAGGTTTTAGGACAAACTCTTTTGAAGAAGGGGAGGATGATACAAATATTGATCACAACTTCGAAGGTTTGATTGAAGCTGCTAACAAGGGTGCAACCATGGGGGAATTGATTGCTTATGGAGATTCAAGTCTAATGGGTGCATTCAGGGTTGGGATTTGCGAGTGCATGGTCACACATACCTAGGTGTGGCACGGAAATCAAGGCAAGAGGGTTGACAAGGGGAATAAGGTTGTTTCGCCTATGAGTTTTTATCCCATTTCACTTGATAGGGTTTTTCTCATTTTAAGCATTGAGTCTTTCATTTCTTGAAGGGTCTTTATCTTCATTTACAGCCTTATACACACGCAAAATGACTTCTTGAAGGTTTATTGATTAAAAGATTGAATCTTGAAAGGTTTCTTGAAGATTTGAAGAAAAATCTCAAAATTGCACAAAAGTTGATCTTCACTTTTGGCGTGAATTTTGGACGATCTTCTAGGATTTTGGGTAGATTGAATATTTGCGTAAATCTGGTTCTAATTTTTTATTATCATTATTAGCAAGGTATTAGAAAGTTTGTTAGGATATTTTCTTGTTTAGATATAATTTGTTAGAGTTTGTTAGCAAGATGAGAATGACATGCGGTACTGATGTGGCATCTTATCTTGTGAGTCATTGTTGAGTCACTAAGGGGGACGATTTTCCTTAGATTTGTGCGTGTGTTTTAGATTTTTTTTCTTAGGATTTTTTTGTTGATTATGATTATAAATAATCTCAACATTTGTTTGTAATATTAGATTTGATTAATGAAATAAAGTTTTGTTTTGTTTACTTGAAAAACAAAAATAGCGAAAAATTAGAGTTGGTGGATTGTCCTTTAGACTCTTGTGAA
This sequence comes from Suaeda aralocaspica, assembly GCA_016808085.1. NCBI lineage: Eukaryota > Viridiplantae > Streptophyta > Magnoliopsida > Caryophyllales > Amaranthaceae > Suaeda > Suaeda aralocaspica. Next base: position 223,594 of record PYUH01001143.1, on the reverse strand, counting down.
GATTAGTTAGTGGCTTTGAGGGTGCTTAGTCTTTAATAAAAGACTAATTAATCAACCTAAAATTGTGAATTTTGATGGCCTAGCCTTTAGGAATTCGTAATTTTAGTTATCTATCCTTGTGAGTTTTTGATTCATTCGAAAATTCACATCAAGGGGTGAAGCATTAGGTGATTCCGTTGGTGAATCCATCACTGTCAAAGTGCAATTAAACTCGTCATGTTCTCAGAATGATAAACTCATGAAGTCATGAATAAAAATAAAAAAACAGCAACAAATACTCAACAAGGAAATATATACACACTTGAAAAGCTCAATTTTCAACAATAAAAGCCCGAAACACATTTCAACACACAAAATTTATTCAAACAAGATTAAAATATACATCAACGATCAGTCTATCATTGAAATTAGCATATAACAATTCAACGAAATCATTTCAAACAACAAATCATGAAAACTCACATTAATAAATTAATAATAATAACTGCTCAAATGCTCAATAACTGCTCAGAATGATATAATAACGCATTATATCAGTCTATAGTTCTTGACGCAATAAGAGCTCAATTTTAAATAATAATAATGCATTTAATAAATTGACATTCAACATTTTAACAACTCCAAATCATGAAAACTCACATTTTTTCAGTTCTAATTCAAACCAAAGGTAATTTATATTAGAGAAATATTAAAACAGGAAATAATCAACAAAAAAACCGTAGCAATAAAACCGGAAAATTTGAAAATGAAAAGGCAAAATAAAAAGAACAAAAATAATAGAAGATGATATAACTCAGTACTTTGGCCAAAAAAAATATTCAAAACAAAATGGGTTTTTCTACATTGTACCCCTGAGGTATTACGTTTTCTATGTTGTGCCCCTCCAAATTAAAAGTACAACATTGTGCCCTTGAAATGTAATAAGTATCTCTAATGTGCCCCTACCGTTATCTTGTCGTTAACCATTAATCGTTAAGTATTAACCATGTGCTTCACCTTCTTTCTCCTTCATTTCTTCATTCTCCTGCTCCTTTCCACGCCATTAATAACAATCTTTATCATCATTTTCATTGATAATAATAATAATAATAATAATAATAATAATAATAATAATAATAATAATAATAATAATAATAATAATAATAATAATAATAATAATAATAATAATAACAACAATTGTCATTATTATTCATTCCCTCCTGCAATTCCTCTGCTTCTTGTGACTTTTCCAATAATTCAATGAACTAATTAAACTAATAATTATTATTTTTGTTTGAGACCAAAATAGGTCGACATACACAATGGAGAGAGCGTAGTGGTGGAGTTCGCAACAATGCTCGGCGACACGAAGATGGCGCAACTCATCAAGTCAAAACATTACGGTCTAGTTTTCCAATTCGCAACTTTCCAAAAGGCATTATACCAACACCCACATCCAAAAGTACGAACAATAACCATCCAATTTTAGGAAAGGTTAAATCTTCAAATGGAGTGTGTTGTTTTGAGGTCCTTGCTTGTTTATGTACATTGATGATATGATTGTGAATTATGTTGGTGGGGGGTTTCCTATAAGACTGAGTTGGCCGTTTTGGGTTTGGTGGGGTTCTTTTTCGTGAGCTAGTTGATGGTTTATGCTTGTGGCTTTGATTTCATTCATGATTTTGTGTTTTTGGTAGTTGAGATGGTTTTTGGGGGTGGATTTAAGTGTTGGTGGTGGGTGATTGGGGTTGGTTTTAGGGTGGTGGAGGCATTTTTGATGTTCTAGAAATCAAATTAATGGTGGTCAAATGGTGGTTGTGGACTTGTGGTTGAACTAGAAAGATGAGGAAGAAAATGTCTGTGGCGAGGAAAGACAAGTAAGGTGATGGGAAAAGAAAGGTTGGGACGAAAGTTAACGGTCGTTAGCTACTAAGTGGAAGCAAGGCTAGCATGGAGAAAATTATCTCACTTTAAGGGCACAATGTAGAACTTTTATTTTGAAGGGGCACAACATAGAAAATGTAATACCTTAGGGGCATAGTGTAGGAAAACCCAAACAAAATTATAGAGTAACATAATCAATTCGGAAAAGAAAATAATTCGAAAAAAAAACAATTAAAACAAAATCGAAAAAACCAACATAAAAAGAAACAATAACAGAGAAAGATATTCAATTCGAAAAGGAAAAAATTAGTTTAAATACCTGTTAAAGAGTAAGTGAGTCTAGAAATAACGAAAAAATTGAAGAAGAGATGGTGAGTGAGTTTAGATCTTAAATGAGAGAGTGGGAGACGAAAAGTCGAAAATAAAGAGGGAGAGTGACCGAGTCTAGATCAGAAAATGAAGAGAGAGAGTCACAGAGTGGGAGATGAATTGATGATTTGGTGAGTAATCAACAGAGTAAAACTAAGATGAAAAAATCATAGTCAATGTTTTTTTTCAGAATAAACAGCCCAACAGGTTAATGGACCGAATCGACATACTAACTTATGGGGTTAAAATAAACGGGTTATTAAATGGGTTAAGTGGGTTGACAGGCTAAACCCTAACCTTACTTGATTATTACGCGGGTCGTGTGCTGACACATGTACATAAACGGGTTAAAATGCTTGACCCATACCCTTTATTAGCGGATCGTGCTTGTGCCGAGTTAGCGGGTCATTCCACTAATTTACAGGTCTACATGCAGCAACTCTCCATGAGGCATCTATGACAAAACAATTTGGTTAATAAACATTCCATATATTAATCAATAATATCAAACATAGGGGGCTTACTGACTGATTGGATTACAAAACGAAACGACTGGATGGCGAACTGCGTGTCCACAGGGGCCTTAGGGATTGTCTCCCTGTGAATCACCCCGTCAACCTCATAGTCATAACTGAAGTCAACCTGTGGGAGATGGCCTTTGTAACACCCCAGAATTCCCTAACTTCTTATTTCTTATTTTTTCGGAAAACATATAATAATTATTAAGGATTATATTTACTAAAGCTTCTAAATATGAAAAACCAAAGTATTAATGCCACCGTGATAATGGCTAAGGCATTTATCAAAGTACTACAGCGGAAGTCTTAAAACAAAAAAAAACTAAACTTCAAAGCAATCTCAAAATAAAATCAACTTAAAAATTTATTACACTTCGGAACCATATTAATGGCCCTTAAAACTAAAATCAAAGTCTTGAGAAATAAGACAACATCCAAAATAAATGTTAGTCATTCACAAGCAATAGAATAAAGTAAAGCTACAAAACACAGCTAGCGCTCTCACTGCAGCCCATCATGAAATGACTTATGCCCACTTGCATCAGCAGCTTTTCTTTTACTAGACCACTACTCAACACAAGTAGGTCATTGTAGGGCCAAGTCCAAGACAAAGCCATGCACAAAAAACAAGCAGTCAGCAAAGCTGAGTACATAACTATTAAAAACTATATATGCAACGAACAATAAGAAATAAGACATACACACATCTTACCTTTGACAACCTTTCACCTGTGCATAGACTCAACTAAATTAATTATTATATTTAAATTTATGGATCCTGCGACGAACGAGTTTCCTCCTTAAAAATAATCGCCCTATTGGGCACCAACTTGGGAGCAACTCCAAGAAGGTATTACTATGTAACATAGAGTGACGGATATCTAGCGCATTAAAAATATAAAAGAGTACAACGTCTTGTACTCCAATTAGAAGTCATAGATCACTGGTCCATACGACTCCCCCCAATGTTCATACTCAGGGTATATACGTTCCAAGAGTTTTGATGCAAGTCCTCTTACACTTTACGTGATTAACCGGTTTAACAATGTTATGACCCACATACAATCATCACATAAAGACATGCATCAAACCAAGCAAGCCATATTAATTAACTTCAATTTCAGGTGATTCAAGATTAATCTTTTGTGTGTCCTTTAATTAAACTGAACTTCCTTTATCACACATTAACTGTGAGTGGCAACTTGTATAAAATAATTGCTCATAACTTTCTTTTAATCATGTGAATAAAATTCACAACTAACCTTTCTTGTTGATTAAGTAACTAACCAACTTAAAATAAACTTCCTTCCTTTATTAATAAACTATTGGCCAAATGAACTGATCATAACATTCCAAATCACGCTTATAAGAATTTATATTACTATTTAACATGGAATGTCAACATACTATAAAAATCATGCTTCTAATAAACTTGTCATGCACATAAATTCATGATTCAAACAAGCATAACAATATTTCATTTAATCAAGGATCATCCAAGCATGAATTCTAATTCCTATGTTTGTCTTTAGTACTTACTTACATTGTAAAATAATGGTGCTCCGCCACAACTTCTAGAAGTGGACTAGTTCAAAGTCTCCTACATGAGGAAAAACCGAAACTAAATTAAAACCTTGCTGACTAAGTTCCACACAACTACAAACTAAGTTCTATATTAGAAGCTTGTCCAAAACATTCTTTATATGGTCTCTATTCAATCCCGTACTACACTTTACTTTTCTATTGTATGATTACTTAGTTTTTGGGACTTATTTATACTTTATAAAACCTTAATATAAATTTTATGCCACTTTAGAAAAGTAGACAGCAATTTAAAATCACCAAAACTCCTTGAAAATCTTCAAAAACAACATAAATTAATCATACAATGTATTACTTAATTTATATGAACAAATCATGCTAATTACATACTTTAAAAGCCTAATTATTTACTTTATAAATTCTCGACAGCATTTCAAACATGCTTAATTCACTTTTAAACTTTATAAAACATACTAAAAATTATATGTAACATCATAGAATTCATATGTGATCATACTAGCATAATATGAACACTTAAAACTTACTTTAGTTTGCTTTTAAAAAAAAAAATAGATTTATTTATTAACTTTAAATTTGTGAAAAACTCATAAAAACATCATAGATTCATGGCAAAACTCTTCTACAATCAACTAACTTAATTATGAAACCAATCTTTGCTTTTGAATAATTTTTCATAAGCCAAACCATGTTCATAATATTTATTCAATTGAATTTCATGATTATAAAATTTGGACAGCAATTCATTTTATATTCAAAGCCTTTGAAAATCAATCTAAACTTCACAAAATCATCATAAATTCACACAACAGTAATTCATGATCATAATATTGAAGTTTAGGTCATAAAACTCATAAAAATCATAACTTTCATACTTTTCAAACCCTAATTTAAAATTTCATGAACAACAAATTAATTCATGCCTTAAAACAAATCATAACTTTATTAGAACATGATTAAAAGCATGATCAAACATAAATATGAACATGAAATTGCAAAATTGAATCAAAAAGAAAGAAGGAAATTTTTTTATATATATATAAACTTCCGAAAAATACCAAAGTAGGGGAGGAGTAGGGCAACCGGTGGTGATGGTGCAAGGTGGCTCCGGCAGTGGTCCGACGGTGGTCCGGTGAAGCACAGATCACAAGACGAGCTTCTTCCTCTTTTTTTTCCTTCCTTTTTCCGATAAACCGAACACACAGAATTTTTTTTTCGGAAAAACACTTTTTTTTTCTTTCTCTCTTTTTCTCTCTAGATTTTTGGAATCCTAACGATAACTTATGAGCATGAAAATCTGAAAATTTGGGTTTTAAGGGGTATTTATAGGCTTAAAGTAGGATTTGGAAAAGCCCGTACTTATCCTAACAAGTGGATATTACCTTTAGGCTCTTGCCTCAAAATAAATTAGGAAACTCTTGAAAATTCTATTTTTAGAAGCCTTTTAAAATATTTTAAAAACATAAAATATTTTTTATGCACACAAATAATTATTTTTAATTATTTATTATTTATTATTTATTATTTATTTTTATTTATTTAATTATTGTTACTTTCTTTTCATTTAATATTCCTACTGAACATAATTTTTCAATAAAAATATTAAAATTATACGCATAAAATACAATAATACTTTCTTAAAATACGTGAAAATATGGGGCATTACAGTCAACCCCCTTAAAAGAAGTTTCGTCCCGAAACTTTGTGTAGACTAGTGTATGGAATTTGAATAGAGGCTACATTTACTTTAAACTTCCTCACTGTAATACTATGTTGTTGTAGACCTTAGACACTTACTTGACAACGTTTTAGTTGACAAACATATACTTCTTACTTAAAAGTCGTAGAAACTCATAAAAACTTGCAAAATTGAGGGTAAAAACGCGCAAAAAACAGGTCGCTTTCTACCCCCCTTAAAAATCGTGTTACGTCCCCGTAACTCTACTTACTAACCTGAAATAACTCTGGGTACTTTTCTCTCATCATATCTTCAGCTTCCCAAGTAGCTTCTTCGGTTTCTTGGTTAGACCACAACACCTTCACTATTTTGACACTCTTTCTACGTGTATCCCTGACCTTACTGTCTAGGATCTTAATTGGTCTCTCTTCATAGGTCAAACTTTAATCTAACTCTATTGTTTCAGGTTGTAACACATGTGACTCGTCTGCCACATACTTCCTTAGTTGAGACAAATGAAAGACATTGTGAACCTTGCTCAACTCCATTGGTAAAGCTAACTTTTAAGCTACCTTTCCAACCCTTTGCAAGATCTCATAGGGTCCTATGTATTTTGGGCTCAATTTTCCTTTCTTTCCGAACCTCATTACTCCTTTCATTGGTGATACCTTAAGCAACACCTTATCGCCAACTTCAAACACTTTTCTACAATTTCGAAAGAAACCTAGAATTTCGAAAGAAACCTAGAACCCCTATCTGACACAATATCCTTTGGAACATCATGTAGCCTCACAACATGTTTTATGTAAGCCTTTGCAGGTTGTTCCATCTTCCAAGTCCCTTTCATGGGTATAAACACTGCTGACTTAGTAAGTCTATCCACCACTACCCATATGGTATCATTATGATTATTTGACTTTGGCGAGCAAGTCACAATGTCCATTGATATGCAATCCCATTTCCATTCTGGTATTTCAAGTGGTTGGACCTCTCCTTGTGGTCTCTTATGCTCAAATTTGACCTTTTAGAAAGTAAGACATTTACTCACAAATTCAACCACTTCTCTCTTCATCCTGGGCCACCAATACATCTTCTTTAAATCCTTATACAACTTATCGTCTCCAGGATGCACTGAATACGGTGTATTATGACCCTCCTCCATGATTCTTTATTTCAAAGCCTCACATTTTTGTGGTACACACCACCTTCCTTTATACCTTAAACTTCCATCCTCGTGAATCTTAAAATCCATAGGCTTTCCTGCTTTCAACTTTTCCTTAATTCTGTCTAATTTCACATCTCCCTCCTGGTTTTCCTTAATTTCCTCAAATATTGTTGGTTGGATACTAAGATTACAAAGAATTCCTTCCAACTCTCCTCCCTTTACTATCTCCAAGCTCAATCTTTCTATATCCTTACATAGTTCATTAGCAACCACCAAGGTATTCAGTTATTCACTCCATGCTTCGTTTTACGGCTTAAAGCATCGGCTACCACATTGGCTTTCCCTTCATGGTATTGGATATCTAGGATATAATCCTTGATCAACTCAATCCATATCCTTTGTCTTATATTTAAATCCTTTTGAGTGAAAAATTACTTTAAACTCTTGTGGTCTATGTATATCCTACACTTTACCCCATACAAGTAATGTCTTCATATCTTTAAAGCAAACACTATTGCTGCTAACTCAAGATTGTGAGTAGGGTAGTTTGCCTCTAATGGTTTCGATTTCCTTGAAGCATACACAATCACCTTTCTATTTTGCGTCAACACACATACCAAACCATTTTTAGAAGCATCACTATACACATCATAGGAGTCACTTCCATCCGGCAAAGTCAGCACTGGAGCGGTAGTCAAACGCTCTTTTAAAGTCTGAAATACCTCTTCACACTTATTACTCCACTCAAATTTACAGTCTTTCTTCATTAACGTTTTCATGGGTTTGCCAATCCTCGAAAAGTCCTTCAAAAACCTCCTATAATAACCTGCTAACCCTAAGAAACTCGTACATCCGTTACATTCTTAGGTGTATGCCACTCCTTAACTGCTTCAATTTTGGCTCTGATAACACTTTGTAACACCCTGAAATTTCCTAACTTCTTATTTCTTACTTTTCCGAAAAATATATTACAATTATTAAGGATTATATTTACTAAAACTTCTAAATATGGAAAAACCAAAGTATTACCACCACCGTGATAACGATTAAGGCATTTATCAAAGTATTACAGCGTAAGTTTTAAAACCAAAAACCAATTTAAAACTAAACTTCAAAGCAATCTCAAAACAAAATCAACTTAAAACTTTATTACACTTCGGAACCATATTAATGGCCCTTAAAACCAAAACCAAAGTCTTTAGAAATAAGACTCCCCCCATTGTTCATACTCAAGGTATATACGTTCCAAGAGTTTTGATGCAAGTCCTCTTACACTTTACGTAATTAACCGGTTTAACAATGTTATGACTCACATACAATCATCACATAAAGACATGCATCGAACCAAGCAAGCCATATTAATTGTCTTCAATTTAAGGTGATTCAAGATTAATCTTTTGTGTGTCCTTTAATTAAACTAAACTTCCTTTACCACACATTAACTGTGAGTGACAACTTGTATAAAATAACTGCTCATAACTTTCGTTTAATCATGCGAATAAATTTCACAACTACCCTTTCTTGTTGATTAAGTAACTAACCAACTTTAAATAAACTTCCTTCCTTTATTAATAAACTATTAGCCAAATGAACTGATCATAACATTCTAAATCAAGCTTATAAGAATTTATGTTACTATTTAACATGGAATGTCAACAAACTATAAAAATCATGCTTCTAATAAACTTGTCATGCACATAAATTCATGATTCAAACAAGCATAACAATATTTCATATAATCAAGGATCGTCCAAGTATGAATTCTAATTCCTGTGTTTGTCTTTAGTACTTACGTACCTTGTAAAATAATGGTGCTCTGCCACAACTTCAAGAAGTGGACTAGTTTAAAGTCTCCTACATAAGGAAAAATCGAAACTAAACTAAAACCTTGCTGACTAAGTTCTACAACTACTACAAACTAACTTCTATATTGGAAACTTGTCCAAAACATTCCTTATATGGCCTCTATTCAATCCCATACTACATTTTACTTTTCTATTGTATGATTACTTGGTTTTCGGGACTTATTTATGCTTTATAAAACATTAATATAAATTTTATGCCACTTTAGAAAAGTGGACAGCAATTTAAAATCACCAAAACTCCTTGAAAATCTTCAAAACAACATAAATCAATCGTACAATGTATTACTTAATTTATATGATCAATTCATGCTAATTACATACTTTAAAAGCTTAATTATTTACTTTATAAATTCTGGACAGCATATCAAACATGCTTTAAATCACTTTTAAACTTCATAAACATACTAAAAATTATATGTAACATCATACAATTCATATGTGATTATACTACCATAATATGAACTCTTAAAACTTACTTTAGCTTGTTTTTATAAAAATTTCAGATTTATTTATTAACTTTAAAGTCATGAAAAACTCATAAAAACATCATAAATTCATGGCAAAACTCTTCAACAATCAACTAACATAATTATGAAACCAATCTATGCCTTAGAATAAATTTTGATAAGCCAAATCATGTTCATAATATTTATTCAATTGAATTTCATGATTATAAAATTTGGACAGCAATTTATTTTATATTCAAAGCTTTTGAAAATCAATCTAAACTTCATAAAATCATCATAAATTCACACAACAATAATTCATGATCATAATATTGAAATTTAGGTCATAAAAACTCATAAAAATCATAGCTTTCATACTTTTCAAATCCTAATCTAAAAATTCATGAACAACAAATTAATTCATGCCTTAAAACAAATCATAACTTTATTAGAACATGATTAAAAGCANTATATATATATATATATATATATATATATATATATATAATGTTCCGAAAAATACCAAAGTAGAGGAGGAGTAGGGCCGCTGGCGGTGGTGGCGCAAGGTGGCTCCGACGGTGGTCCGGTGAGGCACGGATCCCAAGACGAGCTTCTTCCCCTTTTCTTTTCCTTCCTTTTTCCGAAAAACCGAACACACAGAATTTTTTTTTTTTCGGGAAAAACACTTTTTTTTTCTTTCTCTGTTTTTCTCTCTAGATTTTTTGAATCCTAATGACAACTTAAGTGCATGAAAATCTAAAAATTTCGGTTTTAAGGTGTATTTATAGGCGCCAAAGTAGGATTTGGAAAAGCCCATACTTATCCTAACAAGTGGAAATTACCTTTAGGCCCTTGCCTCAAAATAGATTAGGAAACTCTTGAAAATTCTATTTTTAGAAGCCTTTTAAAATATTTTGAAAACATAAAATATTATTTACGCACACAAATAATTATTTTTAATTAAAAATTATTTATTATTTATTTAATTATTATTACTTTCTTTTCATTTAATATTCCTATTGAACATAATTTTTCAATAAAAATATTAAAATTATACGAATAAAATACAAAAATACTTTCTTAAAATACGTAAAAATGTGGGGTATTACAACCTTCATCGCATGAAGCCTGCAAGAGATAAGACCAGAATATTATAAAACGTTATGCAAAGCTATGTTAAAACAGATACAAAGGTATATTGACTTACCACCTCAACTAGCCGAACCGGGCATGCCAAACGCGGATGGAGGTCTTTCTAATAGGTCTTGTCGAGGTAGAAAAGAGACATCCACGGGGCGAAGTGGTCACAAGCAACCCGGTACCGAAGGACCTGGTTATAGAGGGCCTTGAGGCTGACCATCATCGTAGGAGGGTGGTGCGGGACTATGAAATCATCCGAGCTATGCTACCGAACGACACACTGCGTAAAATTCCAGAGGAAAGGGCCTTGAGCGCCTAGGGGCAGGACGAGCGACTAGGTGCCCAGCCAGCACCCAGGCGCCCAAGCGCGAGCTTCCAAGCGCTCGGATGGAGCGCCCAGACGCTGGTGGGGCGCCATGGCAATCGACCCTGGGCGTCGTGGCGCTCCTCTAGCACCCTGGCGCTCGCTTACGTGAGCTTCTCCCCTATAAGTACCCACCCCTATTCCGGCATTCAAGGCATATCTAAATTCAACATTTAAACCCTAACTCTCTATCTCAATTTTCGTGCCACTTTCTCTCCCTACTTTGTCTCTCTAAAATTCTTCTAAAACCCTAAAAAACCTCCTCAAGCATTCTTACATATCCTAATCAAGTTATTATAATAATAATTATTATTATTTAAGTTCTTCAAAGTTCTTATGCAAGCATTCAAGCTAAGAAGTTTTCTCAACTACCGCACGAAAGGTACTTCAAATAAGGCCGGAATCATCAACATCATCATCTTGAGTTCTCTAATTTGTGTTAGTTTATGTGACTTATTGTTTCTTAGAAAATAAACATGTTTTAATTAATTCATGAAATATTGACTTAACTCTGACTCGGTTTTCAATTAAAATCAATCTTAAGTAGAAACATCGTTCTAGGTTATTTGTGTGATTTCATGCTTATTGTTTATTGCTTTTAAATCACCTAGAATCCATGTTTAATCAAGACATGAAATCATGTTCTCACATAAAGCAAAGATAAATCATGCAAATTAGCTTAAGGTTCTTAGTCGTGATTAATTCTAAAGCTATCACCCTCCCATTCACCCTCCCATGTCATTAGAAGTTATGCGTGCATTAATCAAATCCTGCCTAACAATATTTCTATGTTTCTTAGGTCTAAACCGGAAATATCCATGCTATAATGCAATATTATGATTATGAAATTACACATGAGAACAAGTACATGCCGCTATACGTGGGGGGACATTGTGACCTACTTTGTCCTTACCCTCGTCCCTGAATCCAGAGATATGAGACCTTATTATCCTTGGCTATGAATTTGCCTTCGGGCTATCCCTAATGGGGTTCCGTGAGCACCCGAAAGGATCACGGTGGCGACTTCTCTACTAGAGATTTGAATTTTAGACTCATTCCCTAGCCTAAGAATACTCACACTATGAAAACAAACTGATGACATTCAATATCCTTAAAAAGGGCACGTGGGCCCCCAAACCCCCGGGTCCACACATGTTCTATCTAAAGTAAAGATAAATCCTGAAAACCAGCTTAAGGTTCTTAATCATGATTAATTCTAAAGTGGTCAGCCATGCATGTTCAATTAGAAGATTATATGCGCATTAATTAAACCCACCTAGCAATATTCTATGTGTTTTAGGATTAAACCGGAAATATGTATCATATAATTTAATATTAAGATTATGAAATTACACATGAGAACAAATAGAGGCCGCTATACGCGAGGGGAAATTGTGAACTACTTTGTCCTTACCCTCGTCCCCGAATCTAGAGATATGAGACCTTCTTATCCTCGGCTGCCAATTTGCCTTCGTACTAGAACTAATGGGGTTCCGTGAGCTCCCGAAAAGAGCACAGTGACGACTTCTCTACTTGGGTTTTGAGCTTCTAGCTAGACACACTCCCTAAGACAAACATACTTACACTATGAAAACAAACTTAAGACTTTCAGCGTCCATGAAAAGGGCATGTGGGCCCCAAAATCCCTGAGTCCATAATAAAGGCATTGGAGATCTACTTTTCTCAAATTGTTCAACAATGGTGATCCTAGAAGCATAACCAATAGAAGCATTGTTTTTCACAAATAAAAAGCGAGCAAACAAACAATACAACAAAGCTCTCCATTTGTATCTTTTGCGGTCCGCTTTAACAATTTTAAAATGCTCAATTAATCCTACAAGGTCGACTTCCCTTGCATGAGCAATTCTACCCATGGTACGTGTATCAAGACCCAAGTAGTGCTAAATTCACGAAAAAAGTACTCACTAGTGTTAGGGAGACAAGGCAACCCGTCACATGATAATCCTACAATGGCACTAAGTTCTTCGAGCAAATGGGTCATTTCTCTTTCATGGAAATTAAAGCTACGCGTGTTTGGGTTCCAAAATCCAATAGAAGCATAAATAAAATTAGTGTACTTTCAATTTGGGCATACCTCATTCGTGACACGTTTACTTGTTTTAGTACAAGGTTTTTGTTTTGTTTTTCGGTGGGATGTGTTGGGGTGGAGGGGCCGGGGNNNNGGGGGGGAGTCGGTCCCCTCCTAGTAAAGTCAAAGTCAATGCATATATGTCAAAGACATTGCATGAAAGTCAATGTCAAAGATGATGTACAAAGGCCAAAGTCAAAGACATTTAGGTTTCAATAATATCACAAACAAATAATAATAACAATAATTATATTAAATTATTACCATAATACAATTTAGTTTAATGTTTAAAAAATTTATTGTGTTAATTTGGTACACAAACAATTACATATTCACAACTAATCAAAATTGAGTAATCAACACAAATCAAAACTTATTTTCGGATATCCGGATTTCTAGAATTCCGATTTTTCCAAAACGGATACGAAATGCATTTTTTTTTATTCCGGATCAGAAAATTTCCGGTATCCGATTTTGCACACCCTTGTTACACAATAGCGGTAACAACAACTGTAGAAGCAACTAGAGCAGCTCAAAACAGCAACACCTACCAGAGCAGCTCAAACACTAACAATAGCTGCTCCATTCCATTTGAATTCAGCAACTCAAAACAACTGCTCAAAATTCAGGCACAATAATTCAAGCTCCATAACCAAAACAAAGTAATAATGAATTAAAGTCAATTAATCATGGTATAAGTCAAGAAGTCACTCACAATCACTCACTCACATAATCACTTACTCAAACTCGCACTCACATAGTCCTCCACTCACAAAATCCGTCACTCACCCACTCACTCACTTACACCGTCCTAGACCTGAAAACCCGAAATAAACCCAAACCCATAAACAAAACTGACCAATTCAAATCCATAAAACCAAACCAAAGCCCACACCCTAAACCCAGAAATTCAACCTTATAACCAAACAACCCAAATGAATCTAAAACAAACACCCAAACCCCAGAATCCTATCAAATCAAATAAAAACAAACAAAAATAAAACGAAAATCAAATCAGAGTTTTTATAGTGGCATGATCAAATTTGAAAAATGAATCATTAAATTGAGGGGAAATAATGTCATGTAAATCAGGTTAAAAACGCATAGCAGTGAGCAAAAATTTACATGACTAGGTTGTATACTTGACCGCCTTCACCTTTAATTTTCAGAAAAATAAGTGTTATACTATAAAAAGTTTTAAGTATTGCATTGATGAAATCAGTAAAGTACGATACGTATAGCAATGATACCTGAGCAAGGTCTAAAAGGTATTGGAGCTGACACGTGAGAGAAAAAGCGTTGGAGAGTAGGAATGAGAAGCCCCCGCCTTTCGTAGGCAAGTAATACATCAGCTCTAGGATTAGATGCTTGTCTTAATGGCATTGATGCCATATAAGGACCTCCATTCTCCTCCTACTCGACAAATAAGAGATCTAGTGAAAATCCTCTACCAAGTAGGTAAAATAGAAAACAAGAGGTATGCAACGGTAAACTGCTTCATGAATTTATTTCATAACAAACAGGAAAGCCTTACCTTGCAGCTGTCAACACTAACGAATTTAACATGCTTCCCCCCTTTGAGTGTAGTACTCAATAGTTTGGGAATACCAACAAGCTCAAGGCATCTGCTAGCTTTGGTCCACCCCATACAGCTGAAATGAAGCTTACAAGATAGCTAACAGGTTACAATTGTCCATCAAAAAATCTTCTAAAGGCAAGGTATATAACCAATGTTACTCCAGCAATGACATTAATTTCCAGTCTATTAGCACAAGTATATGTCTAATGAAAGAAACACAAGTAAAATCATGTTTAGAGTAAGAAAAAACCTAACTCAAACACAAACCTTTAAAATAAAGCAAAACCCTTAAATTTCAAGTAACAATAACCGAAATAAGCAAACACAACCCAAGCACAAACACTTTCCAAAATATTGAGACTTAAACACAAACACAAGCCACACAGACAGACATGGAAATGATAACTCTAAAGTCCAAATTCACTCTTAAATAATTCAGATAGCATAATTCACTAATGAAAAGCAACTGTGACTCAATATAACAAATTAAAAATAAACAAATAAAAATATAGTGCCTAAATTACATAGTCCACATCATCATTTAACTAAACAAAGGCTCGTTGGCAGTAATAGTGGTTGAAAAAAAAGTCTCCGTTACATAAAAATAGCGATTTACTTTTAAAATTTACAGTATTTTCTACAACGGAAAAATGAAAACTATTAATATAAACAGAATTACAATAAAAATTCAAAAAATTGATACTAGTCTTTACTTAGTTAGTCATTTGCATGATATTGTTAATGGATCCAATTAAAATATGAGCAAATTAAATTTGATTAAGAACTTCATTAAAAATCAACCAGTAACACAATATTACATAAGTTTTTCGTTCTATAATTGAAGAACAAAGGATTCTACACAATTTTTACAATTGAACAATCACAAAAATATGACTTACGATGAACATAAATCATCTAGTCATAAAGTTTAATTAAACAAAAACCACAGCTACTCGCAATTCATCATACTGCGAAATTGCTAAAATTCAAAACCTACGAAAAAAAAGGGTTATGATTAACTAACTTGTAGATCTATACCAAAATCAGAATAACAACTTATGAATCCAATTTCCCCACAGTCGAAATTCAAGATTTGATAACATGCGCAATAACAACAATTCGTCAAACACAATTTAAACACCAACTCAAACCAACTATAACCCAAAAAGTCATCACCATAATGGTCATTTTTTGTATCATTTTTGCAAACAAATGATACCAATAGTACTTATTAGTGTCGTTTTTTTGTAAAAATGATAGTAAAGGGGCGTTACTAATCATCATTTTTCTACTAGTGCCTCATGCGTCAACTTACAGTTAACCAACATTTAACACTGTAGTTGCACCATGGCGCAAGACTTAACATGCGCCACAACACAACCCATTTAACCATTCAATCACTTCACCTCATGATCTTCTCGCGCCTAATGTGAATGTTGATTGAAATTGCCAAACACAACAAGGGGTAGTAAACTAGTAATCTATGATCGATTTCTCTAAAGCAAAGCACCAAGAAAACGATTTTAGGTCTAATAATTTTATGAATTGATTAAAGCAGTGCACCCTCAATTCCTAAAACTATCCTCACAAGATTCTAAATCCTAAATGCCAAATCTCTTTTGTTTGTTCAAAAATTTTCGTCACTAAAAAAAGTCCGACGGGAATTTGTTATGTGAAAAACAAATAAATCTTTATACAATGTTTATTATTCAATCAGCTGAATTGTTACATGGGTTGTTACACCCTATGTGTAGTGCAAACTCCCTTAGCAAACCCCTAACAAATTGTAACAACAATCTAAACAAGGAAACAAAACCAAAACAAACTAGGAAATAGGCTTAAGGAAAACCGGCGACACCTTGTAGAATAAGGCTAGGAATTTTGGAATTTCCTGAACAAAACCAGCCTAATTTAGGAAACTATTCAAACAACCTAACTAACTACATAACACAAGTTCCCCAGGCCTCCAAAATCGTCCAAAAACTCGCCATTTATGTTGCTTCATTTCTGCACATTTTCCAAGATTTAAAGCAAATCTTGAAGAAACTCTTCAAGATTGAACCTTTTGATCAAGGAACTTTTAAGAACGTATTTTCCTTTACCTTTAGATAGTAAATGATGGATAATAGAACACTATAACTCAAAGTAGTAAAAGCTTGAAATGAGAAAAATCCTATCAAGTGAAGTAGGAGAAAATTTATAAGCCTAACCATCTTATTTCCCTAATTCCACCATGCTTCTCTTCGCTTCTAATATGATCAAATAATTTTCTATGTCACCATACACACTATTGGAGATGACTTTGAAGATCCTAGAAGGTTTGAATCTCCATAAGCTATTATTTTACACGTCATTGTATCATCTTTAGAAGCTAGTATCAAACCTTCGAAGCTATCAACTTGATTCATATCAGCGCTATAGTGTAGGACCTTCTTGCACCAGCATAAAATTAACCAATAGTTACAACTCTAACTGCGCCATGGCATAGGTCTTAACCGGGGCCACAACGCAGCCCAATTAACCATTCAATCACTTCGGCCTACTGAACGTGTGTAGTTTTCATTCCAAGTACATTTCTTAATACAATTTTTAGGTTACTGGTTTGTTCCAAGATCAGAAACTAAGAAAGGTAACTTTTAAGGGTTTGTTTTTGGTGCTCATAAGGCTTTTGGGCTCAGGATTGCTTATGGGTATTCTTAAGGTAGTGGAGAACACATGAATAAGTTATTTATTTTATCTCCTTCATCAATCCATGCTCGTTATACATCAAAAAAATGTATTTATTTCGGTTTTAGTGTTTTAGACATAGCTCCTTTGTTATGAGCTCCTTCGTTATGACTTTGTTTTGCATGATTCTTTTTCACGTGTTCTTTTTTTTCATTCTCGAATTCTTGATTATGTTTTCTAATAGCTTTTTTGTGTCTTAATAGCCTCTTAATTTTATTATGCATGAAGTCTTTTAACATTTCGTTAGTATCATGTTTAGATATAGTTTCTTGTTTTGGTTTTCCATGTTTCATTAGCTTTCGATGCATATTATATCTCATGATCTTTATAGCTTTCAATAGTTTTATGTAATATCTTTGTTTTAAATAATTATGTTCAAGTGCCTTAAGGTTGTTTTAGAAATCATGCTTAGGTTTTCTTTAAAGGCTATCTTTAGTGACTAAGTTGTGTTTTTATGCCTTCAAAGCATATACTATCTCATGCCTGTTTAAGCTTTCTTAGTATCATGCTTACGCATTATATTCGTGGCTTTTCATAGCATCATGCCATAGGTTCTCCTATCCCTTTTTTTATCTCATGTAGATATCTTTCTTTTTATATACCTATAATTATATTAATAAACCCCATGCGTCTCATGAGCATTTCATTCATATGTTCACAACTCTTTTGCCTTTTGAAATAGTTTACAAAACCGTTGCAACTTACTAGAGTTTAGGATTTATTAAAATACCAGTATGTGCAATCACGCCTAAATAATTCATGTAAACCTACAAATAGATAAACACACATCAAATAAAGTGATCGCCATAGGACAATACATGTGCATTAACATAAATCACCATAGAAATCTAGCAGCCTCTATGTGCAAGTAAGGCCACGTTACACCGAAATATCTATGCAGCCAAAGATTTATCCAACATTGTAAACGTCCAAGTAAGAGTTCGTTATATACGTGGTGGATGAGGTACCATAACCGATATCCGTATCCTAGCTCCCAAATCTAGTCTCTAGTATCCAAACTGGGCATAGATCATTTTCTCATCCCTTAACAAGAAATATTTGGTTGTGTATGATCTGATGTAGAAGACACATTGGCGACTCTCACTTCTAACGCAGATTTCTCATAAACCCCTATGTTCACATATACCCACAACAAGGCCACACTCACGTAGGGTGATTCATGTGGGTATTCCAAAACCCCGCTCTTTTAGTAAGCCGTGAGGAGGTCCGAGCCCCCATGCAATTGGGGAAGGGCCCGTAGGGTCGCTCAACTACCGCTCGCTACCGTAGTTATCCACCCCTCCCTCCCCCCCCCCCCCACCACCACCACACACACACACACACAATGCAAAGCAATAAATTCTTTTAGTTAGCAAAGTATTAAAAGGGAGAGAAAATTTGTGCCGTCTGATTTCCTTTTGTGGTTCATCATACTTACGACTTCATGAAGAGAAGTGAAGACGGAACAAAAATCTACAACCTCAAAACTCAATAATGTAATCTTAATAGGATAACAAATAATATACCTTTTAAAGCTCCGGCAACTTATTAGTTGTATGCTAAGTGATTTGTTTATGTTGGTAAAACAGAGGAAAAAGAGCAGAGAAGAAGATGAGGAAAAGCAAAATGAGAGCAGCAAATATTATTGATGATAATATGCTTAATTCAATTGATAAAATAACAAAGCTTCATGCCTTTATATAGGCATACACATAAAACAATTTAAACTGAAAAATAGGAAGTCTGAACAACATGCTAGCTGATTTATTCAAACAATACGTAAATAAAGCTTAAGACTTGGACAAAGCATAACTAACTAGTTTGAAGCATTCTTCATTCAATGCACCCCTTGCATCAAAGCTATACACACCCAACTTCTACATAAAGTAAGTGTGCTTATCAAAAGAGAGAGCCTTTGTGAGTATGTCTGCAGTTTGATCATTTGTTGCACAAAACTTCAACTCAACTTCCTTTTTTGTAGCCAAACTTCTAATGTAGTGGAAGCGTATATCAATGTGCTTTGTTCGACTGTGGTAGGCTAGATTTTTGGTCATGGCAATTGTCGCCTTGTTGTCACAAAAGATCTCAGTAGCATGCTTCTGCTCACAGCCTACTTCACTCAATAATCTTCGCAACCAAACTAACTGACAAGTTGCTGCAGTTACAGCCACGTACTCAGCTTCAGAGGAGGAAAGGGCCACAATGTCCTGCTTCTTTGAACTCCATGAAATTGCTCCTGACCCTAGGATGAAAGTATGACCCGAGGTGCTCTTTCTATCATCAAGGCAGCCTGCCCAGTCGCTGTCACTGAACCCAACCGGTTTGTAATCCGCATTGGAAGCATACCAAATACCATGCTCAAGCGTACCTCCAATGTAGTGTAGCACCCTTTTAGCTGCTCCAAGATGTTGCATAGTAGGAGCATGCATATAGCGAGAGAGAACACTCACCGAATACATGATGTCAGGTCGAGTGTGAGTTAAGTAGTTCAGTTCGCCAACCAAACTTCTGTAATAGCTCGAATCCGCAACTTTCGTGCCATCATCATGCCTTAATTTCTCGCTTGTGTACATAGGAGTTGCAGCTGGTTTTGCATTTTGCATATGGAACCTATGCAGTAGGTCTATTGCATATTTTTGTTGTGAGATAAACACACCATCTTCAACTTGATTCACCTCGAGCTCAAGAAAGTACTTTAGCTTGCCCAAATCAGTCATCTCGAACTCTTTTGTCATTGAGGACTTGAACTCTTCAATCAGAATTGGTGATGATCCTAAATAGACCATGTCATCCACATACACACATATACAATCAGGAAGTCAGAATGCTTACTTCCTTTTATGTACAAGGTTGGCTCATTATCACTTCGCACAAAGCCATTTTGCAGAAGATATGAATCAATTCGCTTGTACCAAGCCCTTAGAGCTTGTTTTAAGCCATAGAGTGCTTCCTTACCTTGTACACCTTATGCTCTTTTCCATTTGCTACAAAAACTTCGGGTTGTGACACAAATACTTCTTCTTCTAAGTTCCCATTCAAAAATGCAGACTTTACACCAAACTGATAAATAGGCAGTTTTAACTTGGCACCCAAAGATAGGAGTATCCTTACTGTTTCAAAACGTGCTACGGGTGAGAAGGTTTCATCGAAATCGATGCCTTGATGTTGTGCATACCCTTTGACTACAAGCCTTGCCTTATACTTTTGAATACTACCATCTGCATTATGCATACCCTCTGATTGGTGAGGTAGGAGGTGTGTGAACCTCATTATCATTCGGTTGGAGCACCTCGTGTGCAGTCTCTTCTTCTTCATTAGGAAAGGTAGAATTAGGTGGTTGAGCACCAACTTTCGCATCTTCCCAACTAGCCTCTTCAGTAAACTTAACATTCCTGCTTATAATTACTTTACCACTTATAGGATTATATAGCTTATATGCCTTAGATTGGGTGCTATAGCCAACAAAAATACATTTTTGTGATTTCTCATCAAGCTTTGAATGAGAATTGACTAAAGCATAAGTTGTACAACCAAAAATACGTAGGTGACTCACCTTGGGCTTGCGACCTTTCCATGCCTCGTATGGTGTTTGATCATAGACTGCTTTGGTAGGAGAAATGTTGAGGATATAGACTGCAGTAGCCACAGCTTCAGCCCAGAATTTCTTTTGGACCTTCCTTGCGTTTAACATACTTCTCCTCACCTCAACAATTGTGCGATTCTTCCTTTCGGCAACCCCGTTTTGCTGCGGCGTGTAAGGGGCAGTGAGCTCTCTGTGAATGCCGTTTTCTTCACAAAATTGATTGAATTCATCTGAAATGAATTCTCCTCCACGATCAGTGCGAAGAGTTTTAATTTGACAACTACTTTGCTTTTCCACAAATGCCTTGAACTTCTTGAAATGCTCAAATGCTTCAGATTTTTGCTTCAAAAAATAGATCCAATTCATGCGGCTAAAATCATCAACAAATATTAGGAAATAGCGACTTCCACCTAGTGAATCAACTGACATTGGTCCATATAAATCCGCATGAACTAGCCCTAAACAAGTTGAAGCCCTCCATGAATCACCGCTCGGGAATGCCGGTCTGCTTTGTGTGCCATACACACAGCCTTCACAAAACTCAAGAGACTAAATTTTAGGCAAGCCAAGAACCATATGTTTCTTGCCTAATAATCGTAGGCCATTAACATTCAAGTGACCATATCGCAAGTGCCACAAACTTGACTCATTATCTCCCTTTGCAATGAGGGCATTACTCGTTTCACCATGTGCAATATTAAGAGGAAACATTTTATTTGGGGTCATTTTAATGCACATAATTTTGCGCCTTTTGTCATGAATATTGCAATGCCCATCCTCAAAAATCATTGAATATCCACCCTTAATCAATTGACCAACACTTAATAAATTGTGAGTGGGGGAGGGTACATACTGAACATCATGGATGAGTTTTGTCTCACCATTACAGGTTGGAATTGTAACTGTGCCTCTACCTTCCACCTTAACTTGCTTATCATTCCCGAGTCGCACAACTGACTGCTTTGTGTTATCGATTAACCTGAACCATTTCCTTTCTCCTGACATATGATTAGAGCATCCACTATCTACGAACCAGGTTCCATGCTCCATCGGTTCAAGCTTTGAATGAGCCAAAAACAGATTGCTTTCCTCTTGTGGTTCCTCTGAGAAATTTTCCTTCGACTCTCCTTGTTGCTTGCTCCAACAGTTGGTCTGATATGACCATTCTTCTTGCAGTACGTGCACTGAACATTGCTTCTTGAGGTATGATTATAACCTCCATTGTACCTTCCATCATAGCCGCGACCTCTACCGCGACCACGTCCACGGTATGCACCTCGAAAACCACCTCTACCTCCTCTATTATTAAATGCTTCAGCCTTTCCTTTTGTGAAAGGTTCACCTCTCACTTGCAGCGCCTTTTCTTCACCTTTCTCTTCATTTTTCGTGAACCTGGATTCATGTGCTAGCAAGGAACAAATTAATTCATCAAATGTGTAGGTTGACAAATCTTTAGATTCCTCAATTGCAATCACAACACCACTGAAATAAGGGTCCAGGCTGCGCAACACCTTGCTTACGACTCTCTCGTTGCTTAAAAGCTCACCATATGATTTCATCTGATTGACAATACCTGATACTTTTGAAAGGTATTTCTGCATACACTCCTTCTTGGTCTTCTGCAAACCATCAAATTCAGAACGTAAAGCTTACAATTTAACGGAGATTACCTTCTTATCGCCAAAGTACTCGTGTTGTATGATTTCCCACGCTTCTTTGGCTGTCTTGGCAGATGATATGCGAGGAAATATGTCATCATCCACTGCAGATTGAATGAGAAATAGGGCTTTGGCATCCCTTTTACGATTGTCACGCAAACGTTGATCAGGTTCTCCTGATGCTTCCATGTAGCCTCCTTCAACAATGTCCCATAATTCTTGACACTTGAACATGGTTTGCATTTTGATACTCCAAAGGTGATATTTTTCGCCTTTGAAGATTGGAATAAGAGGTTGTGCAGAGGGGTTTAGTCCGTTGCTCGACATGGTAGAAGTTTGTTTGATTGAATGGTGTTTATGCGTGAGAGAAGAGAGGGATTAGGACTGATTTTTGTGGACAATTTGGTCTAGCTCTGATACCAGAATTTGTTGGTAAAACAGAGGAAAAAGAGCAGAGAAGAAGATGAGGAAATGCAAAATGAGAGCAGCAAATATTATTGATGATAATATGCTTAATTCAATTGATAAAATAACAAAGCTTCATGCCTTCATATAGGCCTACACACAAAACAACTTAAACTGAAAAATAGGAAGTCTTAACAACATGCTAGCTGATTTATTCAAACAATGCGTAAATAAAGCCTAAGACTTGGACAAAGCATAACTAACTAGTTTGAAGCATTCTTCATTCAATAGTTTAACCTCAATAGTAAAAATAAAATCGAAGGGGAATAATTACGCCAGCCTGTGCTACTCCCCTTCATGGTTCCCTATTACTTACTACTACTCCGTAGCACTTTTAAGAAGTTATAAGAGAATATAAAACAATGGCAAATGACATGTAAACCATATGCTCTCAAAAACTTTTATCCGATACAAATAAGGTTTTAATACGAAAAATAATTAAAATTATGGAGTAATTACCGATATCAATTTTTTTTCCTATACCATCTAAGGGGTTTTTAGTATGATCTTTTCAAGGCATTGAAATGGATTCAATTAATGGTTTATCTTACAATTTTTATAGTAAGAGGAGAAAGTAACAAGTATCGTTACTAGCTTGAGTCAAATGCTTTCCCCTAAATTGTTTATGGTGTAAAACTAGTGGAAGAAAATATGGTATCTCTCGACTCTCCTCTTTGGACTATTTGATCACTCTGGATATGACTTCTATAGCCACTAAATGCAACCTCGCCTAACTCTTATCGCCAAAAGCTGACCTTTTCTTTCTTAGTAACTTAAGGACACCATGTTGAAGTTTTAATTTGGGAGAACACATCGTAGAAACCCAATACCTCAAGGAAACTATCTAATAATGTATGATAATCAATTGAACGCTAGATGATTGGATGAATGAATGAAATGACTTTTCAAGAAGTTTTGCAAACAATTGTTGATTTGATTATCTGATAAATGATGATATGAATAATAATTATGGGCAAATTTAAAAATTAAAAAAAAAAAAAAGAAAGTTAGTTGTTTATTATAAGAGATGACAAGTTCTCAACCATATATTTATTATGTATTGGTAAATTATTTCCCTTTTCCTTTTATTATATATTTGGAAAAAAAAAACTCAAAAAAAAAATAAAGAATTGTTTCCTTTTCATTAGTATTTCTACCAAATATAAAGAAAAGGAATATGCTACATAAGTTTCCATTCCTTCATAATACTAATCAAATATTTAAGGTAACACCTTTATTACCATTTCCGCTTCTTTTAAATTCTTTTCCATTCCATTTTCTTTGATCCTACCAAACACACCCTCTAAGTGTAGAAGTAAGGATCTTGTGATGTTTTTTTGTAACTCATGTTCTCTCTTTCTCTTTTCTCATGTCTTTTTCTTTAAATTTGTCATTTATCACTTTCTTTCACCTTCAACAAGGTAACGTCTCTTTAATCTCTCTCTTAAATTAGGGATTTCATTTTCTTCGTAACTTAAGCTATGATTTTGAGTCAAATTGAAGATCAATTTCTCTGACTAATAAATATTACTTGATTCTGGTAATACTCTTTAGTATTTGGATAGCTTTGCATTAATTTGTTCTTTTTCCATGCAAATATAATCTAAGTTGATTATACGTCTAAATTCCACTTTAAGTTCGTTTACTTCAATTCTTTGATTTTTGTTATATTCATGTAAATGCAATTTGGTATGGTTATATATGTGAATTAAACTTTGACTTTGTTTGCTACAACTCTTTGAAATTAATTTTTTTTGTTGTTGTTGTTTTGATTATCACCATTAGTTTTATTTCAAGATCGTGGTACCTTGCATGTATATATGCAATTACGTAACGTACCGTCATAAGCCATAATTGGTTTACACACCTTCTAAGAGGTACAATTTTATTTCTAGCCGTTTGAACTTCCACTATGAATGTACCTCAATTGCATGTTTTTGACTATCTTATAGTACTCTATGTGTTTTTCTACAAAGTAAAGGAAATGAAGTTAAAAAAAATCCCTAATTTTTTTCAATTTTTTTTTTTTAAGGGGGGGGGGGGTTATTTAGTTTTGGAGTAGTTCATATTATTGGTCGCTAAAATAATGAATCTACTTGTATAAAAGAAACAACCTATGTATTACCGTATGAAAGAAACTATAAACTTTTTTTTGTTTCTTAGAGAATTTACTAAACATTATAGTCATTGTTGTAAAATGGAAGGAGTGGGTTTTAACCGATGGCCTATGGGTGTTTATTACGTTATTTTGTTTTCAACCAAAGCCGCTTTAATTTTTATTAGCTTGTTTTGATAATGGTTGGGTGATTCATTGATTGTTGTTGTAGTATTGATTATTTATGAATGTATTAGTTCTAATTATTAAGAGATTCCGTTGTGCTCCATGCAATTTAGCATTTCGTTGTGATTTTGAAAGTCAAGTCATATTAAGCTCGAGCTAAGAGTGAAATTTCCAAATGTTCATATAGTTTTTAGAGTAGTTCATATTATCTACTGTATAAAGTAACAAAACTACATATTACTTGTATGAAACAAAAAACTATGCATCAATTTTTCCGAAATTTGTGGAAAAGTCATTTATTTTCAAATAGAAGAAGTGGAACTTTAATTGTGGTTATGCTAAGTTGATAGTGATTTGATGATTAGGGAAATGGTATTTTATTATTGAATAATTATGAATTTATTACTTGTAATTAATTTGAGTTTCCATCACGCCTGTTACAGTTTGTCAATTTTCTGTGGTTTTGAAAGGGACAAGTTATAGTGAACTCAAGTTAATACTGGAGATTCCAAATGAATGGTAACATAAATGCAGCCTCTAATTCTTCTGGTGCTGCTGGACCTTCGTATTGTGGCACAAATCATAATTCAAATGTCTTGTCAGATTTTGTACAAGGATGGGCGTACTTAGATGATCAGGGTGAGATGTGTGGGCCTTGTAGTAAGAATCAGTTGTTTGAGGGCTTATCAAAAGGTTTATTATCGGATGAGCTTCCTGTTTATCCTATCAAGAGTGGCATATTACATAATCCTGTGCCATTGAAGCTTTTTAGACTGTATCCCGACCATGCTGATACAAGCTTCACAAATATTGGAAGATTTACTTCTAATTGGTCCACAAATGCATATTGTCACGTTTCACCTACACAAGATATTCTTACAAACACTGATTCAGCTTTGTCTACATCTGATCAACAAAGTCATGTTTATCAAACCGATTGTATCTCTAACGAGATGGCTACTGACTCAGCATTAACTCTAGGGACCACTATGTTTCCACAACATCACCAGGTAGTGTATTGTAGTGTATTTATTTCCCTTGTACTTCATCTTGTGACTGTGGAATAAATCCTAATAAGTAATTTTTTTTACCTAATTGTTATTTTTAAGCATTTGATTGGGGAAGAAAGATGTTGGTTATTTGTGGACAATTACGGGAGAGATACTGGGCCACATTCTCTTTTAGAACTTTACAATCGGCATCAACATGGTTATCTGCCTAGTTCAGTTCTGGTAAGAAAACTAACATTTATTGTGAACTTGTGAGCACAAAAGCTCTATATTTTTCTTCTTTGCATTAACATGAAAAGTTCCTAATTGATTAATGGTTTCAGACTCTAAATACTTTAGCAATTAAAGTTTCTAAATTTTATGTTCCCTAATTTGAAATAATTTATTCTTTTTCTCATTTCTTTGCCATCCTCTTTTGTCTTATTAATTTAAATTCAATTGATTTCTTCAAGATACATTGTGCTTCCACTTTCTTGAAATGATAGATTGGTCATTATCAAATTTGGTTATGACTGCTAATACAAATTATTCTATATTTATAAGGTATTAAAGTAATATTGAAAATATTTATTTTTGGATTTATTTGAGAAAGATAATTGGAAAACACTATATTTGTGATTTTAATTGTTATACTTAACAAGATAGGAATGGCATGTGACTGCTAAATCTAGTGGCAATGAATCATCAAAGTGTCATTTCATCGTTTCTTCTTTTGTGCAATAAAGTTTGCAACATTTTAATTTATGGAAGTATTTTTTTTAACTATGCTTTTTCAAAATGAATGTTGCTTTTTATTTTTTATATGATTAAACTAGATGATAGGTTCTAAATATCTAGTCATTTAGTACACTAGTATGTCTGCTATTAATTGTAGATGCTAATCCATTATATCTATACTAAAAACTAAATTAAGAAGCACTCCCCTCTCTCTTGTCCACATGTAAAGCTATGAAAAATTAGTTTCCTGTCAAGAATCATCCATCCCTGAATGTTCTAGATATATCACTTTGTTTGGTTAATTTTTAGTAAGGGAAAGTAAAGGATGGGAAAAGAAAGGAACGGAAGGGAGAGAAAATTAACTTAATTTTTCATTGTTTGACTTTAGAAAAGAATTGCAAGGAATTATATGGAATCCCATGTTTTGTTTATATGAGTAAAAGAAGGAAAGAAAAAAATTACATATCTTATTTTGTAAAACTCATATTTTCACTTTCCTCCCAATCCCCCAATTTTGGGAGGATAGAAATCTTAAAAAATTGTGAATATTATTTTTCTTTCCTTTCCTTCCTTTTCCTATCAAATCTTATCTAGCTACTTGAACCAAACATGAGAAAACAACATTTTTCCTTTCCTCCCAAATCTCTCCTACCAAACAAGCCCTATATAATATACTTGATTCTCAGTACTCGTATAAGATCGAGAATATAATGATTACTCTATAGTGTAAAAATAAATAGGAAAGTGCGACATATATGTCATTGGTTTTTGCCATAAAACAAAATGCAATCAAGTATATATTAAGCATGTAATAAGGTAATTTTTGAAAATTTAAAATCACTTATTACTAATATCACATTATCACCTAAAAATGTAAAAATATTAATTTAAACATTGAACTTTACTTTAACAATAAACCAAAATTTTCTGTAACTATCTAATAAAAGCAGTTTCTGAACTTAAATACCTAATTTTTTTTTGAGTTACAAAATAACCTAATATAGCACTTAAGTATATCACTACTTATTGTCACATATGGTTCTAATTTCCCACAATGGGCCCACTTTTGACTTTTTGTCCCTAAAAGTTGTGAAATTACTTTATTGCCCTTATTTCATTTGCTCGAATTAGAGTTCTTCCCTCTCCTCTTCACTCATTTATCAGTACCATCCTTTTCATAATAAAATGCTTGTTTATCTAATATATTAAAAAAAATCATTTTGTTCATTCTAGTTCCTCTTTTAAGACCATCATCTTCTTCTCAATTTTGAGAAGAAAGAAAGAAAAAAAAGAATGATAACCCAAAATTCATTGTTATTCCTACTACTACCTATCTACATTAATAGAAATAATCTTCTACTACTTATCGCCATCAATTGCTGCAATCCGCATTCATTCATAATCATCATTTTCATGTTACTGCCACCTGTCGCTGAAATCTCAATCTTTACTTAAAGTTCACGACATTTTTCACATAAAAACCTTTTTCAGTGGTAACAATCTACAACTGCAAAATCCGACCTGTATTTTAAGTTCAAAAAACGAGACAACTAATTTATAGGGGTGAAAAGACTAATTTGTGGCACTGAAACAATAAAAAAAAACTAATGAAAGAGGTATTTTTGAGGAAATTAAAGAGTCAAAATTAGAAAAGAGTGATGCTAATTTTGACAATTTTGCAATTGGCGATATGAAAAATGAAGCCAAAGTGGGACTTGAAAAGACCAACTATGAATTGGGTGTTGAAGAAGAATTGATGGAGGTGAAACAACAATGGTAAAAGTGAGAGTAAAGATAATTGTGTAGATAAAGCGGATGAAAATGTGTGAATTCTATGGATTTTGACATTGAAGGTTTTTTCAATTAGAGAAATTGAAGGTTTTCAAGGTCAATAAAATTAAAAGAAGACCACACTAAGATGATGATTTAACGTGATGATGATGAATGATGTTAATGATTGAATGGGGGAGAGAGAAGAAGTCATACGAAGGAGAGAAAAAATCAAGATCAATGTAGTAATTACACAATCATTTTAGGAAAAAAAAAATAGTTAAAGATGGCCCCACTATCGAAAAGTAGAAGATACTAAATAGTGACATCTATACTAAAGTGTTACATTAGGTAGTTTTGTAACTAAATAAATTTATTAGGTAGTTAGTTTCAAAAGTCAACTTCTATTAGGTAGTAAAAGAAAATTTTGGCTAAAAATAATGATACAATTTTTCTCCAATAAAATTACTTTATTTTTACATGTAAAACTTGTATAATTATTTTTTCATATATTGACAACATAAAGTACGCGATAAAAAATTTTCTTCAATACATATGTTTATAATTTTACATCTCTCTCTCTCTCTCTCTTCTTTTTTTTTGGCACAATCAACCCTATAGTTTGTGATACAGGTTGGTTCCACCACATTAAGTTGATGTTGTTACTACACTTTGTCCTTTATTTGTGTTGTTTAGTCAACTTTTCCTTAATAATAATATAATTATTTTATTAATTAAGTTGACTTTTCATACAAATATTAAGTGCTATTTAAAATTATTCAATATTACTTTACTCATAATTAGTAATAGCATAAATTAAAATACATAAACCGCGCAGCGCATGGGTAATAACCTAGTTTCATCTATTTTGACACTTCTTTTTTACTTATAGGTCTAATTTTTCTTATTGCTCTTCTTATACAGATACGTCATATTGATGATAATTGTAATCTTTTCACTCTTGTATCATTGATCAATGCATGGAGAACAGAGAACAATACCATGACTGTTTCAGAAAATGTAACTATCGGCACTTCTGAACTTATAGCAGCAATATCAAATGAAATTGGGTCCCAATTGCACTGTAAAATCATTAACACAACCCAGCAATCTGTTTTGGATGATACTATTTGCAATGTCATTGACGATTTTGTTGCAATGAAAAAAACTCAAAAACAAAGCAAGAGTGCGCATGGTACTAAGGATTCAAGAAGTCGGAGCAAGAAAAAACGATGTTCATATGTCAATAAAGGAGAAGCTACTTTAGACAATTATTTTACTGGTTTCCAGAAGACTGCAAATGCGAACACTAAAAATGTAAATTTATTTATTGATATCCCTTTTCTTATCTATGTCTTTTGTGTAGTGCTAATTTTATTATTGTCTATGCTACAGAGAAAACTGAAGGAACCTGTTGATGAGCTTGGTTTTCCACCGGGATTTCATCCTTTTGTGCTAGAATCTTCTTTGTGTAACTCCTCTTTGATCCCCTACTCTTATGTTAAAGAGGAGAACTTACTTGACACTCAACATCACAATGAAGAACAGGAAGAGAATATGTTTGCAAGGGTAGAAGAGGAACTTCAAACGCTTGGAAACACATCCATGGTTGATTGTATGAAGCTTACTATCGAAGATGAAGTATTGAACTGCAAGGAGGACAATGTGACAAATGAGGTACCCCCCCCCCCCCCCCGTCTCCCCCAAAACACACACATAACTTTTTTTAATGAGGAAAAGTACATATGAACTTATTATGATGTAACTTCTTAAATTACTGTAACATGATTCACTGATGGGTATCTCTTAAAAAACAAACGCACACATAACAAATTCTATATGTTTTATTACTTAATCTTTTACACCTCTTTATAAATGACTAAAAAAGAAACATTAAATCCATGATACCGCTTCCATGTACTTGAGAAAACACCAAACTATAAATATGGACTCAGGGCTTCTGTGATGGGCCCACGATTCCTTTTTATGGACATCGAATTTCTGTAGAATAGTTTGAGTATGCTTACCTTAGAGTAGAGTATGGAAAACCAAAGCAAGTAGAGAAGTCACCATTGTGCTCTTTTCGAGAGCTCACGGAACCCTATATATGTGTGTGTGTGTCTAGCCCGAAGGCAAATTAACTCCAAAGTTAGGTCATTCATTAGTTCATGGATTCAAGGATGAGGTTAAGGACAAAGTAGGTCACAATGTCCCCCCTCCTTCTGCGCATATAGTGGCCTCTACTCGGTCTCATTTGCATTTCATAATAATAATATTGAACTGCATCAACCATATTTCCATTTAAAGCTCTAAAAGAACATAGGAATTTTCTAGGGGAGTTTATTAATGCACACATAATTTCTAATAACATGTTTTTTTATAATCACTTTAGGATTAATCAGTATTAATGGCTATTTAGACGGTTGTCCAATAATTAATCTTTGTTTTATGTGAAGACATGTTTTTCCAGTCTTTTGTTAAACATGGATTGAGGTGATTAAAGTCATAAACATATAGTATAGAAACACATAAAACAACCTAAAATAACTTTTCTACCTAAAGTTGAATTTAATCAAAGTTAATCAAGTATTAATCCATATTTCATGTAATATAAAACATTGTCAAATTTCTAAAAAGCAATATAATTAAATAAATAAACTCATGTGAAGATCCAAATGTCATTGATATTGTTAATATCGACCTCATTTAACGTAACTTGCGTGTAGCTGTCAAAACAACTCCTTGGTTGATGTTTGATTTTAACCCAAAAGGTAGTAAATAAGTTTCAAGATAATTAATGTGTTTTTTGTTTCAATGGAAGATTAATTAGTGAAAAATGTGTATAGGGTAGGTTTAGAAATGTCTTTGTAGGAGAAGAGTATGAGAAAGGGTCATAACGCTTGCCAAGAAGTTCTTAAAATCCGTCCTATAGTCGACATATAGACTAGTATATAATATAAAGATAATACGGGCGTACATACACAACAGATGCATATATATGCTCAAAGACCTGCGTACTTACACAGATTCTCTGGTTCTATGTATGTATGCATGGTCTGTGTATATACTAGCTCTCTAGCATATTCTTTCCAAAGAAACCTCAATTTCCCGAATATTTGTGATCTTTGACAGCACGTAGCAAGGTCTATGTACGTACGATCGTGACATATGGCTCAAGTAATCCGACTCTACACATATTTTGTAGGGAACCTTCCAGAACATTCTAGATTGTCGATGTAAGAACATTCTAGATTGTCGATGTATGCGACCTTGTTTGTGCGTTTTATTCATTTCGTATTATTTTTTTTATTTCGAAATATCATTTTTATTGAAAAAATTCATTCTTTTTAATATTCCTAAAAATCGCAGAAAATTATTAGACAATTATTAAAACTATTTCAGTGCGCTTTGTCCATCGGGAACAGTCATCGACTATTTGTAAAAAGAAAATTTAGACTCCAAAAAGTTCTCGGGGGTTTTGCCTCCCAAGCCCCCCACCAAGGCATTTCACCCCTAGACCCCGACTTGATGACTAGGCAGCGAGACCCCCGTTGATTAGATTGTGGAGTGGGATCCAAATAGGTGAATAACTAACCTTCGACGAACAAATTAAGGTATTTATTTCAAGAAATCAATGTTTAGAGTTGGACGTGATGCGACGTGGTACACTTTATTCATTGACCTTTGGTTAGGGACAAATGCAGGTGTATACAACAATGCTCTACTACCATTGCCACCAACATTAAATTTTTGATTATAAAATTTTCATCTTTGCTAGATTCTTTGTTATAATCATTTTTGTTTAAGGGACAGGTAATTTTCTATGGAATTATATTGCCTTAATAACTGAGACAATTTCTTAGAATATAGAGAACTTTAAAGATTCAACAAAAAAAGTTTGT
This sequence comes from Suaeda aralocaspica, assembly GCA_016808085.1. Taxonomy (NCBI): domain Eukaryota; kingdom Viridiplantae; phylum Streptophyta; class Magnoliopsida; order Caryophyllales; family Amaranthaceae; genus Suaeda; species Suaeda aralocaspica. Next base: position 190,845 of record PYUH01001143.1, on the reverse strand, counting down.
TTCGATGATAAGTAAGGATTGAGCATGAAACAAAACATGGGAGGAGAGAGATGATTACGATCTAAGTCGATCCTTGCAAAATGATTTACTAGGGCATTTACAAAACAAAAATTAATAATTGTATTCATATCGTATGTGTGCGTATAAATAAATAAATAACACATACAACTAATTCCATTTGAAATTATGAAGCACTAGTATGTATTACATATTTTATATTCTATTTATTACCTAGACCAATTCAAACTTTGTTCCTAAAATACTATCACAAAAAGTGAAGACCAATAGACCATAGAAGATAGTAAAGGGTTTAGCTAGGGAGTAGTACGTTAAGGATATATCATCTTCTTTAATCAAATTAACACCTAAGAATTTCAATATTTGTTGAAACTTTGCAATTCATCCCTGAAAACTAATATAAAATTCATATTTATTAAAGCTAAAGTATAATTGTGTTGTTGTTCTTAAGTATATTGTTAAGTTTACAACAAAACTATATAAAAAAAGTATAAGTTAAATATAAATATAATAGCTCTACAGAAATTCTAAATAAATAAAAAAAAAACTAATCTCATAAATGCACAAATATCAAGAAAGTCAAAAGTCGGATGAAATAGAAATTTTTTTTGATATTTGATGTCAAATTAAAGTGCTAGACTGTATACTTTCCTTCTAAAAACTTTTAATTTCGTGTAAAAATGAAAAGAAAAAAAGGTAGAAAAATAGGAAGTTTAGTACAATATTCTTAAACCTTAATGCTATAGTTTGAGAAAATAATATTATCTCTTTTTTCAACCTTCTCCAATTCAAGTCATAGCGTTTTTCTTTAACCTCCATTGAATGTAAACTTTAAAATTTTGAATGGGCCCTAGGCGGCCGTACTCCTGGTCTTACCTCGGGCTGACCTCGACTACGGTGAAGTGACAACACAAGAATAGATTTTTGGTCTTGGAAGTACTTTTAACTTTATGGTGATGACAGTTGGGTGTCAATTTTCAATTCAAAGCGATTACTCATGTTAGTCCTATATATTATAGACAACTTCAGGTTTTCCATCACATCTTCATTCCTCTTTTATTGTCCATCCTCTCTCTAAGTGATTCTTCTTCATTGTTTTTTTTTTTTTTT
>PYUH01001143.1:48538-188909 GCA_016808085.1 Suaeda aralocaspica | reverse complement strand
GGGGGGGTTGGGATTAAAAAGTGAAAATTCTAGCTAAACAAATGTACAACTGATGTATAGGTAAAGGGAGTGGTTTAGGAAGCAAAATTATAAAGTTCACATTACCATAACCCATACTTTGGATTAATGTTAAAGATCATCCCTTATAGTTGGGATTGTTAATATGAAAATTTGTTTTCATTTATCACAAATGTATTTATAGTATATTCTTTTATGGTTGAATACCTCATGACCTAACTTATCTAAATCAAATCAAGTTAGAGTGAACAGGAAAATTTACACTTGTTCATGTTCTTCAGACTCCTATTCAGTTGTCAAAAACAATAATAACAAAGCGTTAGTCCCAAAAAAAATGGGACTTGCTACACATGAATCAAGAGGAATCACTCGCACATTTTCCTTGTCTAATGCCAAATTCTCCTTAACACCATCAACCTTGTATGTCCACTAACTACCCTTGTCCAAGGTTTGTTAGGTCCTGCTCTACATCTCCTTTCATGCCTCCTTCTAGGTGCATGAATCAGTTGTTGTCTTATATTTTTAAACCATATAGATGGTTTTCACTCATCTTGTCCTCAATAGGAGCAACTCTTACATCTTAAGAACATTATATCTTATTTTATTTTTTTCTTGTATGCCCACCATCCAACACAACATAACATACATTTCTCTTGTGCTTTTCTTATGAAGGTCATGATATTTCAAAAGCCCAAGATTCGTTCCCAAGAAGTTATGGATTAATAAATGTGCTATAGAATTCTCTCGTCAATTTGTAGTGCACAACCAAATCAAATAGAAAAGAAGGCTCCCTTCCACTTCAACCAACTTGATTTGATCTTGTGGGTCGAATCCCTTTTGATTCACCATCTTTTTGAATAATAAATCATTAATCTTGAAAGCAATCATAACATTTAACACTTCTTCCATCCATATTGATCAAGCTTGTCACCTTGTTGCGTTTCTCCCACAAAATTTACACTCCATATTAATTGTCTTATACTCCTACTTCTAGATAAAACACTTCTTCAAATATCTTTCGCCAAATTTCAGGCTTACTTTTCACTCTTTTCATCTCATCAATTAAAACAGTATAATTTGAAAATACCATGCACCAAGGTATATTATTTTGAATTGAACTTGTCTATTCGTCCATAAATACGATCGGTTTTTGTTTTACACATTAGTGTAAAAATAAGGTCATAGTCACTCCGGCTATTCATACCTAAATAAGATCATTTGGGTTAGTAAATAGCATTACTTCATAATCAATAAACATTCGTTTAATGTTTTATGACATATTTTGAAATTATAGCTTACATTGTAAATTTGATAACAATATACATAGTACATAAAATGCACAAGTATAATTTTAAATTTCAAAATTCAAAAAGATACCATTTTTTCAATCCACTTTGAGCACAACAACCTTGTACAATTTTCCTTCAAGTTGATTTTAAGGTTTTTAGGAAGTGGGCCCTAACTATCAACTAACTTGCTTCCAACTCCTTTAATGAACTCAACTTCTGTATGATGAAGCTTTCCATATTCTGCAAAAAACTTCAGTTTTTCATGGACTTTCAAAACATGAATTTTCTTTCTTGTTCCCTTCATTCCATGAGGCCTTCTTTGTAGTAGGAATTCCATAGTTGTGCTTCCGTTGCTACTTACCCTTGGACATCTTTGTCACCAAAAACAAAAACAATTGCTTTCACAACCAACAGCAATTGCTAGATTCGAGAATCAATTTGTTTCAATTAAAATGATAAGCTCTAAAACCCCAAAATATAGTTAACTACAATTTCATTCAAAGTTGTAGATTATCAGTATCACAATAAAGAAGCAAACTAATTTTAATAAATTAAGCAACTTATGATTGAATTCTTGTTGTAATTCCAGATTTTGAATACACAGAATCCCAATTCAAGTACTCCCTTTGTTTCATATTATTTGTTGCGTTTGAAATATTGGATATGAGGAGAAATTCTTTGTATTTGAAAATTGTTCATGATATATAAGAAAAAATATTTTCATATGAGATCTTGTTAGATTTGTCTAAATGTGTAGTTTTTTAATACAATATTTTTGTAATTTTTTATGAAGCACAATGAATAATAATATGGTTTAGAGAAATGCATTGAAAATTGTGCAAAATATAAACATAAAAAACTTTCTAAAATGAATGGTGCATAATTTTTGGGTGTTTTATTGTATGAAAGACGACTTTGAATTGGGATTTTTTGAATGAACCTGTGTTGCATTTGATAAAATATTCTACATCGGTTCTTTATTTCATGAACGGTTGCATTTAACCTCAAAAGTAATCAATTGACCTTTTTCTTTGACTACATCCACATCTATACTAAATTACTAATAACTAAAACAAGAATCATCATAGCCACCTCCTCCTTTAATATGCCGCGTGTGAGAATTTATATTCCACCTTAAATTATTTTTTTTTGAAAATAATAAAATCATCAATTGATTTTTTTATTTTTTACTTGACAATAAAACCATAAACCGAGTTCCTATGAGAGCGGGGAGTAACTCAAGTGGTTAAAGCTGCCGTCCTGATTCCTAGAGATCTTGAGATCGAATCTCATTATATGCCATTGTGGCCCCTAAGCACCAAAAAAAATAATAAAAAAAATTTCAAATGATTTTCTATTATTAATTAAGAAAAAGTTGCCATGAAAGATAATGTTACAATTAAATTATATGGAATAATAATACCAACTTGACAAAACACACAAAATTAATATTGTGGTTGAAATCACTTCACAACTTGTGATGTTTATCAAAAATAATTATCAATCATACAAATTACTACTTCACATGTTTTTTTCTCACACTATACTTAAATTAAGGTCTTAACTCTCAACAGTGGCGAATCCATTATGTAATGTATGGGGTTATTAGCCCCACCTGGCACAAAAAAATCAAATAAAAAAATTAACAAATAACAATGAATATGCTTCCAATCTTAAATTTGAGATCAAAATTAAACTGGTAGTAAAATGGACCCCACTTGGATTAAAAAGTGATCAATTATTTAATCTCTCACAGACTCACACTTCTTTACATGTGTAAGTATAACATATTTTCCCTAAAAAAAGTAATTAAAAAGATAATTTTACTTTATTGTAGTTCTTATTTTCTAAGTAAAATTATACTTCATACCATATTTGACTATTTTTCATTGGTTTTCACTTTTTACGGACTAACTTCATTTTGTTACCCTCATTACCACACAGTGCATGTATAGTAGACTTATACTCCGTACTTAGTAAAAATTATACAGATATACAATGATGTGTATTATGGTCCAATTATTATAGATTTGTAGAAATTAAAAGTTTACGTGTAATAGAATTGGGGGTACATCTTCAAAAGGAAAGAAAAAATAAAAGGTAAGACGCATATAGAAACCATGAAAAATATTTACTCCGTAGAATACAAATTTGTTCTACCTAAATTAAGAAACACTATATTATTTAGAGATTCTAACCCAACAAGATAATAACTTTTTAAGTCACAATAATTATTCCTAATAATACCAAAAAAAAAAATATCAAATAATATCACCAAAATCATATCCTAACAAATTTCCAAGGAAAAATTAATAAAAAAAAATTCCCCTTTGGGTGATCCGCCAGGAAAAAAACCCACTTATATTTTATTCTACCACAAACGCACCTAATATTCCCATCTTCCCCTAACAGACCCTATAACCTGTTTGAAGTTTGGTTCGCAATTTTTTTTCACTTGTTTCCTTAAATGCTAGTTTCCCTTTCCCCATCTTTCTCCCTTCTCTTTCCATCACCTCCACTCCTACCATTAATCCATCACCCTTCATCAACCCGTTATATCCTCCACCTCCACCACCCGGCCTCCATCAACCCATCACCCTTGCCATCACTCTTCACCCATCTCACACCACCACCAATCGAAGCCACCTATCAAACCCACCACCACCACCTTTCATATCCATTGCCACCACCTTATTTCAAATCCACCGCCCCCACTCAAACCCACTAGCTCCCAAATAAAACCCACCACTCAAACCCACCAACACCCATTCAAACCCACCATCACCAAAAACAAACCATTACTAATCCTCCATCTTCCTCTTCATTCCATCCCTGAACTAAATTAAACCCCTCAAACCCTTAATTAAAAAAAAAATTCAAATCTGAAAAAAAAATTAATCATAATACAGTTGGTGGAGTGGTAGTGAAAGAGGAGGTCTGCCAAAACTTTTATGGTGGGTGAGGGGTGGTTTCGCGAGGGGAAGGGGTTTTTTTTATTGTGGTGGAAGGAGTCGATCTTCGGTGAGAGGTTTGGGTGGTTTGGTGAGGGGTAGTTTCATGGTGGGTGAGGGGTGGTTTCGTGAGGATGAGTGTTTTTTCGTGATGGGTAAGGGTTTTTTCATGGTGGAAGGGGTCGGTTTTGGTGAGAGGTTTGGGTGGTGGATGGTTTCGTGGTGGGCAGGTTTGGTTTAGTGGTGGGTGGGGGCCGGGTGACTTCTTGGGAGGGTGTGGGTCGTGGCTGAAAGCCGACGTGGGTGAACGCCGACAGTGGTGGCCGTGTTAGCAAGGGCGGTGGTGGTAGTTTTTAAAATTTAATGTTTTATTTTTAAATAATTTTTTAATAAACTCAATTAACCTGCAACTAACCTGTAGTAGCCGGTCATTTTTTATGAGGATATATTTGGGGAAGATGAGGGTATTAAATGGGTTTGTTGTAGGATAAAACATACGTGGTTTTTTCTTCTGACGGATCACCCAAAAGTGGATTTTTTTTTTGTCAACTTTTCCAATTTCCAAAATAACAAATATTTTTAGTAAAAGATAATCCAATCATATATCATATTGAGTTTAATCATAAAAGATAATAATATATTGAAACAAAGAATTTCTTTATGAAAAACATATCACAAAAATATCATCCAATTTGTATTGAATGATTAATTTAGGAAAAGCTGCAATGTGAAGGAGATTACTTATGATAATCTTATAATAACATATTCCCGTCCTAAAAAAAAAAACTTATAATAACATATTGAACCAAAACAATGTCTTTAGGAAATAAAGGACGTTGCTACCAATTTATATCCCGTTAGGGAACATAAAAAATAAAAGCATTCTTCCACTCAAAAAAAAGCTTAAAACACAATTATTAGCTCAGCCAAGTGTTTTTGGTATTCTTTTTAGCCATTTTTGGTAATATATTGTTTAAGTTGCAATACAACTAACCGACTAACTAACCAAAAACATCGATGATTATATACAAGAAAAATTTATGTAAATTAAATTATAACAATCTAAACATTAATTAAGATGAGTTTAACAAGATATTATTTGACAATGTTTTTCATTACATATAAGTGACAACAATGAATTGTTAGGAAACCAATGAATAGCGTCAAAATAGCAAGGTGATGTGAGTAAAAATAATTAAGGAGGTATATTTTATACATTACTTATCATGAAATAACAGATTCTATAATATTACAAAACTAAATTAACTCCCGTACGATGTACAGTTATAACAAACTTGTATAATAAAGTCTATAATTTCAATAATAACCTTATGATAAATCACTGTCCGAATAGATTGGACGTTATGAGTGACTTACGTATAAATTAAAGAGGAAGCTTTTAATTGAAATATAGGATGAGAAGGTAAGTATAGAGTAATCATTAAAGATTTAATCACTTGGAGAAATAATATTTTTATTTTAGTTAGTTACAATTAGTATTCATGGTAAAGTAAATTTCATGGGGAAAGTTAGTAGTTAATTGTGAGTAATAAGTAATACCCTATTTATTCTTTTGGAAAAGCCAATAATATTTTCAATTTTTCAATTGAATTTATTATATAAATTAATGCATTTGACTTGTTTTTTAAATTTAATATGTTTAAAGAAAAAAGTGAAAATAATGAAAAAAACACACCTTGCCAAGTAAGCAATTTTGATGTCATGCTTACGTCAGCATCGACCTGTTTTAGTATATAGTTATAGATATTTATGAAAATACACAATTTTGATAATTGTATTAATGATTTGGGGCATTGCCTCGGAGAAATAATTAGTTGTAATTAAAAGAAGATTAAATAAAATCAAGATATGTTGACTCAAAAAATCTTTAAGAAAATCATGTTATGCTATCAATTGATGCTGCTTCTGAAGAATTGAAGGACAAAATTTCAATAAGAAAATCTTAAGCGCGCTTATGTATATATAAGCATGTATATCATATCCTATCAAATAATAGTAGCAATTTGTATCCACAAAAACATTTGCTATTTACTCCCTCCGTTTCATAGTGTTTGTTATATAAGTTTACTTTTTATACACTATTCAATGCACTTCTCTAAATCTTAATATCTTATACAACACTTCATAAAAAACTACAAAAACTTGATATTTGAAAACTATATATGCATCTTAACGAATATAATAAGATCACACACACACTATATATATGGAATTGTTAGATAGAAAATTTCATTTGTTTCTTACGGTTAAATATTAGACATTCCTATTTTTGTTATGTATCATGGAGATTTGACATAGTCAAAGTTTCTCTCTACTTGTACCCAATATTTTAAACGTAATAAAAATTATGAAATGAATTGGGATCGGAATATATCTTTCCTGGCATTGAACGAGATGGGCCAAAGATTATACTCCCTTTTTTTTGACAAGGAATGATGAATTCATTAATTAATAACCATACGGCATCTACATCGAGTACATAAATCAATAAGATCTAATATACGGGAACAAGTTTCACATCCAAAGCAATTAAATAAATGCATACTCGAGCGCAACTCATGGGGGATGGATTCAAAGATCAAATTCCTCGTTAACATTGATGACTGTGCATCTTTACCGGCGGAAATCTTCACAACATGTGCTATAACTGTCTTGAACGGAGAAATTGTACCGTATATTATACCTTTTTGAACGATCATCATCTTCTCTACTACTTTGACCCAATAAAAAGAAACACCACCATGAAACTGCCATGACGATGCAACACAAAAAACCTTTTAAAGATGACTGATAACTCTCCTAATGAGATACTCAATTATTAACCAAACTAATACAAAAAACTGCAAAACCAACAACCTAACAATGAAATTTGGGGCTTACCATGGAGTTTTTCATCCATGGACCATGGTAGCCCCTAAACTTTTTGATTTTTTGGGGCTTTTTTGAGGGGGTGCAGTTGGCTAGAGAGGGAATTAGGGTTTTTTTAACGTTATAAAGATTATACTCCCTTTGTTTTTATTTAATTGTTACTTTTACTTTTTTACATCTTCTAACACATAACATACAATATTAGTATCTCGAGTTTGGTATTATAATAAATTATAAAAATTATATTTTTGGGAAAATACATCAAGAAAAACCAAACAAGTTTTTACATGAGCATGCTTTTCTTTACATATCAAACACCAAATAAGTTAAAGTTAAGCTGTAAGTAGTGTCGAAACTCTTTATGTAACAACTACGTACAAAAATATTGAAGGAGTATTGAGGAATGGTTTCTGATTAATATCATATCATACCAAATAATAATATCAATCCATGAATCAAGCTTCAAACTTTAAATACACACATCAACTAATTTTCAATTGGAAAAGAAATATTGTCGATTACAAAAAGGATCTTGTTAACAAATGCTTTCTGAGGCACTAATGAGAGATGATAGGCTTCTACTTTTATTACTGTCATTTTGTTTGCTGAAGGCTTCATTTCTTTTAGGTTTATGGTGAACACTTCCGAAAGTTATGTATTGAAAATGCTGCTTCAAAGAGAGGTGAGGGTTCAAGCATTGAAGACTTCCACTTTAATGAAGCTCAAATGCTTCCACAAGGGATTAGGTCATCAAATCAGCCAGATGTGTCTCCATGGAAGCACTCCTCATCTAATAATCTTGAAATTGATTTTGATAGAATGGATGCATATGTTGGAATTGCAATTGATGATCCTCTAAATGACGAGCCACCTCCCCTCGGATCTATTGATTTCGCAATCGAGCCATGTGCTCAGGATTTTTACAAATGCTCACTTGATCAATTTAAAACTCCTGCTGGAGTAATACAATCTTTTCAGGAAGTTGTTTCATCATTTGAATGTGATTCATCTGATCTAGTTGGAAATGGTTCCAAGAGTTTTGGAATTCCTACAGGCTGTGTGATTGATGATCAAAGTACTGTCGTGCCCTTTGTGGATGGATCTGGTTCTGAATTTAAAGACTTCGTGTCCTCAAACATCTCCGAGTTCCAACTAATAGGCCTCGTTGAGAATATTTCTTGTCAGAAGAAGTTGATAGCCATGGAATTATGCAAAAAAAAGTTGCATGATGAAGTGCTTAGAGAGTGGCTATCCTCTTTTCATGATGACATGTATCATCTTATAAAACGACATTCTTCTGCTCAGGTGCATTTTGTTTATTCATGAAATTTAGTTTTCAACTGTCTCATATATAGTTAGAGCAACCAAAGTTCCCTTTCTGCATTTGCAGCTAGAGGACTTCTTTATCAGACGTGAAAATTCCTTAAACTAACTTTTTCTCTGCAGCGTGAGCTTGACCTTCTGGAAAGATCAAAGAGTATTCACAGCTTGGAGTCATCCGAAGAAGAGGCTACTTACTCACGGAAAAGGAAATTGCTAAAACAATCAAAAGTTGAGGGTAGTTCTCCTCCAAGATATTTGAAGTTTCGACAAAATTCATCAAAGAAGTGTGACAAACCAAAGAGTTCCAAAATTGCGTCTTGCTCAGTAGAAGAGGAGGCTTTGGGCATGGAAGCTGACTCAACCGATACCAAGGAGCTTCAAAGTTGCAGCATTCATAATATTGTCGAGAAAGATGAAGTGGTAGATGGTTGTTTCCAGCAGTTTAAAAAATGTGAGTATTATCTGGTCAAATGATTTCGGTCTTGGCTATGGTGAGAGGGAAGAGTTAAGATTAAAACAATGCGTGTGGTTGAGGGGGGCAAATATTAGGGACAAAATAATGGAGAAGTACTCAATGAAAAATATATATTTACTTGAATATAGGGCATCCAGTTTTTTGTAAATCCTTACTCTAATGTGGAATGAATGTAGTATAGTTTTAATAATTTTAAAATGGATGAGACAATAAAATGACTCAAATCAAGAATTATAGGTTATATGGATCTTATGGTTTTAGGTTGAGAATTTGGATGGTAATGGAGATTGGAGAGGCTTTTTCGGTGGAAGGTGAGCTAGAGGGTATGGATTTTTGTTCATTTGGGATCGTATATTTGGGTTGATATAACCTACATATGGTGGGATTGAGGCTTTAATTAATTGATTAATATTTATTATTTCTCAAACATCGTGAAATACCTCCAAATCACATCATATATATATAGAGGATTATAAATTTCTACAAATGGTAATATTTTGTGAATCTAAACAAAAATCACATAAACATCGATGAAATTAATGTTTAAATTGAAATATTATTTCTATTTCGAGCAACTTACACATAGCCCTTTAGCATCTTAGTTTTTTATAATTTTTTTAAGTTATCTTTAACTAGATTAGAAAGTAGCAAAGTTGGCCCTAAATGCTTTCCGCTGGAATTAATGCACAAAGTAATTTCCTTATGTATTGTTTTTGTTCATTTTCATCTGCCCTCTCTTTACAGTGTCTACAATTTCAAACGTAAAGGGTGAGAATTTAGTTGATGAATCCCCTTCACTTTCACCAAAGGCTCGAAACCACATTACTGCTGATGCTAATCAAGTGGATTTCAAAAGTGCTAAAAGAACCAAGCTATCCAAGTCCAAGTCCAAGTCCAAGGTGTTGAGTTCCTGTCCAGTGTCAAGTGGTTGTGCTCGAACTTCAATTGATGGATGGCAATGGCGTAAATGGTCTTCAAATGCAAGGCCTGCAGAAAAAGCTCGTGTTAGGGGTTGTCAGATAATTACAATGCAACGTTTTAACTCTCCTGTTAGTGGTTCATCACAACTTTCAAATGTAAAGGGAATCTCTGCTAGGATCAACCGAGTAAAAATGCGCAACTTACTTGTAGCTGGAGAGGGTAGTGAGCTATTAAAGGCTTCTCAATTAATGGTAATGTAATAAAAAAAATTCGTAATTGTATTAAACTTAATTCATTGGCTTTGCTAATACATGAAAGGTTCTATTGCAGTCAAGGAAGAAAAGTCTTTTGGTCCAGCGGAGCAGGATTCATGGCTGGGGTCTTATTGCACTGGAGCCAATTAAAAGAGATGATTTCGTCATTGAATATGTTGGAGAACTAATTCGTGCTAGGGTATTTGCCATCCATATCTTTTCTTTCGTTCCTAGACCTAATTCGTTAGATTTATATATAATTGATTTTCATGCCATCGTCTTTGAGGAAAAAAAAATACTGCTAGAATGGGAAGTACCTTACGACCTCATGGCATTGACCAGAAAAATCGGAATAAATTATAAAAGAAGATAGAAATCAGTTCCCTATTGTTCTTGATTCCAATATGAAGGTTCTAAACATTATTTTCATCTAATTAAAATTTTCTTTTTATTTACAACATTCTGTATCAATAATATTACACTTTATTTGGAAAAATGCAAAAGTTTATTGGTCAGACATGTTTGAGAGTTAGCGATTTGACCATCTGAAAATCCTATTAGTACTATATTAGAGAAAAAATTATCTTCCAAAAGCCCATACAAGGAGCATTTTAAAAGAGCTTTTAGCTTTGTAATTAATATCAAACAACTATTTGCCAAACACTTTTATTCAAACATCTAATTCAACCAAGTTCGTCAAAAAGTAAATGCCTGATTGTCGAATTAGCTAACTCAATTAACTGACCTTAAACTCTCAAGCAAGCCATTTCTTGTTGTGGCCTTGTGGGTGGTGATTGTAGGGAGAATAAAGGTTTGTTTGTTTATTTAATTATATATCATTTAGAATTATTATTATTATTATTATTATTATTATTATTATTATTTATCAGTTAATACTTTTTCAACAAATAATAATGAATTGACACATCACTTGTTTTACCTGCCTAATCAAGAGGTTAACAAATATTCAAGAAAAATATAGCAAGGGTCATATAATAATCAAGATTATTCTAATTTAATCTGTCGTTGAGATTAAATTGAGAAGGTGATCAATAATTAAGATTATTTTATTTAATTTTCCATTGAAAAATGAAATAAAAGAGTCAGATTGGTCAAATACAGATTACTAAAGTAAATTACATGAAATTAGAGTGTTATTTCACCTTTCCTTTCGCCCAATAATACCTTTTTTGTTTAGCAGATATCTGATATTAGGGAGCAACAATATGAGAAAACGGATATGGGTGTCGGAAGCAGCTACCTTTTCAAACTGGATGATGGTTATGTGGTGAGTGATTAGTTTTCAATAACGTCATTAATTTTTTAATTCTTCTACGAAAAACATGTGCCTTATATATACTGATTTCTTTGTACATCCTAGTATATGTTTAGTGGTTAGTTGCCTTAGTGGATAAAATAACTTTTGGGTCAAACGTAGGGTTTCCTTCGAGTGAAAACAGTTTTAATCGAAGCCTAAATTTGCTTTTAACATAGAACAGCACGAGTGAAAACGTAGGGTTTCTCCAAATTGTTTTTCAAGGAGCTCCAAAAGTAATTCTAAGAAATAGAAGTTGTTTGGTAGAAACTAGGACAACAAGGCCGTCCATGAGATTTTAGGGGCCCGGGGCGAATGACCAAAATGTGGGCCCTATATATAAACTAGTTTTATAAAAATTTTACAGTAATAATTTGTATGTTTAAATAGAGCAATTGAATAAGGATGCACTATATTATACTAAAAAGATTCTTAAGTTATTTCAGATATAATTTACTTTAAAGATAAGTAATACCCCAGATTATACATTATGCATTATTCGTTATGTAATGTCATTGAACAAATCCGCTTTGTCACTTTTGTTACAACACATCTTTGACATTTGATATTTATAATATTTTATTACTTCATAGTAAAAACTATAAAAATTATATAGATATTAATAGATTATACTTACGTCGAAAAAACTTCGAGATCATATTGAAGATATGTAAAAAATTATATTTTAATGCTTAGATTATCTCTAAGAAATTGTTTATAGGAATTTAATAGAGAAAAGAAATTAAAAAGGCTAGTAATAGGATTATATGTATTTGCGAATTTGAAAAATGGATGAGATCATAAAAATGCAATAAATATGAGAAAGATTATAAAAGAAAATTAAAAAAACAAAGATTAAAATTGCATCCCATGGGATCTGATCCCACGACCAAATATATATATATTTGACAAAAGCCTATTACCATTTGCTCTTATTGGATTTCTGCTGAGCCAATCCAAAGCTATTCACTTCATATTCCAAATTATTTCTTATAAGTACAAATTACAACATGCGTGCCTCAAAAATTTGCGGACTCTGGGCGTGGGCCCCACTCGTCTTGCCCCGGGGGCATTGTAGGCCAAACAAAGCCTTAATTTGAATTTGTAATGTTTATGTTTTTAATCAGCAAATAATAACTAAAATTTCAAATGGGTGAAAAGACAATGTTACTATTTTTGAATTTGGTCTTGGATTCTTAGTCTTCATCACTTAACTTGGAATAACTATTTCTTTAACAGACTAATCAAGGGAGGGATTTATGTTAATTGTTTTTTAGGTTGTGGCTAATCCAGTTGATAAGTCAAATTACTAGTGGAATGAGGTCCACTTGGGACAAGTCTTCTATGATAGATAGTATGTGTATGATTGCCAAAAATGAAATAGAGTAGAAACGGATAGATCTCTTACAATGGAGTCTACTTTGTTCTCCCTCTGTTTCACAGTATATATTTATTACATTTGGAATATTTTATACAAGGAGCGACAAAATTTTAAGAATTTCGTTCAAAAATCTTTTTTTACCTAAGAAAAAACGTATCTGATATAATTGTTAGATTTGTCTAATCATGTCGTTTTTATATAAGTTTTTTTTATAACTTTTGTATAAAGCATAATAGTATATATTAACATTCGAACACATGTGCTAATATCAATTTGAGAAATGATGGTTACATTTGAATAGTTGATAATGTTCAACCCTAAATTATGGATGTAAACCATAATTTATTGATTAGCCGGAAAAAATGTGATAAAACTTTAAAAGTACGATTTTTTCCTAAAGTGGATATCCTAGCTTTTACTGTATTCTAGATATAAAGACGTATGAACGAAATTTGGAGAGAGAAAAAAACCGATTAAATTACATTTGTGTGTGCGTCCATTGTTGATGTCAACAATGACTTATTTTAATATCAGCTAAAGATAATAATTATACTTATATCTAATCTATTTATAAAATCTAAGCCTTAGACATTTTCATGAGAGGACCATATGAGCACATTGGGAGGGATAAAAGGTTTGAAAAAGTAACCAAATTGAAAATAAAGTTGCGATTAAGGATACCTTATTAAAAGAACAAAATGTACCAAATTAGGGAGAACTTGAATGGATAGCGTAATATGCAATATGTAAAAACTCATTTGAGGAATTTTTATAGTTTCAACTTGAATTTTAGTCCCTTTAAAAATGCTTTGGTGATTTTAATTTTATTTATTTAATCCAAAAATCTAATTTGTGATTTGAATACAAAATTAAAAGTCATTTACGTATGTATTATTTCTTCCAAAAACATGTTTTTTGATTTTAGGGTCATGTTAACTACTAGTTAATGCTCGTCTTTAAAATATAAAAAAGGAAATTAATTGCGGTACGCTATAGTTATGTTATTATACGTAAAAAGGATGGCTCTATAATATCAACATTTTTGTCACAATTGTATTAGTTGAATAATTATAGTCATAGAATATTAAAATAATATTTTAATCGTCAAATTGATTGTGCATATATGGTTAAACCAAAAAATTAGGATAATTAATTAATTAAGAAGTTAGCATTACCTAAGATTTTAAATTTTATTTGTAAGAAATAAAATAATAATATAATAATGAAAATATTGGTTTGGGAAAATAGCTAGGGTGTTTTTAGAGGGAAAATCATTTAGTAAAATATATATAAAGTTTGGATTATACTAGTGTTTAAACTTGTGTGATACACGAGCTAATATAATACTTTATTTTAAGAGATCATTTTATATTATCTAACAAATATTAATCTCTTTTTTAAAATATATGAATAATTGTTTTTCATCAATTCAATTTTTTAATGGATAATTATACTTTATTTTTTATAATTTAACACTATTCATATGACAAACTATAGTCAATCTTGTTAGTTTCGTCCCAATGTGTAGATTATTAATATCTAATCTGCATTTTATTCTTTAAAAAGTATAATTATCTTAATAATATAATTTTTATTATCTTTCAAATTAATTTTATTGCTAAAGATGTATAAGGTTTAAACTCGTACGATGCACAATCTAGTACAATATTTTATTTTCAGATATTTTCTTATAATATCTAACAATTATTGACCTTTTGTTAAAAATATATGAATAAATTTTTTTTCATCAATTAAATTATGTAATGCATAATTATACAATTTTTTTAATAATTTGACACTAATCATATGACTGAATATAGGATATAAGATTTTGTTAAATTCGAACCAATGTATAGAGTACTAATATTTAATGTGCATAATTTTTAAGCGCTAACTATATATTTATATATATATATATATAATATTAATGATATTTTTGTAGAATACCAAAACTTACTTAACGGCTTAATGCTCCAATTATTATACTATATATAGGCTATTTTCTTAAATTCTTGACCATGGTAGTGTGTGAAGTGTGAAATCAAGATGGTGGGACAAAAAGGAATTAGGTTGATTGTTGTTTTCAAAATGTGTGCAGGTTGATGCTACACAACGTGGTGGAATTGCTAAATTTATAAATCATTCTTGTGAGGTAGGCGTTTAATCATCGTACTTAACAAAAATTCATTAAAGTTAATTTGGTGGTTAATTGATTAGAAAGTCTCTTTATTTCTACAGCCTAATTGTTACACCAAAATCGTAAGTGTTGAGGGACAAAAGAGAATATTCATCTATGCAAAACGCCATGTATCTGTTGGTGAAGAGATTACTTACAATTACAAGTTTCCCTTGGAAGAGAAAAAAATCCCTTGTAATTGTGGCTCTAAAAGGTGAGTTCTTTTATTTATCCCTCTCACTTATTCTTTTTATTGGTTAAGATAGTTACATACTAATTACACAGTTACACTTTAATTGTTGATCGGTAAAGTCCTGCGGTCCTACCTAAGATCTATCCTTTCTGAATTTTTTGTAAACTTGTTGTTACACCGCTAGCTATGGGTGCGAGATCCCAAACACAATACTCCCTCCGTACCAAATTGAGTTGTGCATTTGAAGTTTTTGACAATATTCACATCATGTAGGTAGAGCATATTTAGCCTCAAAATTTAAGTCATTTTTGGTGGTCCCCATTGAAAATGATGTCATCAAATTCTTCTGAAGACTTAATCAAATTTATCACTTTAGCCTTAAAGACTCAAATATATGACCTTTTAAACATGCTCTTAGAATTTTGATTATATCTATCAATAAATAATTATGAAATAGTCATGTGTGGCCTTGTTTAGCTCATCTTGATTTATACATCATTAATATTCAACCTGTATAATTTTTGCAAACATAAAATTCTAATTAAATATAATTTAATAAAACGTGCATTTGAACAATGTTTGCATAAGTTAATGTGGAACGAAGAGAGTATGGTAAGTATACATAAAAAGGAAGCGTAATCAGAACATCAAATGCATAAGTCAACTTGAGGGTGCACGTAGTTATTATATTTTATAACTAAGGCATGCCCACATAATATAGCTGCTAATTTGAGTCAAAAACAATAAGATTTGGGTGAAATTCGTTGATTGCTAATCTGAATAAACTGAGATAAAAATAATTTGATAACTGAACAAATAAATTGTATGGGTTCTAATTGAATAATACTAAACTGAAATACATGCAAAAAAAATGATGATGATTTTGATGATGATAATAATATATAATAATTATTATTATTTTATGATTATTAATTTAAATAGTGATAATATTAAATTATAATGATATTAATTATTCATAATAATTATCTATTGTTATTATTAATTGTTATTTATAATAAATAATAATAAATAATTATAACTATTACTACTAATATAATAATAATAATAATAATAATAATAATAATTATTATTATTATTATATTATTATTATTATTATTTAATAAATTGAATTGTTATTATTATTCAACTGTTTGGGTATATAACTTGTATATTCAAAGACGGAAACTGAATTGGTCTAAAAATTAAATCAACTGAAACTGAATTGGCCTCAAATGAAATCAACTAAAACTGAACTGAGCTGAGATGAAAGTCAAAATCAGTTGCAATTAACTAGACTGAGATGAGATGAACTGATTGGATATAACCAAAACTGAACTATTAACCTGAATTGACAATGCTACCTAAGACTTTTTAAATGTTAATATGTGACTTGATAGATAGTATAGGAATACATAGCTAAAATCAACTTCAAGCCCTACAAAGTAATCTTGATCAAGGGTCCATGAATTTGTCGTTCAAAGGTACATTTTGGTTGTTTGGGCTGGTCTCCTCCACCATTTGTGCAAGTAGGTTCTATTGTGCCACGGAGTCCTCTAAACGAAGGAAAGGATGTTGTTCTAGAATGATTAACTAATATGATCAATTTTTAGAATGTGATATGTAAAGTATATTTTGATTGTTGAAGACAATGATTTTACTCAAGAACACATGCATAATCGTATAAATCAACAACAATATTTCACAAAATAGAACCAAATCTCATAACCTGAAAAAATTATAAAGTAATATATGCAATTATCAGATCAAGAGCATGCAATACAATCAATTTCAGCTCTTAGTTGGATTTTGTAACTACAGTTTTGGATTTTAGTCTTCAAATTGCATATTTATTTTAATATACACCTACCAACTTGTTACTCACCACAACCTGTAGTCTACAGGCCACACTCCCATAGGCCCATATACTCTTCCTTCACTTAATCACTTCCTCTAATCATAACATGTTCCTATTGACCTATTCCTTCACCTCCTTCCTCATGTATATATGTAACACCCCCCAAATTTCTCACTTTCTAAAACCTATCTTTAACTTGTAAACAAGACGGACTTGAGCGTGTTAGCACCACACCACAACTAATTATGAAAACTAGTTGCAACGCTAGGGCTAAGGGTAAAACAAAGCCACAAACAAAATCCATTTTCTCAAAACACACACAACGGAAGTCTTTTATTACTAAGCCAAACCATTAAGTCAAACTCTTAAAACTTGAAACCATTAAGACCCTTATTCGAAACCAACTAAAAAAGTCAATTGTTTAGAAAACCAAAACCAAACTAAAACAACTAAATAATGTTCACTTTCGCAGACTCCCTTCATCCCATGTAAATGCTCAAAAGAAAACCTACATCTATTCTGCTTCAACAAGTAAAGCAAAACAAAACAAAAACATATAAATATATGTGTTAGCAAAAGTTTCATGTATAAATCAGCAAAATCATAACAATATGAGACACAACAACAAAGATGACGTACATAGACTCACATAAACATAGTAACATAGGACTCTTAAAACATTTACTCTTTATCTTGCTTATTCATTAGCTTTACTTGAACTTTGCTTGCTCAAAGGATATAGGAAATATGAACAGGGTCTTTGGGAAATCGACAACTAATAAAGTAGATTGGTGCTTTCGAACAATATATCTGCTCTAACTGAAAGATAGTTAGTCTTTCGAAAAACAATATATGGTCTGCATCCACCCCATGTACAAAACTAAAACACTTAGAAATTCCTTGATTAAACAGTGAAACATCGTCACACCTCAATATGGAAATATAACGTTAAGGCAATACATATTTCTCCCGCATGGTAACCTCATTTGGCCAGTATGAGGAATCATGTTCCTTTAAAAAACCTCAACATGAAATAATAAAATGCAACTTGAATAACTTGACTTTTGCCTTTGTTCTTTAAACTTTGAATTTGAAAACTTGACTTTGAATTTAAACTTGCTTAACTTTCACTTTACATGGAAAATGACTCACGTGGTCAAAGATTACTCAAAACATATTCTAACTTTGCATAAACATAACTAAACATATACATAACTTAGACACCATGTCATTTTAGGCTCTTAAACTTTACTTTGAAACATGACTTCAGTTTTGTCTAAAACTTAAAACATACTTTACTTCACTTTAAACAACTTTAGCGAACACTGAAAAGCTTGAAAAGTGAAATATGAACATAGGAACAACATAACAGAAAACCAAAACTTGTACACAACTTATGCCACTTTTAGTAACATTATTAATATAGTAAGTGGCCTTGAAAACATTTTTGGAAATTTCTAAATATAGAAAATGAATTTTCGAAATTCCTTTAATCAATTTTAGTGATATAATTAATAAAAAATATTATTTGGTGATAAAAACTCTTTATTTAGTTTTCAATAACCTTTAAAGTAATTATGATT
The DNA here is from genome assembly GCA_016808085.1 of Suaeda aralocaspica. Taxonomy (NCBI): domain Eukaryota; kingdom Viridiplantae; phylum Streptophyta; class Magnoliopsida; order Caryophyllales; family Amaranthaceae; genus Suaeda; species Suaeda aralocaspica. The sequence continues at coordinate 170,286 of PYUH01001143.1, read as the reverse complement.
TTCAAAAACCATTTTTCATTGATAGTAAAGGTCTAATTAGTTTTATTTCAAAAACTGTTAATTTAAGCGATAAAACTCTTTAAATTAGTTGATAAATACTTAATTAATTCATTAGGTCGTAAAACCAAGTTTAGAAAACCTTTTTATACTTATTAAGTCCAGAAAGAAGCTCTGGTGGACTTGGATTGATTTTGAAATTTCTATGTGAATTTGTATTCAAAAACCGTCAATTTAGGTCCAATATTTATAAAATATGTTTTGACACGAAACCAACTCTAATAACAAAATATTTTGCATTAGAAATACAATAAAAATAGTCTCATGGCTAGATTTTAGGTTAAAGTCTACTAAATTAATTTATTTCATCAAAAAGCGCAAAACTGCAAATCTACTACTCCGTAGACAATTTTTACAACCTTCCTAAATATATCTAAAATTCTGGAAAAATTCGCATAACATCATAAAATACTGCAAAAAGTCAAAAAATAAATATAGCATGCATGAGACCAACCATTAAACTCATCAAATAATTCAAAACACTGAAAGTTCATTTTTTTCATTACAATTCTTTAAAAATATAAGAAAGGGAAACATGATCGTTTGTTTGACTCCTACTTTTTACCCATGATACTACTACCAAAAATCATTAAACCCTTAGAACGATCCTTACACAAAATTTTCTCCTAGCATAAGAAAAAAACAAAACCAACATTAAAAATCCGTCCAACACTTAAGTCATGTTATATAATTAATATACAAACTTTTAACAATAATTTTCGTGCATTTGTTGATCATAAAAATTAGTCTTTTAATTACATTCACAAAAACCGCTCATACCAATAAACCACTTTGATTAGTAAAAAATTTATGAAATAATTTTTTGAAAAATATTGTTATACTTTTATAAACTTTATAACTACAGTAGAACATCATAAAATTTAAATCATGATTTTAGAAATTTATTTAAAACAAAAGAAAAAAAAATAAGGAGATGGTGGCAAGTGGTGGTACCTGATGGTAGTGGGCCGTGAAGGGGTTTGAGTGGTGGTGGTGGCAGGCGTGTCGGTGGTGCGAGGTGGTGGTGGTGGCAGCTCAAAGTCCACCTGAAACTGAAAATTTAAGGGGGAGAAAAAAGAAAAAATATTGGCTTTTATTTTCTGATTTTTATAAGGCTTTTGCAAAGTGAGTCTGAGAGGAAAAATTGAGCTATTTGTAAGGCATATGAGCCTCAAATTTTTTGGCGAACATGGGGAGAAAGATAGAGATTTTATGTTCAGATCCAATCTCTAGCTTCAAAAGGTAGGATGTAAAGAAAAGATAAAATGTTGGTATTTTCGATAAGTATTAATAAATAATAGGTAGTATATAAAATATTTAAAATTGCTATAAATATATCTTTTTTGATGACAAAATACATTTGAAATAATTATTAAATCATAAAAATAATTTATGTCATGAACATATTTGGGCTTAGCCCATAATTTTCAAAATTAATGAAGATGGACTAGGAAGTCCAAAATTCTTGGTGCTTGAGGCCCATATAATTTTTGCTATTTTTTGAAATTAAAATAAATATTCATAACCTCTTTTGAAAATAAATATTGATTTTTGACTAAAACCTCGCAAAAATAATGTATTTAAAAGTTCATAAAATACCCTTAAAAATAAATAAATAAAAGTTATTTATAAAATTCCTTAAACTATATATATATATTATAATTATCATGATTATAATATGAAGTCTAAAAAATATGGGGGATTATAATATAAGTCAACATCATAAGCCAAATCCATAACTGATTCATCATTCAAGTCAAAGATATCTGTTTCGTGAAATAGGATGATTTAAAGCTTCGTTTTGTAATATAATCGGAAATGATCAAAAGCAACAAATTCACTCTCTTTGAGTTGATTAAAGTTAAGTTTTGACAGATTAATTTCACACTCTTTCTCGTTTATAAAATTTATCACTATATCCCTTCACTCTCACTCTTTGTCCCTCCCCCATCCCCCCTCTCATGCTCCTCCTCTCTCCCTCCCCCTCTTCCGTGGCCTCCCTCTCTAGACAAGATAAATGAGCCAAATTATGAGATTCGTTATACTATTTTCACATAAATTACTAACTATCACGATCATATACACATACATCACAATCAAATTCAGCATCTACACAAACGATCTTTCCGTTTTACTCAAGCTATTATTATATTAATATGTTTGGATACTAAATAAAACGCAAAATAAAGCAATTTTAGTGTATCGCATTACAAAAGTTAATCAAGATCTAAGAGTTGCTCAATTGCAAATCATAATCTACTAATGAGCAAAAAAAAAAAAAAAAACAAAAGTTTTATTTGGAGGCACAAACAACCCCAAATGTTTTAGCCCAAAAATAAGAGTATAAAACTTCAAATGACATCTATCAATCTTGAAAAAGGTTAACAATGCACTCTACCTGTTAGGGAAATTGCTCTTGAAAACACAAAATGACAACAAATTGAGAACCNAGCCAAAAAAACATTTCTGAAGCCTCTATGAGATGTGTATAAGAGACGTGTACTCACTTTCCTAAAAACTATATTTCACCCCTATCACAAGAGCATGGGTTTCATGAAATAAGTTTTGAGATACAACGAAGAAAATCTTCTTTGGTGATGCTCTAATCAACAAAGAACAATGAAGAAAAAGTATGTAACTAAAAAGTTTGATAATGTGAAAATGATGATGAACTTTTGAAGAAAACTAACTCTTCAATCTTTGATTATGAGAAATTCTGATGTTCTTAACTTCTTTTTTCCTATCCAACCCATATATAACATATATGTTATAAGCATGAAGAGATACAAGCAAAATAACCACCGTTGAAGCAACGGATAAAGCCAAAAAACCATTTCTGAAGCCTCTATGCGCCCGGATTTTATTAATATTCTGTCTTTTGAGGGCTTCTGGAGGTCTGATGCGGGCGCACAAAAGTCTTATGCGCCCGCATCAGCGGGGGCTTTTTGCTCTTTATTCGTGAAATACAACTCTTGCATGCTATATTTTTCTTTGACAATTTAACTCACCTTTTCCATGTAAATTATCAAAGATCAAACTTGGATGTATCATACATATACTCTAAATCATTCAACATTCCTCCACCATTTAGAGTATATAAATTATGAAAATATAATTATCATCATCAACACATATACAATCTTATGCATCAATGAAAGTGTACAAGGACTTGAACTTTCACCTAGTATAATACACATTCCAAGAATTCGTATCTCATGGTGTTGTAAAACAATTGAACCATTTAATACATAATGGAAACTTGAAGATATCATACACACAAGATAAATTACTTGTTCTTCATTAATAACTTGACACTTTAGCCATGTGTCCTGTATCTATTCATAAATGCATCAAAGCTACGCCCCTTAGCTTCTTGAAGCGGCCAAACTTCGCTTTTACATAGGTAGATCTCTTAACATGCTCCTGTGACAAAGCACAATGTCAAGATCTATTAAGATAAACAACCTCCTTTAACATCACAGTCCGGAACTTTACCTTGGATGAATAAACAAGTTCCCAATCATCAATGTAAAAGAATTAAACTTATTGAACTTGAGTCTCAATGTAATGTTGGAATCAAGTTAAGTTTCTTTCACTTGTGATTAACTAAGGGCTCCAATCCTATACCGATTGCCATCCTTTCTACTTTCTCTCTAGCTAGTGCTTTTGTGAAGCAATCCGCTAGATTGAAATTAGTATGCACATAGTCAATTGTGATCACACTATCTTTGATAAGTCCTCTTATATAACTATGTCTAACACCAATGTGTCTAGACTTACCGTTATATGTTTGACTATATGCTCTTGCCAAAGTCGCACTACTATCACAATGAATTACAATAGGAGAAATCGGCTTTGGAATGAAAGGAATCTCATACATGAGATTTCTCAACCATTCTGCCTCTTTACCGGCGGAATGCAATGCTATGAACTCCGATAACATAGTAGAGTCCGCTATGCAAGTTTGTTTCTTGGAAGTCCAAGATATTGCACCTCCCCCAAATAGAAATACCCATCCACTAGTGGAAGAATGATCTCTATTGGAGATCCAACTTGCATCAGAAAATCCTTCTACAACCGAAGGATGACCCTTGTAAGACAAACCAAAATCTATGGTTTTCTTCAAGTACTTCAATACACGACGAATAGCTTGCCAATGTTCCATGCTAGGATTATGAGTAAATCTACTCAATTGACCAACCGCAAAGGCGATATCTGGCCTTGTACTTGTCATTGCATACATTAAGCATCCCATAACCCTTGCATATTCAAGTTGAGAAACTGCACTACCTTCATTAGGTAATAACTTTATGCTAGGATCCATAGGACTTGAAACAAGAGCGGTCTCATTGACATTGAACTTTTTGAGAACTTTTTCAATGTAATGAGATTGTGACAAGACTAAATTTTCGTCTTCTCTCTTGATTCTTATTCCCAAGATGACATTCGCCTCCCCCATATCTTTCATGGAAAAATGAGACGATAGAAAGGATTTAGTCAACTCTACTTGTGCTAAATCCGTTCCAAAAATCAACATGTCATCAACATATAGACAAATGATGACTCCTTTACCGTTGTCATCAAATTTACTATACAAACACTTGTCCGAAATATTCAATTTGAATCCGTTGGACAATACTACCTCATCAAACTTTTGATGCCACTGTTTTGGTGCTTGCTTTAGCCCATATAAAGACTTAACTAGTTTGCAAACTTTATGTTCTTGTCCTTCAATGACAAAGCCTTCCGGTTGCTTCATGTAAACCTCTTCTTCTAATTCTCCATTCAAGAACGCTGTCTTAACATCCATTTGATGGATCACAAGATTACGAACTGCCGCAAGGGCTATTAGTAACCTTATAGTGGAGATTCTTGCAACGGGTGCATATGTATCAAAGTAATCGATACCCGGTTTTTGAGTAAACCCTTGAGCCACAAGCCGGGCTTTGAACTTATCAATAGTTCCATCAATCTTCATTTTCTTTTTGAAGATCCATTTGCATCCGATTGGTTTACACTTTGGAGGTAAATCGGCTAAAATCCAAGTATTATTTCCCAAGATTGAGTCCATCTCATCATTAATTGCTTCTTTCCAAAATGGAGCATCTTGAGACCTCATTGCCTCATCATAGGTTGAAGGATCATCCTCTACATTAAAAATGTATTTAAACTTTTTGGAGATATCTTCCCTTGATCCTTCAATCAAATATACATGAAAATCCGGGCCAAAAGATTTTTCTTTTCTTGCCCTTTTGCTTCTCCTTGGTTGAGTTGAGGTTGATGCGTCATTCTCAATTTGAGATTGAACTTCTAAACCTTGATTAAATGTACCTTGATCAAGTGCTTGAGCATTGATAGTAGGAATTACATCCTTTGGTCTAGGCATTGATGAAAATCTAGTTTCATCAAAGATTGCATCTCTTGACTCTATAGTGGTATGAACCGACCAAAAGTCATTTTGTTCTATAACATAGAACCTATAGGATTTGCTATGACTAGCATATCCTATAAAGATGCATTCAACACCTCTTTCACCCAACTTCTTACGTTTAGGTTCCGGCACTTTTACAATTGCCCTACATCCCCAAACCTTGAAATGATTCAAGTTTGGTTTCCTTTTATACCAAAGCTCATATGGGGTTACCACATTTCCTTTCATAGGAACACGGTTTAATATATAACAAGCTGTCAAAACAGCTTCAACCCAAAAACCTTCACTCAAACCCGAATAGGATAGCATAGTGTTCACCATTTCTTGCAAAGTCCTATTCTTTCTTTCCGCAACACCATTTTGTTGTGGTGTATAAGCCGTGGTTGTCTCATGTATAATTCCTATTGATTGGAAATAACTTGGATTATAGTATTCACCACCTTTATCGGTTCTTAGCCTTTTAACTTTGTCATTTATTTGCAATTCTACTTCATTTTTGTAGATTTTAAACTTGTCAAGGGCTTCATCCTTAGAAAACAATAAGTAGATATAACAAAATCTTGAATAATCATCAATAAATGTTACTAAATACTTTTTGTTACCCAAGGAAGGTGTGCTATGAAAATCACACAAATCACTATGCACCAAACTAAGCAAAGTAGTATTCTTTTCAACACAATTAGGAAAAGGTTTTCTTGTGATCTTTGACAACATGCATGATTTACACTTCTCTATGTTTTAATTGAAAGGAGGTATCAAATCATGCTTAGGCATATGAAAAAGCTTTCTATAATTAACATGTCCAAGTCTACAATGCCATAGAGAGGAATCATCATTTAATAAACACACATTGTCTTTCAAAGTATTACAAATACTAAGTTTAAACATTCCATCACAAAGATAACCAAGTCCTACAAAGCTACCACCTTTAGACAATACAAACTTATCTGATTCAAATACCATTTTATAGCCTAATCGATTCAAAGTAGCACCAGAGACTAAATTCTTCCTAAGTTCCGGAGAATAAACAACATCTCTTAAAGTAAGAGTTTTCCCGGAACTAAACAACAATTCTACTTGTCCTACACCTAGAACTTTTGCCGTAGAATCATTTCCCATGTAGAGCATTTCTCCATTTCCAACTTCATGAAAAGTTTTGAATAGAGATTTATCCTTGCACACATGTCTTGATGCTCCCGAATCGATAAACCATGAACAATCATCCTGCACATAATTGATTTCAGAAATCACACACACATAATCCAAAGATGAATTAAGTGATATTTGTGCACAAGCATTACCTTGCTTCTCTTGGGATTGGCTAGAGTTGCCACTTCCCTTCTTCTTGCTCATCCTCCTTTTCCAAATGGTACAATCTTTCTTGAAGTGACCGGGCTTGCCACAAATCCAACATCCACGTTGTGGAGTCTTTTCATATTTAACCTTTTTGCCCTTATTGTCACTTTTGGAGTCATTACTCCTCTTCTTTGGGTTTGAAGAACCCTTGGACTTATCATCCTCCACCATGTTAACGGTGGTAGAACTAGGATTTGCATCCTTTTGTCCATCTTGCAACCGAATTCCCTCTTCAATACGAAGATGAGAACCCAATTGTTCTAAGTTTATATCCTCTTTCTTATGTTTCAAAGAATTTCTTACATCTTTCCATGATGGTGGTAACTTATCAATTATTGAAGACACTATGTAAGTTTCACCAACATTGATATCATGTTGTTTAAAATTGCCAACAAGTCTTTGCAATTCATGAAATTGATCCATAATACTCTTTGAGTCTACCATGCGATAACTATTAAAGTTACTTACAAGAAATTTTTTACTAGAAGCATCCTCTTGCATATACTTAGACTCTAGATCATTCCATAAACTTTTTGCGGATTCATAAAATTGATAAATATCAAAAAGATCATCAGACATACCATTCAAAATGTGGCCACGACAAATATAATCGTCATTCTCCCACTTGCTTCTTTTCCTTGTAGTCTCCAAGGTTTCGTTGTCCTCTTCCATTGGTTTCGGGGTTGACAAAACATAGGCCACTCCAAGTGCGGTGAGAACAAAGTGCATCTTCTTTTGCCAACGTCGAAAACCAACACCCTCAAACTTGTCTAACTTATTGAAATTTGTAGTCAATTCTCTAATGGTTGCCATTTTTGCAAATAGAAGTATAGTTTTTAGATTGTTAGGGAAATTGCTTTTGAAAACACAAAATGACAACAAATTGAGAACCTTCGAGGCGTGTACTCACTTTCCTAAAAACTATATTTCACCCCTATCACAAGAGCATGGGTTTCATGAAATAAGTTTTTGAGATACAACGAAGAAAATCTTCTTTGGTGATGCTCTAATCAACAAAGAACAATGAAGAAAAAGTATGTAACTAAAAAGTTTGATAATGTGAAAATGATGATGAACTTTTGAAGAAAACTAACTCTTCAATCTTTGATTATGAGAAATTCTGAAGTTCTTAACTTCTTTTTTCCTATCCAACCCATATATAACATATATGTTATAAGCATGAAGAGATACAAGCAAAATAACCACCGTTGAAGCAACGGAAAAAGCCAAAAAACCATTTCTGAAGCCTCTATGCGCCCGCATTTTATTAAAATTCTGTCCTTTGAGGGCTTCTGGAGGTCTGATGCGGGCGAACAAAAGTCTTATGCGCCCGCATCAGCGGGGGCTTTTTGCTCTTTATTCGTGAAATACAACTCTTGCATGCTATATTTTTCTTTGACAATTTAACTCACCTTTTCCATGTAAATTATCAAACATCAAACTTGGATGTATCATACATATACTCTAAATCATTCAACACTGCCTCTCTCTGTCAAGCTCTCTTGCTCCCGGTCTTATCTTACTCTTTCTCCCAACCTACTAATCCCTCTCGGCGAAGCCTCCTCTGTTCGAAACTAAATTCACCCATCCTCTAGCCACATATTCAAATTACCCGTATTTGAAGCTAAACAATCAAACAATGGATCCTTCCCTCTCCCTTCCTTTCCTTCTTCCAACTATTTATATACAAACAAGGGAAATTGTCCTTTTTTTTTTTCTCCCCCTTCATTTCCTTCCATTTCTTTGTATCCAGCAAAAGGTTTAAAGTAGCGATCTTGGCACTTTATGTTTTATAATAAGAGAGGGCCCTTTGATGTTGTAGTTTGCAATGTGGCAAAGAGTTGGATATCTACTTGGAACAACTAGCCCAACAAAAGTTAATGCCAAGAGGTGAAACTTGTAAGTAATTATGGGTGTTCGATAAGGTTCTTGTGTGACTTGTTCTAGACTTCTAGTATAGTAAGGTTAAAGGTGGCTCACATGTGAGTGTTGGAATAGTTTTCCCACAATGAAGAATGTTATGCAGGCGAATAATAGTTACATGCTATATTAGAAATAAAAGGATAACTCAACATGACTAGTTGTAGATAGAGAATATCTGTTAGAGAAATCTAGAGGAAGTTTGTTAGATCGCTTGACACAAACATATATAAATTTTGGTGGTCGTTTGAGAGAATTTTCACTTTACAATATAAGGATGGCTAATGTGATTGAGCATTCAGAAGTATAAGGTGGTTGTTGGAAAGTATTATGTCTCTTGAATGCAGGAAGGCTTAGTTTGGTGCCTCAAGCAAATCTCTATCTTTGATATATAACTTTCTCTAGTTTAGTTTATGAACACACAAATCTCTATCTTTGGTACATGATTCTTAATAAATGTTCAAAACAACTTTGATTTGAACTCAAAGTCAACGATTGAACTAAAACATGTAGTTTTTATTTTATACTCACAAGATCCCAGATCTTTTCTTATGTATTTGTCCATAGTTAAAATCATATTCTTCTACTAACTCCTTCTTATCTAAGGGTTCTCAAGATACGTCATGGAAGCTAAAACAAATATTTCTCGTTCTTGTTACATGTTGATGCTCATGATTTCGATAACTGTAGTGATGATATTGATGCTAGTGAAGCTAAAACAAATATTTCTTGTTCTTGTTATAAGTATACCAACTCTTGTTCTCTTGTCATGCTATGTAGTATATACCATATTATTAAACAATTTTGAAATTAAATTTTGGACTTTTTTTTTCTTACCAATTTCAGGTGCCATGGATCAATGAATTAAAAAGAAAACAAGTCAAGGGTTCATGTTTTATTACAGGCGTATTGTCATTAATAACTGATTTGTATTTAACACCAAGTAGTTGCAGACTTTCTAGTGTTCTCATTGTGGCAATTCTTGAGTCATATTTGTACAAGTTTTATTTACAGTTGTTTCTTGTAAACTTTTCTTATGATACTATTATGCCTTTTATGGTTGATTAATGTTTTGATAGTATTCGGGCCATTTAGGTTGGGTAGTCTTCAGGTCACATATTAAGATATTATCAAATGGACCCTGGATTTTCTGGTTTGGTTGACAAAGTCCGTCAATCCCTTTGTTGTTGCTAGTCTATTTGTGACCATTGGTGAATAATTGAATGTTGATTGTTTAGACAATATTATTCTTTTTATTTGGAATATAGTAATTATTTCTACTTAAAAGAGAGCAATAAGCAAGGCGAAGGAATAAAAGTAATACATAATACTCCCTCTGTTCTCTATTTTTCTTTAGGGCAAATATAATATTTTTTTTTATTAAGATGGACCCCACACATCACCCACTATTAGTTGCAAGTTATTTCTCTTTCATTAATTATTACCCCAATTTAACCCCACTACTATAATTATATCATATACCATAATAAACACTATTATAATTATATCATATACCATAATAAAAAGGTAAATAGTAACAGGAAAATAGGGAACGGAAGGAGTAATATAATTTCGTTAAAAATTCATTTGCATTACTTTTGTCCACATAACAAATAAAAAACTTGTGTACCTTTTGATTTCTTTAAACAGCCAAAGCTAATTCCTTCACATTTTCTTTCCAAAATTTTGAAAAGATGAAGCCATACACAACTTTTTACCTCTTTAAATAGCTAATTAAGGCCCAATATCTTAGCACTTGTATATATCCTTAGTGATAGGCTTTCTCCATCTTGCTTCCTCATGCCCTAATGCACTACTCTTGATGATTTACTTTCTTTTTCCTTAGTGCACTATCATTAATGAACCAAATCTTTTGCTTTTGTGATGATTCCAGTGTAGAAGTATGCCCAGTTTTAGCATGAAAGATCTACTTACAAGTTTTGTTGCATGTTAGCTCTTGCTTACATATAAGTCATTTATTGGACACTAGTTGTATGATTACAAATGACCACAAGTTTATAACTTGAAAGATTCTTAATTACAAAGATCACACAGTAATGCTATAGACAAGGCTTTGAGTTGTTGACTTGGCGTCGAAAATGGGCGTCCAAGCTGGCAGGTGTGATGGGTGGCGTGGTCCCTGGTGAACCTGGCGAGCAAAGTGTGCCTGTCGAGCAAAGATCCAACACCTTGAGGTACCTGCACAAAGGAATAAATCCTTGGTGGATTTATCCCCCCACTACAAGAAAATCCATTTATTACAACGATCAAAGTCGTTGCAAAAGATCAAAAGTCGTTGCTGTAAATAGCTTTAGCAACGACTTTTGTCGTTGCAAGATCGTTGCGGGTATAGCTGTAGCGAAAGCATTGGCAAAGACTTTTTTCGTTGCCAAAAAATACTGTTTTTCCAACGANGTTGCCAAAAAACACTGTTTTTGCAACGACTTTTGTCGTTGCTATTAAAATGTCGTTGCCAAAAACACCTGTATCCCAATTTAATGTACTATTTATTGCAACGACATATATACGGTCTTACGCAACAACAATAGTTGTTGCAATACATCTTGTTTAGCAACGACAGTTTCCGTTGCAAAAGTTAACCTTTTCTTGCTAGTTTTCTTTTTGCAACGACTTTTGGTGTTGCAAAATGTTGTCATTTCTAATGGTACTTGTCTTTTGCAACAACTTTTGTCGTTACTAAACGTATCAAATATCATACCATACATTTTTTGCAACAACAATTTTTTGTTGCAAAAACTTATCCAAAGTCACAACATTCTTTGCAACGAATCATCAATCTTTTAACCAAATATACTACGGAAATATACCTTTTGGTTGCACATAAATCCAACCACTTCCAAAAGTAAATTTGAAATAAAACATATATTTAGAATATGTATATTACAAACCAAAAATATGTGACCATCTTTACATAAAGAGTCCAAAACATACATTATGTCAATTGATGTTAGAATGTTCTCACTTTCCTATCAATAGCAAAAGTTATAGCAATGTTACCACCCAAAAGCGATACGCATACAATTAGCAATTAACCTTCAACGTCTTCATAACAAAATGAGATCACAATCTTGTTAACCCTGCATGTATTAGTATGGTAAGAGTTAATTCATAAGTAAGAGAATGCATAAGATAATATTTAAAAATTATGAAGATACTATCAATAAGTGGAGCATAAATTTCGGCAGAGTCTCCTTTGTATTTTGAACTAAGCCACCATATAAATGGTTTCAAAACCTGTTTACAACTCCAAATGACATCTCCAAAACCTGAAAATTTTTAATCAACAATCATTATGTTCTATATTCATGCAAATCCCATCACCAAGCCTTATCACAATAATTTTCAACCACAAGGAAAACCACAATCATTCATGTGTAATACACTATCAACTCCAAATTACATCTCCATAACCTGAAATATAGATTATCCACTATCATTCATGTGTAATCCACAATCCTAAATATAATTCGTTCACCATCGACAAAACCACAAGCTGTATAATAACACTAGAAACTCACAAGAGAAGAAGGGAAGTAACATATGCATTAATCTCATAATTATTACGAGTCTCATATGCAGGAGGTTCATCACAATATAATATGTACACATATTTAGATTGCTTAGTGTAAACAGTATTACCTTGCACAAAGGCCACCAAAAAGGCAAAGTAGTCACTAGACACCTCTGTTTGCAATCTGGCGAAGTAAGTCTTGTTTGAGAGCTTCCATCTCAGCTGCTTGCTGCTTTCTATGTTCCTCAAATTCTTGTTGTTGTCTCTTTTGGCTTTCTTGCAGCTCCTTTATCCTTTCTTCTTGCTCTTGTACTTTCCCTTGTTCTTTCACAAGTTTTCTTTGCTCTAGTTGTTGTTTTCCTTTAAGAAAACCTCTTACAACAGTACCTTTTCCCCGAATATTTCATCTTACAACAGTACCTTTTCTTCTTGCTCTAAAACTTGAACCAAAATTTCATCTTGAGTCATTGTATCACCAACCTCAGTAACTACATGTTTTAGTTTGTCCTAAACAAAAAATTTTAACAAAGAAGTGATAAAAAAGATATTTGAGGTGGCTAAAACTGAAATATTCACACATGTTTTAGTAAAATTATGACTTTAAAAACATACATGAATTGTTTTGGATTGTGTTGCATCTGCCCATTCTAAGTCACCTTTCTCATTTTTACGTGTGTGCTCAATTAGCCATATCACATCTGTAGATGGCTTCACATTGTTGTTTTCCTTGGTCTAGGATGTCAAAAAATATTAGCCGCGTAGTATGATTTTGTATAACATAAATTTTATTCTTAACTCATGAAAATGACTAAGTACTTAGCATACCAATTCATCCTCAACTTCAGCAAAAGCCAAATTTCCAGCGGTATGGATAACTCTTTTGTCAGACTTCCTGTTTTTAGAGTTCCTTTGACTTACAATTTGCATAACAAAACTAAAAAAAATTAGCCAACAAAGAATCAATCAAATGACTAGGAGAAACTATTGAGCACCTGTTTTTCAGATGTAGCTACAGTAAGCAATGTTATGAACAGATTTGTGGATGGTTGTGGATTCAACAGTATGATCAGCAGAGCATCAGAAGTGCCTGATTGCTGTGGTGCATAACTGGTCAGGGAACAGTGCAGCAGTAGATTTTGGCTTGTGTGATGGCAGCTTTGATTTATAGCATTTGGGGAGCAAGGAATAGGAATCTATGGGGGTTTGTTTTGCTGTTTGGGTTTGTTCTGTAGTTGGATTGTTGCTAGATTTTGTGGCTGTGCTGGTAGTGGTTAGTTTATGCAGCAGTTTGTTTACTGCAGTGCAGTTTTGGATGTGGCTGTGTAGTTTTGAAGAAGTGTGATAGTGCAGGTTGCAGGAAACTCCTGTTTGTGCTAGTGCAGGCTGAAGAAGTGTGATAGTGCAGGCTGCAGGAAACTCCTGCAAGAAGTGTGATAGTTTTGAAGAAGTGTAATAGTGCAGTCTATATAGTTTTGAAGAAGTGTGATAGAGTGATAGTGCAGGCTGCAAGATAAGAAGTGTGATAGTGCAAGTTTTGTTGACAGGTTAGCAGCTAGGCTGCTGGCAATAGTCCAGACTTAAAATACTTACATTTGCACCAAAAAAAAAAAATGACTAGGAGTATAAGTAATATGTATATTCAACTACCTTAAAATCTTTGGATGCAAACCGTTTTATGCAATATTTCTAGTGCTCCAAAGGAAGATCAGGAGGGGGATTTTTATCACGTTCTTGGACCGTTTTCCCACATTTTGGACTTTTGTAGTAATAATATAGTCGACACTTCCATAACCTATATAGGCGTTGCATGGTATCGACAACAAAGGCATACATCTTCAAGTATTGACTTGACTGAACAATTTGAAACTTATCCTAGCCAACATAATTATGGAAAATGATGAATACATCTTCCATCTCGATAAACCACAAGTTGGACACTCATTCAAATTCTCATTCTCTTTCCAATATAAAATATAATCATTTTGACAAGCATCAACCTTTATCTAATCAAGACCTAAATCCTTAATGAGTTTTTTAGCCTCGTAATAAGATTCTGGAAGATCAATTCCCCATGCCTGGCGTTCAAAATTGAGTAAACTGTCAAAAGAACTGTCACACCAATTATATAGAACCTTCATGTGTAAAAGTTTCACAATGTATTCCAGCTTAGTCATAGTCATTCCATTCACCTTTAACGGCTCCTAATATTCTTGAAGGAGTCGATAAGATTTTTTGGCATTTTCATTAGGTTCTTCGGTGACATGTTCAATATCATTCAACAACTCATCATCACCCCCAATATTCAGGGAACCCACACCACAAGTATCTTGGAGCATTGATATGCCAAAGTCATTATCAAGATCAATATGATTGTAATTTTCATCTTCCTTTCCACCTTGCGATACTTCTCCATGGAACTCCCACATGGTATACTTGTCATACATCCCCCACTTGAGCAAATCTAATCTCACATCACACTTTCTTTTGAATATTATGTTTCAAAAATTGTTACAAGGACACCTAATAGTGATAGTGTCCTTATCTTCTTGGCTAACATTTGAAAGAGCAAAGTTTAAAAAGTTGTCAACACCCTTCACATAGTCACAAGAGGAACGATTCTTTACATCTATAGTCATCTTCTAATATGACAAAATAAGAGCATAAGCATCACATTTGGGAGAAGAAAAAAATAAATGTCCAAAACACAAAATTCATTTACAAAGCATTGTTGTTGCTTTTAACAACCCATAATGAACAAAGCAATAGCTCAAAACATATATATGGAGGTTTCAATGAAAAACATATACTGGCAAATCACTTTTTTTTAACAGAAAAGGTAGAAATAATATTAATAATAAAACATTACATCCAATTCAAGCAAAAGAGCAATAGTAACAAACAACCAAAATAGAACATGGTTCATGCAATAAAACAGTACATTAAGGTGGTCCATAAGGAATCTAAGGAATAGATAAAGTAATACGGGGAAAAGAACACGGCATGTTGTTTTTGGGAAAGCACTAGGCAGAACTGGGAGCATCTCTCTTGTCTTTCTCATAGGCAGTAACGACACAAGCAGGGTATGGCAAATCACATTGATCAGGTTTGACTATCATAGTATCTTAACTTTAAATATATCAACACAGATTCATCAGGAAGAAATATGGCATCTGTTTGTAGTTTTGTATGTGCTCATGCAATCCTCACAGCATGTGATCATTGACTAGTTGTAAATTGATTTCCAGAAAGTGAAAACTGGAGACACTAAGATCCCTTTGCTCAACTTAAATATGATGCAGCAACTAATTATCCTTTGAGAGGTGGTTTTCTGATCTACATCCAAGCGAAACTAATAATAAGACATTGAATACAGAATAATCACTAATCATGCACAAGCATGCAATAAGCAGTTTTAACTTTCAACCCAAAAGCTTGATATAGATTACAATATTATAGGATTTACAGCAGACCAGGGGCTCCCCTCTATCCTGGGCTTGGCTATATTCTTCCTGATATGGAGTTTGAATTCCATAGACTGATGGGTAACCTTATGGGGTTTGGTCTTGAAGGAAGATGTGCACTAGGCTGAGAGTAGACTCTAGACTCAAAAGCAGCACAGCTTAACACCAGTGCACTTAAGTATATAACATTGCCAATGACTTCAAAATCCATTGACATATAGTAGGTTCAAAGAATGAAAAGGAAGAGATAGCAAGATAAACGAAGAGGAAGATAATGACTGTCAAGATACAACGATCTCAACTTCAATAGTAACAATCTCCAAGTTCTCACAATTTCTGAATAAATTTTACTCTCCTACCTCTCCTCTTACTTATACTACTCAAGTTGTAAAATAGCAAAGCAAGACATTAATTACTAGTTCCACCTATTTGGAATGTATCATGAACGAGACAAAATTATTCCACAAAACTTCCAAAGTTTGATGAATTATCTTATACAGATTAAAAATACCCAGAAAATGCAAATTAAAACCTAGCCAAAAAAACTAAAAACCCTTAACAATTTCTTAAACATAAACAATATTAAATTAATGCAGTGCTATAAAATCTTGAAAAAATCAACAAAAATGCAAACTTTAAACCCCAAAATAACACAAAATTAAAATCACTGAATAACCCAGAATAGCAAAATTAAAACAAATGAAAAGAATAAAGTCAAAATTAGAAAGAAATCATTCACAAAAAAAACTCAAAAAATACCAAAAAAAAAAAAAACTGTGAAATTACTTACAACCCAATAATTTGTATTGGTGTGTACTCAAATCTGTTGCTTCTGCAATTAACCTTCTTGTACTCAAATCCCCTGAAAAAAAAATTACAATATAATGTAAAAAATTGAAACTAGATGAATCACTGTAATTTGAGTTGAGTACTCACCACCGTCTATTGCAATTTAATGTAAAAGAATAAAAAATTGCAATTAACCACCGTCTATTGCAGTGATTTGAGTTGTAATTTGTATTGGTGTGTACTCACCATTAACAAACTTGTAAAGCTATTGTGAGATGAACTAGGGCGAGGCTTTTGGGCGAATTGAAGGAGTTGAGGGCGACGGTAGTCTTCGGTGAACTAGCTGCTGTGCGAATTGAGTGATGTGAGGGTTATGGCCTGGTGGTCTTCGGTGCTGCGCTGGGCGAAGGTCGTGGCTGAAGGTGGGGTAAAGGTAGGCCGGCGGGCGAAGCCGCGAAGAGGTGAGGGTGCGAGGCTGGTGTGCGAAATGAGATGAACTAAAGGTGATGGTGGTCTTCGGGTTAGTAAAGGCGGTCTTCGGTGGGAAGTTGCCGTGAGGGTGATGGTGTGGAGGGCTGCTGAACAGGCTATCGCACACCTCTCAAAAATAACCGAACAACTCTAACTAATATAGCTAGGGAAGTAGGGATCGAATCCTCAGGGAAGCTATTAAACTCTACTAGTTCTAAAAAGCCTAAAGCGTGTAAGGGGCCTTGGTGGAAAATTCGGTAAATGGTTTCTAAAACTAAGAAGACTAAGAATTGAAACTAAGGAGATGACGGGAAAATATCAATTAAACTCTATTAATAGAAACCTAGGGCTATTGGTTCACTATGATCAATCAAAAAACTCAATTAACGCTCACTAATCAATTCATTGGCATTCATTGAACTAGAGCTCACTAATTCTCTCGAACTTAGACTCCCTCAAAACTCCTTTACCGGCTCTCGCTCGCATAAATTCGTTTTTGCCTATTATTCAGTGGTCTAATTGTGGTAATCTCACCTCTCGGCCTCGATTTCAACAATAACCTAACTTACAACTAAAACTGGCCACAATTTAATTGCAATCACTAAAAATCAATAATAGGAATTCAATTAGAAGCCAAGAACTAATTAGAGAACATAATTTAAATTCAAGTCATGATCATAGATCCCCTAAACCTAGAGAAAACGACTACTCACTCATAATTAAGGGAACAAAAGCAAAATTGAAATCAAACAACATGATCATGAACAAAGAATTAATTAAAACTAAATTAATTACTAATAAAACTAAAGTAAGAACCAAAATAGCAAAACTAATTAATCTAAACTAAAAACTAAGAAATGAAAGAGAATCATGAAACTAAAAGAATTAAAAAGCATAATGAAAGAGATTACCAAAATAAAGGTTGAATTGCATTGATTGAAAGCTTGAATTCATGAACAAAGTAATTAATCCTAAAATTCTAGAGAGAAAAAGTAATTTTGGATTCCTAGGTCTAAAAATATATTCAAAACTAGTTAGAGTCGTGCCCCCTTTACATAGAGTATATATAGGATTTGGGTTTTTAATTAATTAAAACCCACGAAGCAAAACCGCACGGAAAGAAAAATCGGAGCACAAAACCCTTCACCTGCGCCCGCATAGGTCAAATTCAGTTTGTTCCCTGCGCCCGCATGGTGAATATTGAGTGAGTTCTGATACTTCTGATCTATGTTGCGGGCGCATAGGTTAAATGGGGATTAAAGGGCTGCGCCCGCATGAACCAAGTTGAGCAACATTTTGACGATCTTGCTTATTTCTTCGCTCGATTCTTCGAATCTCATTCGTGACTTCTCGTGACTTGGCACGCATCCCGAGGTAAGTTCTTTTTGTCTCGTTTTAGCTTCAAATGACTTCATAACTCTCTATTACGCTCCTGTAACATATAAACAAAACCGAAAACCACACGTAATAACCGAAAAAGTATAAAATAACCGAAAAAAGGTTCTAAAAGTGAACTAAAGACGCTAAAATCGATCCAAAACATAACTTAACATCGAGGGGCGATATTTAGTCAAAACGAAGCCACAAACCTCAGGTTTTAGCACAAGAATCAACCGAAAATGAGGGGAAAACACAACATAAAACACGTATATCAAATTCCCCCAAACCGATCCTTTGCTCGTCCCGAGCAAAACACAACGAAATTGACTACATCCCATAAAAACAAAATAAGCATCATAACTCAAGAGAACATCCGAAGACACATGGATCAAGGCCAGCCAATCAAGCATTCAATTACCGTCCTTCCTAAAATACGGGTCAAACAAAACCAACCAAGCAAGTTTAATAAATCNCAACCAAGCAAGTTTAATGAATCGATGACTAGAGTAGCTCACGGGTTGTCACTCCACACAATTAATGATGAGCTTATAACAATGAAGCTCTAACCCTCACCTCCCAACCAAATGTGGAATGGAATGCAAAATGTGTTTAAATGCAATTTTAAGAACCCGAAACCCACATCTCACACCTCATACAAGTGTTTGAGGGTATCCACTCATCCTAAATGTCGACTCGGAATGCAATTAATACTCTACGACCTTGACAAAGGATTCACTTCACAATAACCATAGCATGTGCACGAAGATAAAAAAGGACTTTTATAAGCTTGTAACGTGGCTAGGGTGATGGGTAGGATAGAAATTTGGGATAATGTGGTGGAATGTGGGGTATACGCATATAAAATCGAGGAAAATCATCAACATTCCCCAACATCCAATTCAACCAAATCAAACCAAACTTTTCTTTATTTTTCACATCAACACCATAAATCTCATAATTCAATCATCAACCACTACTTCACAAACTTTAAACTTCTATTTTATTTTTAACTTTATTATGCTTTCATAAATTTTTTTCTTCACTTTATTTTTCATGCATAATAAAACATAGTTTCACGACTCTTAATGATTTGTTTTTGCTTAGAATTCAATAAACAATAAACATAATCATCACACATACATAACTAGGCCATGAATAAAATATGACTTTTTAATTAACTACAACAGCCTAGACATTGGTATGCAGAGCCTTATATGTGAAACTTTATAACTTAACTTTCATCAATAACATTTCCACTATTTCACCATCAATCCTCCATAACACCCTTCAAAACTTTATTTTAACAACATCACAACCACTTCAAACTCCCCCAAACCAAGTTTGGGCATATAATGCATTATGTAAAAGGGCTAATAGGCTTGTAATGTGGCTAAAATACAAATGAAAGGGATAAAAGCTCAAAACATGGGATCAAGGAAAAATTTAAATGTGGGAAATGAAATTCTGAAGCTCAAAAGAAGAAATGAGAGCCTTTTACCATGCGCAACATACACAAAATCCACAATTAAAGCTACTAGAATCCAAAGTTAAACCCAAGATCATAATTGCACCAGGAACTAAGCACACATGAAAAGAAAATATGAATGAATTTATATTCAAAAGTGGCTCAAATCCTCCCGTTAACACAGTTCAAGTCCAAGACCCAAGCAAGGTTGAGAAGAGTTGACCAATAAAAGGAAATCAAGCAATCAAATTCAAGTCATAGCCAACAAATCACACATGTGGATCTATCCACAGTCAAGAGTCATAAAGTTTTCAAAATAAGCACAGGGGTACAAAAGTAGTCAATTCCGACAATAAAACTCAACTGGGACACGAATAATCCATTAAGCCAATTCTCTCTAAAATTAAACCTAAGAAAACAGTACAATCCTTTTGGTCAAATGTAAACTCCCATTCCTAACAAATGGTACAAACCATGCAACAACCCTTAGAAAGCAATAAAACTAAGCTAATAAAGCAATAAAACTAACTAATAAAATAGGAAAGCAATAAAATACTTACCTCCCCCAAGCTGAAATTAGCAATGTCCTCATTGCTAGAGGGAGAAAGAAACTACTAACCTACGGGTTGCTTCCCGCAAAGCGCTTGTTTAAGGTCATTAGCTTGACCGTAATTACCTTAGAACTCAAGGTGGATCAAAGAGTGAACGTGAGCCCCATGTAGTTAAACAACCACAACAATTTGGGGTTATTGTCTGTTCAAATACCCCATGTTCCTAGCTAGGAACCTCATTATTTATTTTCTTCACTTTACAAGCATGTGGGGATGTCTCTCGAGGTTTCCGACGCTTCTTAGGGCGCGATTTCTTTTTCTTTGGATTATGATACGTCTTATTATTATCACTATCTCCGTCACCTGAAATAGAATCCAAACACAGAAAGGCCTCCATAAGATCTTTATCAAGAGATCGAGGCAAGTCATTATGAACAATCTCATTAAAAGTATAAACTACATTGCATGACTGTTCTATCTTGGGATTTTCATTGCATTATTAAGATTAAATGTTACTTTGTCATCCCCTACAGAAAGAGTTAAACTTACATTTTTAACATCAATGACGGCACCTGCAGTATGTAGGAAAGGTCTAACTTGAATGATGGGGATATTNTGGGGATATGAGCATCCTCATCAATATCAAGGACAACAAAGTCAACAGGAATAAAAAATTTTCCTACTCTAACAGGTACATCTTCTAAAACACCCTTAGGGTATTTTACAGTCATATCCGCCATTTGCAAAGTAACATTAGTAAATTTAAGTTCTCCCATGTCAAGCTTCTTACAGATTGATAAGGGCAATACACTTACACTAGCTTCCAAATCACATAGAGCCTTATCTATAAATAAAGGACCTATATTACATGGAATTGAAAAACTGCCTGGATCCTTCAACTTAGGAGGAGATTTATTTTGAAGGATCGCACTGCACTCCTCGGTGAGTGCAACTGTCTCTGTTACATTCAACTCACGTTTCCTGCTCAAAATATCTTTCAAAAATTTAGTATAAGTAGGCACTTGAGTAATTAAATTAGTGAAAGGCACAGTAACTTGCAAAATTTTGTCTATGTCAAGGAATTTACAAAAGTGATTATCATTCTTACTCCTGGTTACCCTGTTCGGAAAGGGTAACGGTACCTTTGAGGGAGGAATCGTATCAGTAACTGAATCTGCTGCTAGAGCTTGCTTCTTTGATGCTTCCTTCTCCTTTTCTGCAGCTGCTTCCTCAAGGTCTTCAATAACAACCGAACTAGTCTTTTGTGTTCCATCTGCAGCCTTGTTAGCATCATCATCAGGCATTCTAGGACCTTCATAGTAAGTACCGCTCCTTGTTGCAATGGAATTGCAATGATCACGAGGTGGATTGCTTGATGAAGCATTTGATGGAGCAGGTTGAGGAGGAAGTTGGCCTTGTTGCCTTTGTGCTGATGATTGAGCATTTTGTGCTACTTGAGTCTCCAATTGTCGATTGTGGGCCTGCATAGCTCCCATGGCTTTCTGCATCTGCATCATCATATTCTTCAGTTTTGAAAAGTCATTGCTAGATGGCTGTGGAGGTGCTGGGAGTGGTGCTGGAGGTGGTAGTCTACTAAACCCGGTAGTTGAGGTGGAGCAAACCGTTGAACCTATTGTTGTGGTACAAAATGCGGCTGCTGCTGTGGATTTTGAACATTGCTAGTATTCTTGTAGGAGAAGTATGGATGATCTTTCCAACCAGGATTGTAGGTGTTGGAAAATGGGTTATTCTTGTAAGCTTGAAATGCACATACTTGCTCCATAGAACTATGACATGCTTGCATACTATGCCCAAAAGAACCACATAAATCACAAAAGACATTTGTAGCTCCCGAATGTGCAGCCATTGCAGCTACTATCATTGGATTGGAAGATGGTGTGTTGATTTTGTCTAGCTTCTCATGAATTGCATTGATTTGTGAAGCCAAACTCTCATATTTGTCATCTATCACATGTTTTCCTCCTCTTTTAGCATGTCCTCTAGGATTACCAAATTGAGAATTATGAATAGCAATCTCCTCAATTAAATCATAAGCAGCATTGACTTCTTGGTTCATAAATCGACCACTAGCTGCAGAATCAAGCAAAGTTCTACTCTCATTACCCAAACCATTATAGAATGATTGCACTAAAAACCACTTCTCAAGTCCATGATGAGGGCACATTCTCAATAAATCCTTAAATCTCTCCCATGCATCATAAAGAGTTTCATCTGTTTCCTGGTTAAAATTCGTAAATTGACTCCTAAGTTGTGCAGTTCTCTCCGGAGGATAGTACTTCCTATGAAGAGCAAGAGCCAAGTCATCCCAACTATTAATAGTATCCATGTTTAGACCATTCAACCAAGATCGAGCTTTCTCCTTTAATGAAAATGGAAACATCGTACGTCGTATGTAATCTTGAGATACACCAGCTTGCTTGATTGTATTGCAGTACTGAATGAAGTTATTCAAATGTAAGTTCGGATCTTCTTTCATTGTGCCTGCAAACTGATTCCTTTCAACCATGTTCACCAAAGCTGGCTTCAATTCGAAATTCAGGGCCTCTATATCAGGAACTCGGTATCCACCTCCCACTGTTGCAGAACTCGGCTGAGAATAGTCTTTTAAGGACCTTGCTTGTGGTGGTGGCGGCGGCAGTGCATCATCCCGTGGTGGGTTATTCTCGTTGAACTGTGATCCCGACATTTCTTCTTCTTTATCTGAACTATCGGAAATGTTTAACTCAGCAAATAATTGTGTCAAATCAACCAGTGTTCGTTCGGAAAGGATGCTTCTTCGTGATCTCCACTTCCTTCTGCGACTCCTCCTATGCAACGATCTTTCCGGTTCAGGATTAATCCAAACCGGCATACAACCTAATATCTGCACACAATCGAAACTCGAAACCGAAATGAAAACTACCTCAAAGAAGGTGAAGGTTCCTTGAGGTGAGAAAATAAAACCGCAAATAAAGATAAAAAAAACTTTAAACCCGACTAATAGAATTTAAAAATTGGCTCCCCGGCGACGGCGCCAAAATTTGAACAGGCTATCGCACACCTCTCAAAAATAACCGAACAACTCTAACTAATATAGCTAGGGAAGTAGGGATCGAATCCTCAGGGAAGCTATTAAACTCTACTAGTTCTAAAAAGCCTAAAGCGTGTAAGGGGCCTTGGTGGAAAATTCGGTAAATGATTTCTAAACCTAAGAAGACTAAGAATTGAAACTAAGGAAATGACGGGAAAATATCGATTAAACTCTATTAATAGAAACCTAGGGCTATCGGTTCACTATGATCAATCAACAAACTCAATTAACGCTCACTAATCAATTCATTAGCATTCATTGAACTACGACTCACTAATTCTCTCAAACTTAGACTCCCTCAAAACTCCTTTACCGGCTCTCGCTCGCATAAATTCGTTTTTGCCTATTATTCAGTGGTCTAATTGTGGTAATCTCACCTCTCGGCCTCGATTTAAACAATAACCTAACTTACAACTAAATCTGGCCACAATTTAATTGCAATCACTAGAAATCAATAATAGGAATTCAATTAGAAGCCAAGGACTAATTAGAGAACATAATTTAAATTCAAGTCATGATCATAGATCCCCTAACCCTATAGAAAACGACTACTCACTCATAATTAAGGGAACAAAAGCAAAATTGAAATCAAACAATATGATCATGAACAAAGAATTAATTAAAACTAAATTAATTACTAATAAAACTAAAGTAAGAACCAAAATAGCAAAACTAATTAATCTAAACTAAAAACTAAGAAATTAAAGAGAATCATGAAACTAAAATAATTAAAAAGCATAAGGAAAGAGATTACCAAAATAAAGATTGAATTGCATTGATTGAAAGCTTGAATTCATGAACAAAGTAATTAATCCTAAAATTCTAGAGAGAAAAAGTAATTTTGGATTCCTAGGTCTAAAAATATATTCAAAACTAGTTAGAGTCGTGCCCCCTTTACAAAGAGTATATATAGGATTTGGGTTTTTAATTAATTAAAACCCACAAAGCAAAACCGCATAGAAAGGAAAATCGGAGCACAAAACCCTTCACCAGCGCCTGATAGGTCAAATTCAGTTTGTTTCCTACACCCGCATGGTGAATATTGAGTGAGTTCTGATACTTCTGATCTATGTTGCGGGCGCATAGGTTAATTGGGTATTAAAGGGCTGCACCCGCATGAACCAAGTTGAGCAACAATTTGACGATCTTGCTTATTTCTTCGCTCGATTCTTCAAATCTCATTCGTGACTTTTCGTGACTTGGCACGCATCCCGAGGTAAGATCTTTTTGTCTCGTTTTAGCTTCAAATGAATTCATAACTCTCTATTACGCTCCTGTAACATATAAACAAAACCGAAAACCACACGTAATAACCGAAAAAGTATAAAATAACCGAAAAAAGGTTCTACAAGTCAACTAAAGACGCTAAAACCGATCCAAAACATAACTTAACATCAAGGGGCGATATTTAGTCAAAACGAAGCCACAAACCTAACTTTTTAGCACAAGAATCAACCGAAAATGAGGGAAAAATACAACATAAAACACGTATATCAGCTGCTGTATGTAGGTGGGGTGGAGGAAAAAAGGGGATAAATTTGGGGAGTGGGTTTCGATTGTTTGAGAAGATAATTTAGGATGATGGTGAGATATTAATTTTAGGTATACGTATAAGAAATTTGATGTATTAGTACAACATACGTTTTACAACGACAAGTCGTTGCTATACTCTACACTTCTTTTTTGCAACGACATTCATTGTTGCTAAAAGTAATGCTCATCTTTAGTAACAATATTTAGTGTTGCTGTACTCCAGTGAATCGCTTTAGCAACGACTTCTTTTGTTGACATTAGCTGACCAAAATTTTGTTAACCCCGCATTTTTTTTTTGTTGGAGGGAAATGAAATTTTTGATTTTTTGCAACAACATTTGCACCGACTTTAGCTTATGGTTGCTAAAACTAATGTATTGCAACGACCATTTTTTGTCATTGCAAAAATTCATTGCAATAAATGAATTTTCTTGTAGTGCCCTCTGATGCTTAAGTAAGTTACGGTTTATATAATTTAGAGAGAGAGAGAGTTAGAGAGAGAGAGAGAGAGAGAGAGCACAATAAATGCTTGTAATAAATGTGAATTGAATGCCTTTGTTCTGGTTTTTCATGGGTATATATATACTAGTGAAGATACACTATTTTGCCCCTTGTACAGTGGAGAACTATTCTCTTCTTTCCTCTGGTAGGCAGGAGAGGAGGATTACCCGGCGTGTAATGGGGGTTCCTCTCACCCACTTGGCTTTCTGCCTAATCCTGTGTGTTTTCTAGAGGACACGTGTCTTTCATCCGTTGCCCCATATTTTGTCACATGGATTAAGGTTAAGCTTTAATCATGATGAGTATACAACATTTGCCCCTCATCAAGCCGTTGGATTTGAATAGGTGGTTACCAGCTAATTAATGAAGGGGTTTGATGATTACAAATAATTAATGAAGGGCCTTGAATGATTACAAAACGGTTTCCGAGGAAAAGAAAAGGAGACGTACTTTTGTATTATCTCTTTGAGGTTTGGTCGGAATTGCCCCTGCCCTTTCAGTTTGAAGGAGAAAAGTCCTCTCTTCCCCCCTTTAACTGCTGATAAATACCTCCCCCTTCCTTGTTAATCCCTCATTTGTTCTTCCTTATTTTTACTAACCATTCAAGTTTCTCTCTGAAGATAGTTAGTTTTCTCAAGCTTTTTCTTTGAATTTTAGTGTGAACTCTGCCATTCTTTGCGAATGATAATGACTTATGTTTGGTTAATTCCTATTTCGCGGTAGCAGTTCGTCGGTTTCTTCAAGCGTTTGTTCAGGTATTGTTCCCTTCCCCCAACCAAAAGAAGGGTTTTGTGGGGTGAAGAGAACCCTATTTCATCTGGGTTCACGGGGGTGAGAGCCATGTATCATTCCTCCTCCACTCCTGATAGCTCGCCACGTCTAACTTTCCAGAATCTCACACCGTTTATTTCTTGTGTGCAAAATTCTATGGTTAGGACAAAACTTTGTGCTAGAAGAGTTCGCACAATGGTGGTTTCCTCTTCCTCTACTGAAAAGGTGCCTTCCCAAGGGCGAGATCTTTCGGAGGACACCGAGGCTCTATTCGCCGGATCTCCTGGCGAGGGTCAGAGGAATCAGGCTGGTGAGCAACAGGAGGTGGAGGTTCAATCCTTCTGTCCTAAAAATGATCCAAGCGGCATCCCTGTCAATAATGCTTGGATCAAACAATTGGGTGTAGGAAGTCTCTAAGGCTTCCAGAGCATATTAAAATGATTGACCCCTTGTGAGGCGCCACCATTACCGAAATACAACCCAATGAGTTTGGGGTTTACAAGGACGCCCTTTTGTTTGGACATTGGGCCTACTCATCCCTTTATAGATACTCTTTTAGGCGAGTATGACATTGGGATAGCCCAACTGACCCCAAACTCTTGGCATTTTATTAATTCCTTCATCGCCACCTGCGTTTCGAAGAACTTGACCCTTTCCTTCAACACCTTCCGCTCCCTTCACTTCCTTAATAGGGTCCCCAACCCTGCTGCTGGGTACAGTTGGTACGCCATCTCCTACCGCCCTCATTATAGGACTGTGACAGACGAGACCTCCAACCTTAAGGAGTGGAAGGTCAAATTTGTATTTTTTATGACTAGTGACTTAGACATGGTGGGCCATTATGGTAGGTGGAATGATAACGCCCAACATCTGGGTAAATCCAATGCCATTCCTCACCTGACCTCCGGTGAAGAGCACACCTGGGCTTACTTTAAGGCGTCCACAGAGGACAAGGAATGTCCTGCCAATTGGGTGCCTCTCCCTTATTTACTAAAAAGAAACTTTTTCCTTTGCACCACCGATTTGTGCGCCAAGATGGAAAAAGGTACCTGATGGTTTATCATTACCATTTGCTTGCTACGTGCCCCCTTTTATTATATGTATACCCTTTTTTTTTATTTCTTCTCATGTTTCCTCTTTGTTCTTTTCAGAAAAAGCGATGGCACGCCTTTCTCCAGAAGAAAAAGGCGAAGGGAAAGCCTTGGAGGCTGTAAAGGACATATTAGCTCGTCGAAAGATGACGAGCTTGAAGGAGAAGCTCGCCTTAAAAAAGGTGCTCACACACTGTTCCCATTGGCTAGGTTTTTCATTTTTATTTGCAATTTTTATATCTACATGTTTTTACTTATACTGCTGGTTTTATCAGGAGAATGCGGCGGGCACTACGGAGGCGCCCTGGTTCAAACGACCTGGCGTGTCTATAAGGGAGCCATGGCCTAAGAAGGCCGCCACCCTTGCCTCTTCAGCTGGCGAGGGTAAAGGTAAAGGGAAGATGGACGCCTCTGCATCTGCTGGGGGCGTGGAGAAGTCAAAGGGGAAGCAAACTGCCCCTGCGCCTTCTCCCAAGGAGAACAAGAAGGAGACTACCCCTCCAACTGGGGGCGTTAGAAGGAAGCACTCCTCTCCTGTGCTTCTAGGACAACACAAGAGGGTAAAGCATGTGGCGGCTAAACCCAAAGCCCCTTCTTCCCGTCTTTCCTTTCCTAAGGAGGCGGCCCCTTCTCCTGCTACCCCTTCTACTTTTGGTGAGTTGTCCACCCCTTCACCTTCTCAACAAAAGGTAGGGCTCTCTCCCATCCCTACTGCCCCTTCTTGCTCAAAATCCAAAGAAACCACCATTCAACCACTCAACACTCCTTCTCCATCAAAACAACAAACTCCACACAAACAAACCCCCACACACCCAAAATCCAAATTGGCGGGGTCCTCGTCCAAATCCACGCCAACTCCATCAACTAAGGAGGGCGCTGGGCCCCCAAAAGCTGGCCCTTCTAACTCAGCTCCTGCAGGCGTCAATTTGGATGGCAGCGTCCTGGCTGGCCTTGCTGACAAAGTGAAGGCCAACATGTCAGCAGCCACCAAGCTGCAAGCCCAACAGTCTGGTAATTCTTTTAGACCCAATTTTGTACGTACTTATCAATCATCTTCCGACTCCATCATTCATTCACCTACTGATCCTCGTGCCTCTGTTTTTCCGGTCGCCCGTTTAGAGATCCCAGCAATGGACAATTCAATGGAATCTCCTACCACTTTGGAGACTGAGCGTACACCCTCAAAGCACCTATCCTCTACTGAGAAAAGGACCATGCTGGGAAGTATGCTGGAATGCGCCCCAAAAGGCTATACTGAAGGCTTAAAGGGCGCCAAGGATGGTCTATTGGGTCCATGTCTCATGGATCTCGCCAATGTAAAGATTCTAACCTGACTTACATCTTTCCTTAATTTTATACAACTGTTAATTTGCTTTACTAATCCCCTTTGTGTTTTTTTTTAAGGTTATGCTTCGTCTTGATGTGTTCGCCAGTTGGGCACAAAAGCAGCGTGAAGCAGTTACTGAGGCTTTGTCACTTTCTGAACAAAGTCGCCAACTTTTGGCTGAAGCTACACAACTGAAAGCCAACTTGGAGAAAGAGCGCCAAGAGATGGACGCCTCCTATGTTAAGATGCAAAAGTATTGTGAAGTTATGAACAATGCTTATACCAACATGCTTAAGGCTAAGGGTTCTTCCGACGCCGATTACACATCTAAGGTTGCTTCTAGGAAGGCTGCTGAAAGGAAGTTGGCGGCTGAGGCCAAGAGGGATGATGATGCTGAGTCCAAAATGGCGAGTTTACAAAAAGCTAACAAAGAATTAGAAGAAAAATTGAAAGGGCACTCTGAACTCAAACCAGCATATGACAAAGCCCTTGGCGAGAAAGAGGAGCTCGCCCGTTCTAAAAAAGCCTTAGAGTGTCAAGTCAACACTCTACAAATAACTAGCATGAATGAGCTTCAAGACGAGTCCATTGGCATTTATGATGAAGGGATGACAGACATGAAGAACTTGGTGAAGGAGGCATGGGAACTCTACTATCGCCATAGTGAAGACAAAGTGGATTACTCCTATTTTGAGCGCCGACATGATCATGTTACCAGGGCCTTTTTGGCTAAGCACAACAATGACGACCCTCCTTCCTTTGAATCAACTTCCATTAAGGAGGAGGAGGAAGAATCTGATCGCCCTGTTGACCAGGCTGAAAGCAAGGCGCCCGGTGAACAGAGTGCCACTCCCAGTGATGTTGTGTCTATAGCTGATAGTTCAGCACATGGTGCCCTTGTCCCCCCTTCATCGTCGTTATTACTTTGTAATTTTGTACCCTTCCTTACCTCCTGTAAAGAGTTGGTAGAAATTAATAATATAATTCTCTTTTTTATCATGGCGTTCTTTTATTTATTATATTATTATTATTATTATTATTATTATTATTATTATTATTATTATTATTATTATTATTTTTTGTACTTAATATTTCCATCAACTACCTTATTCATATGAGGGCGCTAAAGTTTTTTTGGATGATTTTAAATTTAAAAGAGTTAGAGTCAAAATCACCTATAGTGATTGTCCCAACTTTAGTGCCTTATATGCAAATAAAGAAGCTCTTGAACTTGGTAAGGTTTAACCAAAATGTGTTGTTGATTTTTACTGTGTCTATAAGGGACAGTGTAAAAAATCAACTACCTTGATTGCCC
Organism: Suaeda aralocaspica; assembly: GCA_016808085.1. Lineage (NCBI taxonomy): Eukaryota > Viridiplantae > Streptophyta > Magnoliopsida > Caryophyllales > Amaranthaceae > Suaeda > Suaeda aralocaspica. The sequence goes on along the minus strand of PYUH01001143.1, from coordinate 140,245 downwards.
CTAAACCTTATCAAGTTCAAGCTTTTGCTTGTCAATTATTTTTCTTTTTGTAACCCAAGGCGCCATTTGCGTATGACATCTTAGGAAATTTCGGAAGTGTTCTAGATATCTCCCATTAAGCTCCCTTTAGGGTTCCGTTAATGCATAGGCGTGCTTTTGGACGCTAGTTGTAATAGCCTCAGCGTTTGAACGCCGTTTGAGGTCTTATAAGTTAATTGCCCTAGCGTTGAACGCCATTTGGGGTCTTATTATATTATTGCCTTAGCGTTTAAACGTCGTTTTGAGGTCTTACAAGATAATTGCCCCAGCGTTGAACGCCATTTTGGGTCTTATTATATGGTTGCCTCAGCGTTTAAACGTTATTTTGAGGTTTTTAAAGATGATTGCCCCAGCATTGAACGCCATTTGGGGTCTTACTAAATGTTTCCGATAACCTTTCCTTTTTCATTAAATCTTTTAAAACATCCTTTTGATGTTACAATTATATCTGATACTTCCTGAGTGTGTCTGCATTCCACGTTCGAGGGAGAACGTGTCCATTCATTCTCCCTAATTTGAATGTTCCATCATGAATTTCTTCTGCTATCTTATAAGGACCTTCCCAATTTGGTGTCATCTTCCCTTGTTCATTTGCTCGTCCAACTGTTTCCATTTTCCTTAGCACCAAGTTGCCCTTCTTAAGTTGGCGTATTTTGACTGTCTTATTGAACTCCCGACTCATTCGTATCTTGTACAGTTGTTGGCGAAGTAGGGCATTTCCTCTGACTTCTGGGAGATAATCTAGATGTAATTTTAACATTTCCCAGTTGGCGTCTCCATTATACAACATCACTCTCAGGGTAGGTTCTTGCATTTCTATTGGCAGTACACCATCTGCCCCGTATACCAAGGTGAAGGGGGTCTCGCCGGTTGAGTTCTTGACCGTGGTTCTTATAGACCATAGGACATTAGGGAGTTCCTCCACCCATAACCCTTTTGCTTCCTCCAACTTTTTCTTGATTCCTGCGCAGAGGATTTTGTTGAAAGATTCTACTTGACCATTTGCTTGTGGGTTTCCTACTGCTACAAAGTGGGCGTGTATCCCTTGATTGCTCAACCAATATTTGAGGCGACTAGTCTCAAATTGTTTTCCATTGTCAAAAACAATGGATTGAGGTACGCCATATCGAGTGATAATATTTTTCCAAATGAACCCTTTCATATAATTAGTAGTTATGTTCCGGAGAGATTCAGCCTCGACCCACTTGGTAAAGTAATCTACTGCTACTAAAACAAATTTTCGTTGGCCCGTTGCTTGAGGAAATGGTCCAAGGATGTCCATGCCCCATTTGGCGAAGGGAAGAGGGCTTAGGACGGGCTTGAGGTAGCTCGCCGGTTTTTGATGCGGATTTGCAAAGATCTGACATTTGTGACACTTTTGAACTATTTCCCATGCATCCTTTCTGACTGTTGGCTAAAAGTACCCAGTTCGCAAGGCTTTTTCTGCTAGTGCGCTAGCCCCAATGTAAGAAGAACATTGTCCCTGATGCAAATCCTCCAAAATTCTTCTCCCACTTTCCAGAGTAACACATTTCAGCAGAGGACAAGAAAAAGATTTTTTGTGGAGCGCCCCATTCCATATTATGAACCATTTATCCCTCACCTTGATGTATTTAGCCTGCCTTTTTTCTTCGGGGAGGGCACCCGAGATTTTGTATGCCATTATTCCATCCATCCAAGTGTTGCTTCGATCAATATAAGCGATTTCTTCTCCTACGCTTCTCTTTTCTTTGACCTCTCAAAATACTGAACTTGGGGTATCATGAGCTGTTGAACTTGCTAACTTTGCTAAGGCGTCCTCTTGGTTGCTGTCTGTTCTTGGAACATGACTGAGAGTAAATTCAACGAGATCCTTGGCCTCTTCCTGCACCATTTTTAGATATTGAACCATAACCTCGTCCCTTGCTTCAAATTGACCATTGAATTGGCTCACCACCAGCTAGGAGTCTGAGATGGTGTTTACTTTGGTTGTCCCAGCTGCCTTACACATTCTGATTCCAGCCATTAGGGCTTCGTACTCTGCTTCGTTGTTGGTGGCCTTGAATTTGAACCTCATTGCATATTCGTACACATCGCCTTCTGGTGGTCGGCATATGATACCTGCCCCGGCCCCTTGCTGGGTAGAGGACCCATCTACATGTAAAGTCCAGTAGTGCTTTCTCTCTAGGCACCCTTCAGGACGGGTTGTTTCTACTATGAAATCTGCTAAGATTTGACCCTTGATTCCCTTCCGTGGTTCATATTCTACCTCAAATACCCCTAACTCAACAGCCCATCTTAGTATTCTCCCCGATGATTCCTTATTTTTCATAGCTTGTTTGATTGGTTGATTAGTTAGGACTACAAGCTTGTGAGCCAGAAAGTAAGGACGCAATTTTTTACTGTCTTGGAATAAGGGCAGCCCAACTTTTTCAATGAACAAATATCTTTGCTCAGCATTTTGTAACACATGACTGGCAAAATACACAGGCATTTGTATCTTATTTCTTTCGGCGATCAGAACCGCAGACACCGCCACCCCAGACACCGCCAGATAAACAAACAATGTTTCTCCTACCAAAGGACTGACCAGCCTTGGTAGCAAATGGAGATGCCTTTTCAAAGACACAAACCCCTCTTCTACCTCTGGCGTCCATTCAAACCTCGCCTTTTTCCTGATAGTGTTGAACAACTGGTGGCATTTATCCCCGAATCTTGATAGGAATCTTCCTAGCGTTGCCAAACACCCTGTCAATTTTTGGACTTCCTTTGCACAGGTGGGCGCCTTCATATCTACTACTACCTAGATTTTGTCTTGATTGGCTTCAATCTCTCTCTAATCTACAAGGAATCCCAAAATTTTTCCCTTGGTCACCCCAAACACACATTTCTTGGGGTTTAGCTTCATGTTGTGCTTCCTTAGAGTTTCGAAAGTTTCTCTAAGGTCCTTGGTATGCTCGCCACTTAGCTTGCTTTTTGCAATCATATCATCAATGTATGCCTCAAGATTTCTCCCAATTTGCTCGGAAAAGACTGTGGTTACTAGCTTCTGAAAGGTCGCCGGGGCATTTTTTAACCAGAAGGGCATAACTTGATGACAATACACCCCCTGCTTAGTGACAAAGACAGTTTTCTCCTAATCTTCTTTATATAGGGGGATTTGATGGAAGCCAGAGTATGCATCCATAAAGCTCATTAATGCATGACTTGCTGTAGAATCAACTAGCTTGTCTATCTTCGGAAAGGGGAAGCAATCTTTTGGGCACGCCTTGTTGAGATCTGTATAATCTACACACATCCTCCAAGTTCCATTGGGCTTCGAGACCAAAACCACGTTTGCCAGCCATTGAGGATACTGGCAGGGTCGGATGAACCCGGCGTCCAGGAGTTTCTGAACCTCGACCGCTGCTGCCTTGTTGCATTCATTGCCCAGGTTTCGCTTTTTCTGCATCACTGGCTTTTTTGATGGGTCCACATTCAGCTTGTGGACCGCGATGCTGGGATCAATACCCGACATTTCATTCGCCTCATAAGTAAATAAATTTTTAAATACTCTGAGCAAGGATTTGATTTCTTCCTCCTCGCCCTTCACCAAATTCTTCCCAACTTTCATCGTTCTTTCTGGTTGGCTCTCATCTAACAAAAAATCTTCATGCTCATCTGTGGCTACAGGTTTACTGGCTTGATTTAGACTTATTACTGCTAATTATTCAACCGCTTTGTCATCCAATTTTCTTTTTTATGATGGCGCGGAGCCTTCTGGAGTTCTCATGGCTGCTCCTTTCCTCCCTTCTTCTGTTTCCTCTAAGGTATGGCCCCAATTTGCCTTGGGACGCCAGGTCATCAAGGAACCTCCTCAGATTTTTGCAGTCGTTGGTGTAGTGCCCCACATCTTTGTGAAAGTGGAAAAATATCTTTTCGTCCCTACTTTCCACCGGTGCCCTCATAGGGGCGGGCATCTGGACTCCCAACTTTCGTCCCTACTTTCCACCGATGCCCTCATAGGGTCTTCGCCCTTCGTTCCACTACAAGAAAACGGGAAAATAGCGACGGATTTTTTGCGACGGAAGTAAATTCCGTCGCAAATATAGAGTTTGCGACGGATTCCATTCCGTCGCAAACTTGCGACGGAAATCTCCTTGTTTGCGACGGAAATAGCCGTCGCAAAAAAGTGACAAACCAAATCAGATGACCAACTACTTTTTGCGACGGAATTTTACTTTTTGCGACGGAATAATCCCTCGCAAATTTTGCGACGGAACTAATTCCGTCGCAAAAAATTGACGAACCCTTATTCTATTTTGTCGCCAAAACCAAAAAATTAAACCAACCACAACACATCACTTCTTCGCCATTCTCCCTTCTCCCACAAACTAACCTAACCCTAATTTGTATCACCTCCTTCCTCTTCGCCACTCTCCTTCTTCTTTCCCCTTCTCCTTCGCTTTCTCTCTCTCTCAATGGGATCTTGAAATTCCTTTCTCAAACCCTAATTTCTTTCCATATTAGATCTATCATCAAAGTTGTTCGTTGTTCGAAACTTCGTCGCAATTCCTCAGTTATCTTCGCTCAAAAACAAAATGGCCAAAGAACTCTTCGCGTTCTCGTCACTGGGGCTGCTGGTAATCCTTCATCGTCCTCATCTTCTTCGATTGATTGATTATTATTCTTCTTCGTCTATAGTTTATTATTTTTGATTGATTTCTTCAGATTTGATGAATTAGCTATGTTTTATAGTTTTTATGCGATTGATCAGGGTTCAATTCATTTATGTTTACAGGCTTTCATGTTTTTTTAGAATTTGTTGTGGAGTGCTGATTTTGATCGACTTATAAGTTAATTTTTGAATTTGTGGTTGATTATATGTTGTCAATTACTGTTTTCCGATCATTTTCGAACAAAAATCAGCTGATAATAGGTGGTAGTTGTTGAATCGTGATCACAAGATTAGGTATCTATTCAGTTATCACAAGATTTGATATTGATATCCAACCGTAGTAATTTATGTTTTGATTAGTAATTAATTGTTGATGCATGAACTTTGATGATTCCTGGGTCTTTAATTTAATCTGGATTTCATTGGATTTTATCTCTAATTTCTTCTGTTTGTGATTGTAATTTTTGATTAATGCTGTTGTGTTTTAGGATTTTCAATATTTTCACCTGAAAGAATGATGTTCGGAGAATTGAATAAGGCAGAGATTGTTTGGTAGTTTGCTGGTTAGAGAGTGCTAAGCAGGCTTTGCAGGAGGCTGTTATTTTGCCTGTTAAATTCCCTCAGTTTTTCACTGGTTAGTTGGTTTCATTTTGTTTTCGTGTTTTGGTCGTACTTTTCGATTTCTGGTTGATAATTGATGTTTGTTTGTAAATTGAGGATGTTTGATTGTTTGTTTAGAGTAATATGTTTATAATTTAGGGTGTTGGTTTGATCAAAGTTGACAATTTTGTTGGTTTGATTAGTATCATCAGATTAGTTGGTTTTCCTAATTTGTTGTAAATTAATTTATGTAGGTTGAGCTGTTTGTGATTAGTGATCGTGTTATCGAGATCAGGGATGCTAGATTGTATGTAGGTAGTCTTTAGTATGACTATTAGCTTTCCACAGGTTCCTTGACTCTAGGAGATCATGTGACCCATTCTAGATAGTTCCAATGATGATGAATTTAGATTTTGTTTAAATTGTGCTTTAGATAGTTCTTTTATGTTGAGGTGGTGGCGTTTTTCCAAATTAATCGGATGAATCGGATAGGCTTATTATCTTATTGATGTGCTGATTGATATTTTTGTGATTAGTGATCACGTTAATGAGATTAGGGAATGCTAGATTGTATGTAGGTAGTTTTTGGTACAACTATTAGCTTGATAATGAGAGATTGAGGGATAGCTGACTTGGTTAGGGCTTTCTTCTTGTTCCCGGGACTCATGAGATTGTGTGATCGATTCTCACCTGCTTTTTGTGCTCCTCTAAGCACCCAAAATAAAGTTTGACGGTGAATTTAGATTTTGTTGAATTTGTGCTTTAGATACGTAGTTCCTTTTCTGAATTCCTTAGATAAATTGAATTTGCTAATTAGCTGATTGAAGCTTGTTATCGCTTCAATTGATTCCAGTAGTATGTGGACAAGTTTGATTTGATTTAAAATCTACTTATGGCTAAAATAATCTACTTATACTCATTTATTACACTTCCTACAATTCCTCGTGTTTACCGAATATTTTCTCAGTTATCTGGTCGTCTCGTGTTATATGATTTGTGAATGGAATTGAATTGTGTTTTTATGTTTATTGTCATATGATTTAAACAGCTGCATTAATTTGAGATCATGAATGAGGTGTTGGTTAATTGATGCTGTATAGTTATGATATTAATCATTGCACATATGTTTCCTAGTGTAGGATAAACGGTATAGAATCCCTTACTATTTGTTATTTAGATTTGGCTTTCTTGCTGTCTTTGATGATTATTAGTATTATTCCTGCATTACAATTGTGATTTTATTTTATTTTTCTTTTCAAAAATAGCTATTAGTATCGTTTTTTAAAAACAAACGATACTAATAGCTATTTTTTTATATTTAAAAAACCACTATTAGTATCGTTTTTGTAAAAAAACGATACTAATAGCTGTTTTGTTTACATTTAAAGAACGACTATTAGTATCGTTTGTTTTTAAAAAACGATACTTATAGAATGTCTATTTGTATCGTTTTACAAGAACGATACAAATAGGTCATAAAAAACGATACTAATAAACTGTTTTTCTACTAGTTTTCAGTTGCAAATTTGCGACGGAATTTTCCGTCGCAAACTTCAATAGTTCCGTCGCAACTTTTTTGCGACGGAAATTCCGTCGCAAATTTAGAAATTTGCGACAAAAAATTTAGCGATGGACGTTTTGCGACGGAATTCCGTCGCAAATTGGATTTTGCGACGGAATGTGCTAAGTTTGCGACGGAATTTGTCCGTCGCAAACTAGCTGTTATCTTGTAGTGTTCCTTTCTTTTGGGGATATTTTCTCGTCTTCCCTCAAACTTGTCTTTCATTTTTGTGGTGGAGCAGAGTTCTGTTGCATGAATTAAGGATTCTGCTTCTTTCAAGGCAGTTTTAAGGTCCCTTATATCCTTTCGAACAATATCAAATTTCAAAGTTTTTTCCCTCAATCCCCGAAAGAAACAATCAAACGCCACATTTTCATTTAAGCTTGGAATTTGTAAGGGTTCCAAGTTGAATCGTTGTACATAATTCCTCAAGGTTTCGGAATGCCCTTGTGAATACTGCCTAGATGCATGCTGGTCTTCTTTTCTTGCTTATTTGCCATGAAGTGATGGCAAAAGAGGATGCTCAGCTCCATGAAGTTATTTATGGAATTATCAGGTAAACTCCCAAACCATTTTTGTGCCACCTCCTTTAAGGTGGCTGGGAAGTGCTTGCACCACGTAGCATCATCCGCTCCTTGTAGTAGCATGGCATGCTTGAATGTGGCGACATGGTCATCGGGATCAGATGTGCCATCAAAGGCCTCGATGATTGGAGGTTTGACTTTGTATGCCCTTGGTGCTGCCATGATCGCTAGAGAGAACGACGTTTTCCATGATATTACTACACTCTCGTTGTGGGGGACATACGGTTGTGTGGGTTTCCTCCTACCCCTCTGTAGCTCCTCGCCTTCTTCGTCAGAATGTTGAGCCTCTGGCTCTTGGCGAGCTTCCTCTTGATTTCTTTCCTTTCCAGGCGTTCTTTTGAATATTTCCCCCCTTCTGGCTCCAAATGGGGTTTTGGTTCTAGCCAGGATTCGCCGACATATTTCTCTCCTTTTAGCACTCACCTGTTTGCTAGGCGTTGCCTCTCGCTACGTATCCTTTAATGTTTTCTTTACTTGATCCTCCACAACCCCAACTGTGGTGTGGTAGAAGCGAGACAAGATGGTGTGCAGCTGGTCCATGGTTACCGTTTGCCCATTGGCTGCTTCTGACTATTCTGGTACTCTGTCTGATTAGGTGAGCTGCTATCTCTTAAGTTTTCAACTGAATCCATGAATTGATTATTGCCTGCTATTACTCTGTGTCTTCCCCATAGACGACGCCAAATGTTGTGTGGTTACAAATGATCACAAGTTTATAACTTGAAAGATTCTTAATTACAAAGATTACACAGTAATGTTACAGACAAGGCTTTGACTTGTTGACTTGGCGTAAAAAATGGGCGTCTAAGCTGGCAGGTGTGATGGGTGGCGTAGTCCCTGGTGAACCTGGCGAGCAAAGTGTGCCTGGCGAGCAAAGGTCCAACGCCTTGAGGTACCTGCACAAAGGAATAAATCCTTGGTGGATTTATCCCCCTCCGATGCTTAAGTAAGTAACGGTTTATATAATTTAGAGAGAGAGAGAGAGTTAGAGAGAGAGAGAGCACAATAAATGCTTGTGATAAATGTGAATTGAATGCCTTTGTTCTGGTTTTTCATGGGTAATTATACTAGTGAAGATACACTGTTTTGCCCCTTGTACAGTGGAAAACTATTCTCTTATTTCCTCTGGTAGGGAGGAGAGGAGGATTACCCGGCGTGTAATGGGGGTTCCTCTCTCCCAATTGGTTTTCTACCTAATCCTGTGTGTTTTCTAGAGGACACGTGTCTTTCATCCGTTACCCCATATTTTGTCACATGGATTAAGGTTAAGCTTTAATTTGGACTGTTGGATGAGTATATAACACTAGTGAAGAATGATTGATGAATTCGACATCAGACCTTAAAGCATAGTGATAAAATTGTTTAGTAATAATCACATTCAATGATATTCAGTTAATTGTGTATGGTTCTCAGATGAATCCACCCCTCTTAGTATTGAACTTTTTAGTATCAATAAATATTTGAGTGAAAGGCTAAAACCATGTTTCTCTCTCTAAAATTTTCTCTCTCTACAATCTTTCTCGAAATCTGAGTTTTCTTGTTTTCTGGGTTTAGCTAGCTGATTTCATGGCTAAACGAGGACGAAAACCAAAGAAATCTGGTGCTGAAATTAAAACGAAGGGCTCAAGCTCGAAGAATCACACTGTAGAGGATGTGAGGGAGAAGGGTAGTGTTGAGGTGGGTGTGAGTGATTATATGGAATCCAACCATACCTGGTCTGATGGGTCGGAATATTGTTGCCCGGTGGTTAATCCGGTGGCAATGGAGGAGGAGGAGGGATGCTGGTGGCAATTTGCAAGTGAAGGAATGGGTTACGGTTACTCGTCGATGGAAGGGAGGAACAACACGTCGGTCTCCTTCGTCGGGGTATGCTGTTAATCCGGTGGCGATTAATCAAGAGCAAGGTAACACTTCTTATGCTCATCCTCAGAGTTATGTTGCTTCTAGATCTGAGAATATTGATGGTAGAGGTAGGGGTTCTATGATGGCTACTGTTCCATTGGCTCCGGGCTCTGTTTCTCTGCCTGAAGGTGGGGGTAGTGCTATTCCTGTTGTAGCTGGGCAAGGAAAATGGAAATCTACCTTATTTGGGGACTTTTGTGATGAGGGTTTGAATTTGGAAGGTAATGTTCCTCACTCAAATGATTGTCTTCAACTTACTTATGAGGATGTGAAAGATGAAATTGATTATTGGGATGCATCTATTGTTTGCTTTATTAAGGGGGGTAAGCCTCCATTCTCTGTGTTGAATGCATTTGCTAGGCGTGTGTGGGGTAGGTATGGTGTGATGAAGGTGGCTAGAATGGCTAATGGAGTTTTCATTGTTAAATTTAAAGATTCTAGTGGCAGAGACAAGGCAGTTGCTGTAGGGCCTGTCATGTTTGATGCTAAACCTGTGATTATGAGGGTTTGGGTGCCTGAGATGGAGTTGATACCATCTCAGATATGTAGGGTTCAAGTTTGGGTGAGACTTCCTCAATTGGATTTGAGATTTTGGGGCAAGAATGCTCTAATGAAGATTTCAAGTCTAATTGGCAAACCTATCAAGACTGATAGAGCAACTGCCAACAAAGATTTGTTGGATTATGCAAGAGTAATGGTGGAACTGGAAATGAACCAAGCTTTGGTTAGGGAGATACAGTTTAAAGATGAGTTGGGGGATGTGGTATATGAGAAGGTAGTGTATGAGTGGACTCCTGTGTCTTGTGACAACTGCAAAGGTTATGGGCATACAGGTGAACAATGCATAAGGAAGGAGGGTGTTCAGAAACCAAAGAATATTAGGAAGCAGTGGGTGCCAAAGCAGCAAAGTAGGATGCCTGAAAAGGACCTAGTGTCTCAGACTTTAGGTTTGGTTCCAGTTCAGGTGATTGGAAATGTGAGTATGGATAAATGGGAGGAGGTTGTGATTGTGGAGGATGCTGAGAAGGTAGATGACATGGTTGGTAAGAGTGTGGATGTTGGGGATCCTTATAGGGTTCCCAATGGATAACCTAGGTTTTTGGAATATCAGGGGTTTAAATAGTCCAAGCAGGCAACATGATATAAGGTGGTTTCTAGATCATCACAATATTGGACTATTTGGACTCTTGGAAACAAAGGTGAGAACAAGGAAAGTTGGTGTGGTCTTACCAAATCTGGGTGAAGGGTGGAGTATTTGTGCAAATTATGAATGGGATGAGTCTGGGAGGATTTGGGTTGTTTGGAGGCCTAGTGTTTTTTGTGTAGATGTATTTGAGACAGGGGACCAGTGGATTCATATGAGCATTAAGCATATGGCTACTGGTTTAAGTTTTTATTACACTGCAGTGTATGGATATAATGAACCTAGGTTAGTTTATGGCAGGGTCTTTTCAAGATCAGTAGGCACCTTGCTCAACCTTGGATTGTGGGGGATGATTCTAATAATGTATTGAACTTAACTGAGAGATTGGGATCTTTGGTTACATTAAATGAGGTCATTCCTTTTAGGGATTGCCTACAAGTTTGTGGTTTGTTTGATATTCCAATGACTGGCAACTTTTATACTTGGACAAATAAGCAAGATATGAATCATCTAGTGTGTTCTAAAATTGACAGGGTTATTGCAAATGATGAATGGAAAGATTTATTTCCAAATGTTGTGGTTAATATCATGCCTGAGGGGTTGATGGATCATAGTCCCCATGTCTTGAGGTTGTTTGAGAAGTTGGAAATGGGGAGGAAACCTTTTAGATTCTTCAATATGTGGACAATTTCACCCTCCTTTTTAGAGGTTGTGCAGAATAGTTGGCAGCAGGATGTGGTAGGGACTCCCATGTTTAAAGTTACACAAAAATTGAAAAGACTCAAGCCAATCTTGAAGCAGTTGAATAGGGACATGTTTTCTGATATAGAGCATACTGATAACTGTGCTCTTCTGCATATGCAACACTATCAGCAGCAGCTTGCACAAAGTCCAAGGGATCCTATGTTAATTATACACAACCATATATTAAATTTACTATGTTATTGTACTGAATACCTTCAATTGTGTGTTGTTAGTTGCACAAGATGTCAAAGGATCAGTCATGGATGTACAATTGCCGTGATAAGGCGAAATTTGTAGAAGGGGTGTTTGAGTTTTGTGAGCGTGCAGAAGCATATTCACAAACTCAAAAAACTGGGGGGTTTTACTGTCCATGTTTCAAGTATGCCAATGATCGTAAGTTTGAAAGTATTGCTGAGGTCAGGCTGCACCTACTTCTTAATGGTTTTCGAACAGATTATTATGTGTGGAGTTATCAAGGTGAGACAGGAGTCCATGACGGTCCTTCTTCGCGTGGTAATCATCAACATGATGATAGTAGTCATCAACATAACAAGGACTTTACTCATGCAACCAATGATGATGTCTTTAGGAATGATGATTACGAACGTGATGAAGCGGATCATAGAGTCGAAGAGATGGTGGAAGGCCTTGAGAATGGACGAGGCTTTGAATCCATTTCAGAGGCCTCTCGAAAGCCTTTGTACCCCGGTTGTACTAAATTGACCATTCTTGTTGCTGTGATGGAATTGTTTAGTGTCAAGTCAGAAAACAATTGGACTGATAGAAGTTTCACAATGTTACTAGAAAAGCTGAGTGGCATGTTTCCGGATGGAAATGAGCTTCCTAAGTCAACTTACTATGCTAAGAAGCTGATGTGTCCATTCGGCTTAGAGTATGAGAGAATACATGCTTGTCCAAATGATTGCATATTGTACCGAAAAGATTATGAGTTGTTGGATAAGTGTCCAAAGTGCAATTTGCCACGTTATGAGCGACAAGGGGCACGGGGTAAAGCTGGTCCGCCGTCCAAGGTGTTGTGGTATCTCCCAATAATATCAAGATTCAAGCGGTTGTTTTCAATTAGTAAGGATGCTAAGAATCTAAGGTGGAATGCGAAGGATAGAAAGGTCNGGAGGGTAGAAGGGTGAAGGGTTTGCTACAACATCCAGCTGATGGTCCGGAATGGAAGACTATCAACAGGAAGTATAAGACATTTGGAGATGACAATCGCAATCTGAGGCTTGGGTTGTGCACTGATGGAATGAACCCTTTCGGTACTCTTAGTTCGAAGCATAGTTCATGGCCGGTAATTTTAACGATCTATAATCTTCCACCTTGGTTGTGCATGAAAAGAAAGTACCTTATGCTATCACTTCTTATTTCTGGTCCAAAGCAACCCGGTAATGACATTGATGTGTATTTGGAGCCCTTAGTTGATGACTTAAGAAAATTATGGGATGAGGGTGTTTTGGTGTATGATTCCCATGCAAAGGAGACTTTCACGTTGCGTGCAATGCTTTTGTGCACTGTCAACGACTTTCCAGCTTATGGTAACTTATCTGGGTACAAGAACAAAGGGATGAAGGCTTGCCCTATTTGCATGGACGATGGTGATTCTACATGGGTGGGTAAGTATGTTGACTGGTGTCATCGAAGATTCCTTCCACCTAACCACCCTTTTCGGAAGAAAAAGAAGGCATTCAATGGGATGGTTGAGGATCGTGTTGCTCGTCATCCAGTAACTGGTTATGAGGTGTAATCACAGGTTAAGGGGGTTCAAACCATTTTTGGGAAACCGAATGTCAACTATTCCGGGTTGTGGAAAAAGGAGTCTATATTTTGGCAGCTTCCATATTGGAGAGATTTACAAGTCAGACATTGTCTCGATGTGATTCACATCGAGAAAAATGTTTGCGATGCCATACTTGCCACCCTTTTCAACATTCCGAACAAGACTAAAGACACTAAAGGAAATCGGGAGTTCTTGAAACAACTTGGAGTTCGACCCGAGCTCTGGCCTCAGCTGAAAGAGAGTAAAAAAAGGAAGAATCAGGAGGAAGATGTACCATCACAGAAAGGAAAGGGGAAGGAAAAGGTGCAACAAAGTTCAAATGAAGAGAAAAAAACCTACTACCTTCCTCCAGCTTGCTACACAATGTCGAAACAGGAGAAGATACACTTCTGCACATCTTTATACAACTTAAAGGTGCCGTCAGGGTATTCTTCTAACATGAGAAGATTTGTGACTTTAGATGGTGAGTTGATGTTATCTAGTATGAAATCACACGACTGTCATGTTATGATGCAAGTGTTTTTACCAATTGCAATCCGTGGGATTTTACCTAAACATGTTAGGTACACCATCACCGAACTATGTTCCTTTTTCAATACAATATGTAGCAAAGCACTAGATCCAACTATGTTGGATACCCTCCAAGCACGNCAACTACGTTGGATACCCTCCAAGCACGTGTAGTTGAAACTCTTTGTAAGTTTGAGATGTATTTCCCGCCTGCATTCTTCGATATAATGGTCCACCTAATTGTACATCTCGTTCGTGAGATTAAGCTTCTAGGTCCCGTGTTCTTGAGATGGTGCTATCCTTATGAAAGACATATGGGGGTCTTAGGTAAAAAGGTGGCGAATCCTGCAAGACCAGAATCTAGTATTGTTCAAGGGGTCATCAGTGATGAGGTCGGAAATTTCATAGCAGAATACGTTGCAGGTGCACATCCTATTGGTTTGCCTAAAACTCGTCATGAATGGAGGCTTGATGGTAAGGGTACTATTGGATCAAGAACGAGTTTGGCGAATATGACACTCCTCAACCAAGCTCATTTGTATGTGTTACATCATATGGCAGAAGTTCATCCTTTTCTTACTGAACATTGGCAGATCTTAAAGACTCAAAATCCCGGGATATCTGAAAGGGCATTGTCTAATTTGCATAATAAGACATTTATTGAGTGGTTTCACAACCGAGTTGTTGTGGACAATCTGCAGGGTGTGACTGAAATAGTGAAGTGGTTAGCTTATGGTCCTCGGGAAACCATTACAAATTACGAGGGTTATGATATAAATGGGTACTCATTCTGGACCACTTATCAGGATCAAAAGTCCCCATGTGTGCAGAATAGTGGTGTATCCTTGTTGGCATCATCAACCTTTTATGCTAGTGCAAAGGATCAAACTCCGATAGATGCTACGGTAATGTACTACGGCCAAATTGCAGAAATGTGGGAGTTAGAGTATTGTACCTTCAATGTTTGCCTTTTCAAATGCAAATGGGTAGATAATAATCGGCGTTCCGTAAAAAATGATGACCCGTGCGGTTTCACTCTTGTTGACATGACTCGAATGCGTGAGGGTCCTGAGCCTTTCATACTTGCGGGGCAAGCAAAGCAAGTTTTCTACGTAACCGACCCTGCTGACTCAAAATGGTCTATAGTGTTGCCGGGGAAACGTAGTATCCTCGGCATCGGAGATGTTGACGATGAGGAAGAGTATGACGCTTTTGAGGATTCTTCACCTTTTATTTGTCCTAAAACAAGTGTTGTCGAATCGGTTGCTAATGAGTCCAGTTACCTGCGTGAAGACCACGCTGAAGGGATAACTGTTGCTGAAAATTGAATGTACTCGAAATTGTAAGACATTTAATTATGATATCACTAGTACAAAATAGGCATTTTGCTGCGGTTTTTTCCCGGGTATTTGCTGCGGTTTTGAACCGCAGCACTTATAGCAGCAGCAAATGTTGAAATTTTATTTGCTGCGGTTAAACCTCAGCAAAAAATTGGGTTATTTGTTGCGGTTATTCAGGTAACCGCAGCAAATAACACACCAGAAATTGGAGGGAAACAGGATTATTTGCTGCGGTTCTTTGTAAAACCGCAGCAAATAGTGCAGTTTCCCACCAAAAAAAACACTTATTTGCTGCGGTTTTGTGAATAACCGCAGCAAATAAGCACCCAAAAAAATAATTTTTTTTTTTTTTTGCATTGTAAAGCAAAATTAGAAGCTGAAATGTTATACATACATGGAATCAATTATTTTCAATTGAATTACACTTCTATCACAAAAAAAAATACACTTGTTTAGCATAATTCATACCATAATAACGAGAAGTGCAAAGAGAGATAAAGAGAAGGNGAGATGAAGTGAAGAGCAAAGAGAGCAACAGAAAAAAAAATCATACCATAATTCATTCATTCAACCATATCTATACATTTATATATATTTATGTTTATATACATAGTTAGTGAAGTGGTTATATACATAATCTCCATCAGGGAAGTGGTTACGATCACCCACTATTCTAGTTAGGCTACTTCAACAGGTTTTTAAGCCTGGAGCAACTCAAACCTCAATGATGTTGACCATGGTCATCACTTGAGTCCCTTCATCATTTGGAAATAATTAGTGTCTTATGAAAAAGGACTCATTTTTTATCAAGCAATTGTCGGACTATAAGGGACTCGATCATCATTCAACAATTGCATCACCATAAGAGATGCAATTGTCTGACCATAAGGGAATCAAGTAAGAAGGATCAGAAGGCAAGAAACCCTTGTTTTTCACCATGTCTGCAGAAATGTAAATGAATCACAAACAAAAAACAAGGTGACATAACCAAATAAGCAAATAGGACCTCCAACACCCATGTAATGAAACCACAGGAAGCTACTCATCATCAATTTCAAGTACAACCCATCTATGCAAACAAGAAATTGAAATTATAAAAACCTTGCATCACTTATTGATATACTTAATACTGACTGATTGCTTGAGTATATCTAACAAATCAAAATTAAATATGTTTCCAGGAACACAAAACTACTAGCAGCAAAGTACATAAACAAAAATAAATTCATGAATAATATGCTCCCAGCTCCCATACAACACAAGGTCACGCAGGATAAACTGCCTACAAAAGTTCCAAACACATGCATCCATGAAGCAGGTCCTTATTGAGACACAAACACAAACACGAACACAAACAGAACAGGTGTAGGAAAGGAAAGGCATGACTGAAGAGAAAGGCCATAATTCTTCTTCTCATTAGTACATAACCACCCTACCAACTTACAACGACAACATTTATTTCTTCTTCTCTTTCCTAATCACCCTCATCAGTTCATCCATCATTCTCTAATCCTTACTAATTGCCCAGCTTAAGATTAACATAAGCTATAATTAATATATGGAGAAAGTAGAGAGTTGTAAAGATGAATAACAATAGAGCAACAGTAGTCCAAACAACAACCTAACTCACTCAGTCAACAAATCAACAACAAATCAGTCCTCAAACACACACTCAGTCACAGTCTCACGCTCACAGTCAGTCCCTCACTCACTAACCCACTCACACTCATTCACTTACAACCACACACAAACAACTAACACACACCAACAACAAAAGCTAGAAAATCATAACCACAAACAAAAACAAACCATCAAACCCAAAACCATCACAACCACAACCAAAAACAAACAACCAGCCAAACACAAAACAAACAACCAGCCAAACACAAAACCAACAACAAAATCAACATAAAAATCAAAACAAAAAACAACAACAAAATCAACATACAAAAACAACAAAATCAACACCAAAATATATGATAAAAATAGAAACCAAAAGAAAACAAGCAAAGCTAACCTTAACGCTGAAGCCACCTATAAATCGCCTCCAAAAGCCACCAAAAATCGCCTCCAAAACCCACAAAATCAGAACACAAAAATTAAAACACAAAATAAAAATTAATACTGAAAAATAAAACATTATTAACACAAAAGCATTGGTTAAGGAAATGTGGGAATGTATCGATTGATAGAACTATAGACATTGCAATTTTGTAAGTAAAGTAATGCTGGCTAAGCAGAAACATTTTGTGAAAACAATTCGATCATTTTGTGCTCAGAATGCAGAACACACAAAATCACAACCTCACTATAAGAGTACTTCTTTATCCCATCACACAAATGTAAGCAGACGTGCAGAACACTAAAATCTTTTGTGAAATTGTGACAGCTAGAAGGAAAATAACAAAAGCACAACTACACAAGAACTCAGAGAAACAAAGTTGTAAGCATAGCGAATTAACAACAAAATGAAGTAGTGATTATGCAAGCACAAAGTAGCTGAATAATTATACCTTTCAAAAACGTGGACCTGGACTTGTATGGCTCCTTCCCCACTTCCAGCAGCACAGAAACTTCTTTCCCATAATCAGTAGCAGCCTCAAATTCATCCTTAATTTCCCTTACAACCTCTTTAAGATCACGAGTTCCATGAGCTGATAATGTCGTCAAGCTACTAGGCTTCGATGATCCAATATCACGAGACTAAACCCCTCCTCCATGTCCACTCCCATCCATATCAAAACTAACCCCCTTCTTCTTAACAGACAAATCCTCTACACTAGACATACTCGTCTCAATCTCGGTCTCAGGACTACTATTATTACTACTACTTCTTCCTGTAACATCTCTCACCTCAACAGTCTCCACCTCTCCATCTCTCATCCTCTACTTCAAGTGCTTCAACAGCAGCCATGGTTATGGAGGAGAAAGAAAGTGAGAGAGAAAACGGAGGAGAGAGAAGGAAATTGTGTGTGGGGAGGGGGATATGGAGACTACGAAGCGTAGAAAACCCTAGATTGAGATGCGAGAATGAGAGAGGGAGTTAGGGTTAGAGAGATTGAGAGGGAGAAAGATCAGAAAGAAGGGGAAAGAAAAATGAGGGAGAATGAAAGGGAATTAGGGTTAGGTGGGAAAATGGAGGGTTTGTGTATTTATAGCCCTTTCGTTTGGGCTGGGCTTGAACGATTTTTTTTGGGTTGATTTATTTGCTGAGGTTATAACCGCAGCAAATAATAAAAAGAACAGCAGCAAATAAATCAACCGCAGCAAAATATTTTTCTTGTGTATCATCAACAACTATTTGCTGCGGTTCTTTAAAAATCTCAAAGAACCGCAGCAAATGTGGCGCAGCAAAATCCAATTTTTCTACTAGTGTATGCACATTTAAATATGATATACACATTTAATTGTAAGACATTTAAGTATGATATATACATTTCATTATGATTTTCAGGGATTTTGTGTCAATGATTTTTGAGTGATTTTGAGTGATTTTTAAGTGATTTTGACTCACAATTAATGACTGATTTTGAGCGAGTGGCAATTGATTGTGCATGATTTTGAACGACTGATTTTTCAATGATTTTGAGTGATTTTCACTGATCATGAGCCGTTGTGACTGCTTTTTTTTTTTAGATCATCCTGTGACTGTGTAACTGATTTTGTTATGATTTTGTTTTTACTTTGTTTAATGAATGTTGGTATATTGTTATGATATCGGCTAAAGATTTCTTTCATGTCCATTATTTGTATTTACATTGATTTGTGTTTGTAGGTTGCATTGAAGTCCATGTCCAGTGATGACGATGTACATAGTGGTGATGATTCAAGTTTTGAGTCGGACCCAAGTTTTGACCATCTCTTAGAGGAAGATCAAGGAGAGCCGGGGGATATAGAGTACGCCAAATTCCTTCAGAAGGTAGAGCAGTTCGAGAGAATGGCTGACGAAGCACCACCAATTGATGAAGCCGAAACTACAGCCCCTAAAACTGCCCCCAGTCAGCCACAACAGACATCATCTCAGTAGCCTCAGTCCGCACCTGATCAGGGAAACCAGGCTGTTGTTGAGCAATCTGATTCCACACCTGATCAGGCTGTTGGTCAGCAGGCATCTTCTGCTTACAGGGGTGTGACGAAGTCTTTGTGCAACTGGAGAGGAAGAGGTCCGTCTAGGGGTGTGAAGTCGACAACACCAATGTATCTCGAGTACAATAATGTTGGCCAACCATGCGGTGAGTGGCGAAAAATGTATGGGAGACATATCGATATTTGTATGAGAAAGCTATCTATTTTGCTGAAGTGGGAAGATGTGGAGGATGGCTTGAAAGCAGCTATGTGGCAAGATACTGTGTTATGTCCTTGTTATGTGTAGAACAAGTTTATATTTATGGTTTAACTGGCATATTGGCTTAACTTTAATGTAGTATATGCTGAAACATATTTGTTTTATGTAGAATTTGTTCCATATCGAAGTTGATGAGGCTAAGAGGCAACTTTTTCTCTCGGCCGTAGCGGAAAGATTTAGAGATTTTAAGTCTAAACTTGTGAGTGGGTGGATCACCAAAAAAAGGAAGCGATCAATGAAGGAAGCTAATAAGATGCCATACGATATTTACCCTCACATATCGAGCAAAGAATGGGAGGCCTTTGTTGCAAAGAAAACAACTCCGGAGCAAGTAGTAAGTATATCACTAACCATCGTATCTGTTGTTACATTAATCCTATGTTTTACTAACCATCATTTGCCTTTTGATTTGGACAGGAAAAACGCGCTATTGCTTCGCAAAGTGCCTCGCAAAAGAAGGCCTATCACCGCATGGGGCAGAAATCGTATGAGCGGTCAAAAGATGATTGGAAAGGAGAAGGTTTTTATGAAAAGGTGGTGTCATGTGTTGGTGACAAGGAAGCCACCTCTTCTTCATCTGTTACGGTAATTGGCTCAAATCACGTAGTAGATTGGTACTGTTCTTTACATGCTCGAGATGCAAGTGGGAGGCGAGTGATTGTAGACCCTGAGTTGAAGAAAGTGGCAGATGCTGTGGTAAGAAAATTCGTTTCATTTTTTGCCATTTTTGTTTGATTTTTGCTATTTTCGTTTGTTTTTGGCTATTTTCGTTTTTGCTATTCTTCGTTTGATTTTTGCTATTCTTCGTTTGATTTGTAGCTACTTTAATTTGATTTTATGTTAATTAGTTTGTAAAGTCTCCGAATATAGCTGTTACTGATAAGGTAGAAAAGCAAGGTTAGCTTTGGTAGTAAGCAACATCGGTAGTATACTAGGTATTTCATGCTTATTTGAGAAATCCTACCATTCCTATTTACTTTGTCTAATATCAAGATTGAATTAAAGTAGAACATAAAACCAAGATGTGTATAAGAGACAGCAATAGTACTTGATTGAACATAATATCAAGATTCAATTTTGTATCTATAACACAGCTTGGAACGAACAACGAGGGTGAATCTCAAGGTCAGAATCCTACCCCTATAGCAGGACTTCCCCCGGACCACGCAGGACGTGTGAAAGGTTTGGGAGGTGTACGTTTAGGTAAGAGAAAGGCAGTTGGACAAGACAAGTCAGGAAGTAGTTCTTCAAAAACGAAGATGAGTCCAGAAATGGAAAAAATGGTGGAGGAGTTGGTCAAAGAAAAGTTCAAAGCTCTATGTGAGAAGGTGGGAATTCATGATGTAGATTCACCTAATGAAGATGAAGTTCATGACAAGTCAAGCCGACGAAAACAGACTTCCTGAGCTTCAAGTGAGCCTCCTATTCCAGATGTGGAGGTAATGTTTGCTAACTTTTTTCATACTTTTAACTTCATTTTTTAATCTTTAACTCATTTTTTTAAACTTTTAATAACACTTCATTTTTTGATCATATGGCCTTCAACTAGATATGGTACTTCAGGACCAAGAATCTCTTCATCATTTTCCCGAGGGCGAAAAGGATCTTTATCAACATCTAGTGATCTTACAACCATTGGGCTAGTTAACGGATGTGCTTTATCCATATAAAATCTTGTAAGCACCTTCTATGTCTATGTAGTTTGATGCACAAGGATTCCTTCTTTTAGGTGCTCAATTTGTAGCCCTAAACAAAATTTTATCTTACCAAGATCTTTCATTTCAAACTCGTTTTTCATGTATTCCACTGTTATTGAAATCTCTTCTGGAGTTCCAATGATATTCAAATCATCAACATAGACAGCAATAATCACAAAACCCCGACCCGTTTTCTTTAATAAAATACGAAGGGCTAATGGTCAATTTTTCTCATTTTCTTTCACCAATATTCACTAAGGCGATTGTACCACATACGCCCTGATTGTTTCAATCCATAAAGGGATCTATTTAACTTAATACAATGTTGTTCTCGAGAACGCGAACCAGTTGCTTCAGGCAACTTGAAACCTTCCGGGAGTTTCATGTATATATCACTATCAAGTGGGCCGTATAAGTAAGCTGTTACAACATCCATTAGTCGTAAATCAAGTCCATGTCTTACTGCCAGACTAATTAAGAATCTGAAAGTAGTTGCATCCACCACAGGAGAATATGTCTCCTCAAAATCAATACCAGGTCTTTGTGAGAATCCTTGTGCAACTAAACGTGCTTTGTGTCTCACAATTTCACCCTTTTCATTTCTTTTCCGCACAAAGACCCATTTATATTCCATTGGTTTTACACCTTCAGGTATACGAACTACTGGCCCAAATACTTCTCTCTTTGCAAGTGATTTCAATTCTGCATCAATTGCTTCTTTCCATTTTGGCCAATCATCTCTTTTCCTACATTCTTCAATGGACTTAGGCTCATGATCCTCTTTTTCATTCATAACATCAAGTGCTACATTATATGCAAACACATCATCGACGTCGATTTCATTTCGGTTCCAAGTTATTCTAGACATGACATAATCTGTTGAGATCTCTTCATTTTCAGGTACCTGAGGTTCTTCTAGAACACTATCATTTGTCATGTCTATGGTCTCTTCTGGAGATCCTTCACTTATTGCTTCCTCAATCTGGCCATTACTTATCATTGCTCCTTTTCTTTTCCGAGGATTCTTATCTTTGGAACCTACTGGTCTACCACGCTTCAGGCGTGCCTTAGACTCATGAGATTGTCCTTCAGGGACATCAATCTTGATAGGAGCATTTACAGCTGGTATATGTGACTTAGTTACTCTATTTAGGTCAGTAAATGCGTCTGGCAATTGATTTGCTAAGCTTTGTAAATTAATTATCTTTTGAACTTCCAATTCACATTGTTTAGTGTGAGGATCAAGGTGATTTAATGATGATTCATTCCAACTAATCTCTTTTTCCAGCTGCTTATTCTCTCCCCCTAATGATGGGAAAACTGACTCGTTAAAGTGACAATCTGCAAAACGAGCAGTAAATAGTTCCCTTGTTAATGGCTCTAGGTATCTAATTATTGATGGGGATTCAAACCCGACATATATGCCTAGCCTCTTTTGAGGACCCGTCTTAGAGCGTTGTGGTGGAGCAATTGGAACATACACAGCACATCCAAAAGTTCTTAGATGGGAAATATTTGGTTCCTGACCACAAACCAATTATGATGGGGAGAACTTATGTTTACTGGTTGGCCTGATACGAATTAGTGCTGCAGCATGTAAAATAGCATGTCCCCAAGTAGAAATCGGTAGATCCGACTTCATAAGTAATGGTCTAGCAATCAACTGAAGACGTTTAATTAGTGATTCTGCAAGACCATTTTGTGTATGAACATGTGCTACAGGATGTTCAACATTTATTCCAATAGCCATACAATAATCATTAAAAGCCTTTGAAGTAAATTCACCAGCATTATCCAGACGTATATTCTTAATAGGAAAATCTGGAAATTGTGCTCGTAATCTTATCAATTGAGCAAGTAACCTCGCAAACGCCAGGTTGCGGGTTGATAGTAAGGACACATGTGACCATCTAGTCGATGCATCGATTAAAACCATAAAATATCTAAATGGTCCACATGGTGGATGTATTGGTCCACATATGTCTCCTTGTATACGTTCAAGGAAAGAAATAGATTCATAATTTATTTTCGCTGGTGATGGCCGAATGATCAACTTACCTTGGGAGCAAGCAGCACAAGAATAATCATTTTGAAGAATCTGCTGGCTCTTCAAAGAATGTCCATGTGAATTTTCAATTATTTTTCGCATCATTGATGAACCGGGATGGCCTAACCGGTCATGCCAAACTATAAAGCTATCTGTAAACTTCTGGTTTACAATAGCATATGTCTCAATAACATTAATCTTTGTGTAGTACAAGCCAGTGGAGAGTGCAGATAATCTCTCCAAAACCTGCTTAGTGCCTTGGGTTATACTCGTAATTTGAAGGAATTCATTATTTCCTTCACTTATTATCTCAATATGGTATCCGTTTTGACGGATATCTTTAAAACTCAATAAATTTCTTTGACACTTAGGGGAGTACAAAGCATCGATAATTTCGAATTTTGTTCCCATAGGCATCAATATAGTTGCTCTTCCGGAGCCTTCAATAATGTTTGTACTACCGGATATAGTATTCACACTTATATTATTCATCATCAATTGAGAAAAATATCTCTTATTTTTAAGTATCGTATGAGTAGTTGCACTATCTGGTAGACATATTTCTTCACCATTTATTGTTAATTGAGCTTGGAGAGCATTCATGTTCTTCAAATAAAATAACAGAAAGTATATAACATATCCTAAAATATCCAAACATTCAAAATAACTAAAATAAGATTAAAGTAACAAAGTCTTAAAGCACAAAAGAAACTACTGTACTATCAAGTTCATGCATAAAATAACAAAACCAAAGTAAATAACATAAATTATTCCAGCTAAATTGTGAATGTAAACTACTAAATCTTTATTTGCTAATAGTCATAATTGTTTTTGACTTAATTATTCCCTTCAGGGGTGGTGAAGAAATCTGCAACCTCCAGGTGAGTTGTATCACCATTATCAAAATCACCTTCGCCATCTTCATATACCAAGTTAGTCTCCACTTTCTTTCCTTTCTTTTTCAAAGGCTACTGATAAAAGTCAACAAGATGCTTGGGTGTACGACATATACGAGACCAGTGGCCCTTTCCTCCACAACGCTAGCACATAGTCTCACTTTTAGCTTTCTCATGCTTTTTACCACCATCCTCATTGTCCCTCTTCCGGTGAGAATATGAGTTTTTGAAATGAACACCTCTACCTCTATAATATCCACGACCTCTTCCACGGCCACGACTTCCACCACAACCACGACCACTGCTGCTGGCAGGGCCTCTATTGTTAATTTGTATCCCATTGTGGGATGCAGCATTCACTTCAGGGAATGGAGTAAAGCAGTTGGCCATGATTCATGAGTTTTCAATAAAAGCTCATTATTTTGTTCAGCCACTACAAGACAAGATATCAATTCATAATATTTATTAAAACCCTTTTCACGATATTGTTTACTCAATAAGAGATTATCCTTGTAAAAAGTGGTATATGTCTTTTCCAGCATATCCTCATCAGTTATTTTTTCTCCACATAATTTCAGTTTAGAAGTGTTTCTGAACATGGCTGAGTTATATTCACTTACTGATTTAAAATCTTGCAATCTTAAATTTAGCCATTCATAACGAGCTTGAGGGAGGATAACATTTTTCTGGTGGTCGTACCTTTCCTTTAAATTATTCCAAAGCACCATTGGGTCTTTCACAGTTAAATATTCAGTCTTAAGGGCCTCATGAAGGTGATGACGAAGGAATATCATAACTTTAGCTTTGTCTTGACTGTTTTCTTGATTTCCTACTTTGATAGTTTTTCCAATACCTTTTGCATCTAGATGAATTTCAGCATCTAATACCTAAGACAAATAATTCTTTCCAGTAATATTAAGTGCCGCAAATTCAAGTTTCGCTAAGTTTGACATGATACACTATACAAAATTATATTAAATATTAGGGCCTAACATGTAACATGTACAATATATAATTGAGACTGAGCAATACATATTTAACATTTGCACCGTAAAACTAATATAATATGTGACTATGGCGAGAAGAAAATTGGAATAAATCACAATAGTCACTGAATTTATCATATCACTAACACAAAAAATAAATTAAATTATACCAGTCTTTTACAAGATGAAATAACAGTCAACCATTTTATTTATTTATTTATTTATTTATTTATTTATTTATTTATTTATTTATTTATTTATCTATCTATTTATTATTATTATTATTATTATTATTATTATTATTATTATTATTATTATTATTATTATTATTATTATTATTTATTTTATTTTTTTGTCTTCTTTTAATATGTGCATATCAATTATATTCCAAGCTAAAAAAAAATCCATCCGTTTTAAGTACATGTAGCCCCACATAAAAAAAATTACTCTAATATATATATTATTAATATTATTATGATGCAAAAAGGATAAATAGGTGCACGAGGCTTTTGCCAAAGCCGAGGTTCAAGAGAGCCAACAAAAACAAGCAGCAAAACCACTCCGATTAACTTGAATTGACATTAAAGAACCACTCCAATTAGAGGGCAACACCCTCATATACATTGAAAATCACATAGTGCATAGATTTATTTGATACACAGATGCATCTATCCAAGAATAAGAAATTAGTAAAACCTAACACCGTAATTGCAAATTTTTATACACCCAGAAATTCATTTTTATTAATTCTTTAGATTTGTATTAAACCCTAAAGAGTAAATTTTGTAAAAATTCAATAAAATGGGTGGTGGAAGAAGAAAACCAATCCAAAAATCAAAATCTCGAAAACAAAATCAACAATCAACAATCACTGTTTATTGAAGGTGGTATTTTAGGTGGCTTTGCTTCTCCTCTTTCTTCTACTTCCTGTAAAGGCATTGCCCGTTTTTTTATTTTTTTTATTTGGGGTAATTTTGAATTGAATGATGAATGCAGCAAAATTAGAATAAACTAAGCAACTAAGCAATTGATCCTCACATACGCCTCCAAAAAAAACTTTTCTTCATGAAATAAACTTTTCTTTAATGGTTTAATCTAAACAACAAATAGAACTAAGGAAGCGACAACGGAAACAAGAAACCATTATAAAGTGAGGATTATCTTTCGTAAAGACCAAATTCAACACACAGGATTATGGAGTATAAACTCAACAAAGTTGTTAATCTAATTGATTCAGTATAACAATCGTGCTGATAACGTGTTATAGAAAATAGGGTTTAATATAGAGTATTTGTGGAAGAGAATAAAACCTACTTCCTTATTCAGTACCAAAATATATGTATATATATACAAGCATTAAGGGTTTCCCTGTATAGTAAACCCTAGTATCCAGAATGTTTTAGTCTATACTAAAGGGGTATAATGGACATCCATAAAATAACAATATTTTATAACATAATATGGTTTTTATTATTATCTTTTTATTTTCATGTTTTTCCCGGTATATATATATATATATATATATATATATATATATGTTTATGTATATATCTGCTTCCATACATATAACATGTGCATAAAAATTTAAATTTGAATAAAATTTTGGAAAAAAAATATATATTTTATTAATAATTAATAAAATGCATACACGCATCGATCTATAATATACTTAAATTAAACGTACTAATTAATAATACATATGCATATTGAATACATCTACAACGACAACAATATATTTAGTCAAAAAAATGTCGCCCATTGTTCACGAACCTCCTTTAATTAAATTTTAGTGTACGAGGTAGATCTTGCAGTGTAGTCCTCCAAAGCAAAACAAAAGTAAAAAATATCAATTAAATGCATGAAAAAAAAATTTAATTGATTAATTAAAAGCATGAATAAAGTCGATTGATTAATTAAACACGTAGCTAATATAAACACATGATCTAAGGACATTAGCAAGCTAAGAAGGCAAGCGAAATCGCTGCCCAATCTCTGTAACTGCTCAACAAGCTTCTCAAATTATTCAACAGGAAAGTGTTTCACGAAACAAATACCGATATTAGCTGATGTAACTAGACTAATACTTAGATGAATAGCAAAACAGGACAAAGGTAACTGATCAGATCGAAATGAACAAACTGCACACAGTTGGGGTTTGGGTGACATGAGCTAAGTGGCTGATCAAGACTGAAGTAACTGATCATTAAACAATCAAGTCAGAACTGACATAATTGATCAAGTCACATTCAGTTCAAAACTGAAGTACTCGAGCAATTCACATTCAGTTTAGAACCAAAGCAAGTGATCACCTAGTTCATCAGCATGCAATTTAGTCCTTATTTTTCGAGATCTTATTTGATCGAACAGACGCGAGACATGAGTGGTGAGGGCTGCAGGACAAAGGCAAGACATAAGTATAAACACACGCGTGCATATTGTGCCACATATAATCTGAAAAGTCATCTCCAAAACATCACCTAATATAATTCCCAAAGTTTCCCACCTCCAAAACAATCAACAACACAACTATAAGAAAGTGGTGTCCATAGCCACTTTCTCTCCGAAACATCACCAAAATCCCAAAATTACTCCAGCAAAATATGTTCATGTAACCCAAAGTTCATAACTCGATTCATAATAATTATATTAAAATTAAAAAGAAGGTAATGCCAAACAACTTACCTTTAAAAGCATGCATGCAAAAAGTCGATCGATTAATTAAATGCGTACCTAATATAAACACATAATCTTAGGACATTAACAAGAAGGCAAGCGAAGTCACTGCCCAATCTCTGGAACCGCCCAACAAGCTTCTCAGATTGTTCAACAGGCAAGTCTTTCACCAAACAAATACCTAAATTAGCTGATAGAACTACATTGTTACTTAGAACAGCAAAATAAGGACTGATTAGAGCGAAATAAATAAACAGGACAAACAGCAGACATTGGGGTTTGGGTGACATGGCTAAGTGACTGCTCATAATTGAACTAACTAATCGTTAAACATTTAGTTCAGAACTAAAGTAACTAATGAAGTCACATTCTGTTCAGAACTAAAGTACTCGAGCAATTCACATTCAGCTCATAACTGAAGTAATTTATCAGTTAACATTTGGTTTAGAACTGAAGCAAGTGATCATTTAGTTTAGCATACAGTTCAATCCTATCCTAGTCTTATTTGATCCATTAGTCGCGAAAGACAGGTAGTGAGGGCCACGTGACAAAGGCAAGACATAATTAGAAACACACGCATGCATATTGTGCCACATATAATCTGAAGAGTCATCTCCAAAACATCACCTAATATAATTACCAAAGTTTCGCTCCTCCAAAACAATCAACAACACAACCATAAGAAAGAGGTGACTATAACCACTTTCTCTCCGAAACTTCACGGAATTAAAATTACAAAATTACTCCAACCAAATATGTTCATAACTCAATTCATAATAATTTAAAAATAAACAAGAAATCGTCAACCAACTTACCTTTAACTGTTTAACATCACCCTTATTTTCGTGCACTTGCTTCACTATGTTATGCATGTACTTTATCACGTAGTATCCACAATCTAAACAATTGGCTTGTCCGCATTACCAAAAAAAAAAAAAAAAAAAACTCAGCTCAATAATAGTCCCATAAGAGTGTAGATTAAGCTAACAACATACAATTTACAAATGTATACCTCAAATCAGGTAATATTCAACTCCAATTTTTTGTTTTCTTTGGTCTTAGCTCTGTATGACTTGTACGCACTGAAAGAAAACGGACAAGTTTAATCACCAAAACGAAAATAAAGAAAACAGGCATACAAAAACACAATTCATAAGGAATTACAAGTCAAAAACGCTTTTGCAACTCAATTGACGTGGTTCATGTTGCGCCAAAGGATCCAATTGATATATTACATCATCACATAAATCAACGGCCATGAGAATCCAATGGTTACTACATAAAGATCGAACACTAATCATTATGTCGAAAAGTAGAACTAAACCAAACTACTTTACATGCTAACAAAAATTTAGTAACTAATCAAGGTAAATTCATTAAAATACTTAGTAATATTCACGTTCATACTTTTCATGGTAAGGGACTAAGATAAGATGGATGTGTGAATCTTTCTTCTTATGTTCGCTCATGAAAGCACGTTTCACATATCCGACTATAGCTACCTCTAGAAAATCCCTTTTACATTAAGTTCCAGAAACTCGGTGGGGACACAAAAAGGTCACCTACTCCACTTCAAATGTAGACATCAATTCTTCAACTAAATAGTTGTAATTATACATCAAATTTTAAAAAATAATATCTTCATAATTGACATGGTACACAAAAATAATGCAATATGGTTTATTATTTAAATACCTTACAGAATGTACACTTGGATCACCGACACATTTATACACGCTCCTCTAACTGGTTCATCTACATCGTAAGTAGTAACCCAAATATCTTCATCTTCCTTGAGATACATCAACAACGCCTATAGTGACATGCGAACGGTTTGATGGTTGTCCTCAACCATCAACATGTGTAACAGCTCACATTCTTCCAAAATAGGTATATCATGCTTTGAAAGGGTGTCTCCTCCACCGAATGTACGATGTGAGTCTTGTGGTATGAGGGGATCACAGCTGCCTACCCCTTCTTTGGTTTGTGACGTCGTCTTCTTCGAAGCCTCCTATTTATATTTCAAATTGTAAAGTATATTACAAGTGAGTAATGCATGTAATACAGAACAATACAATATACAAGAGACAAATATGATAAGTTAAGATACTCTAAGCATTGCGATACTAACCGCATCCTTAAACAGGACCATATCCATAAGACAACTGAGAAAGTAACCTCTAGCTTGACCATATCCATAGGACCATATTCGTGGGACATGCGAATCAATCGATGATTGCTCCTCATATGGATTGCCAACGCTAACCTTGTAGTGATTGGGCAGCAACTTGGACGTATGGATAATTTAACTTGTCGTAGGATGACATGCCCCCAAGGCAACAACCACTAGGTTCCCATCTTCATTTATCACAGCAAGAAGGCATTTTGTTGGTGCCTACAACATTTTAAAGGTGTTATAGTGCACAAATAAGTCAAAGGTGTAGTCGTAATTGACAATACTAATCAATGAGAAGAGTGCAAATTTTGGCTCAACATCATATTTTGCCTCATTGAGTTTTGATGTCTTTAAATTTTGCCTCCACAACAAATTATTCATGTTGGAGTGGTAGAACAAGGTGTTGACCTTAGTAAGAGACAACCATTAACCATTCATTTCATAGGATTTTAGCAATGTAGAAACACAAACAAATCCAAAGTATTGTATCAATAGATTCATAGAATGATATTTTAATTTCTATGTTTCTAAATTGGGAAAAATGATCATGAATTTATAGATTTTGTAATCTACCTTTAATCTTATCTAATATATTAAACAAGATATAGTAAGTAAAGTTTACTGCAATTTTATAAAGCTTTAAGCTTACCTGATACATTCAACAAGATATGACACATTTTCTGTGTTCATGATCTGATTATTCCTTTTAGTGCACTCTTATAAGGATGTCCTACAAGATGGCACTAAAGTAGCTTTAAAACGACTCGCTCTTATATCTCATCAACGCACTCATGAATTCAGCACTGTAAGAAGCAAATATGCAATACTTTGATGGAAATCTCTTTGGCAGGTGGTTTGGATGCTATTGCCTTACTTCCTCACACATTCATCAATAACGTTGCTTCTATCGCCTTAATTTAAAAGCAAAATCAGCTACAACAACTTTAAATGCTTCTATTTTTGCATCTTTATCCTTCGTATGCTTCTGTGGTTTCTTCCCGAATGCCTTTCTGTAGCTAACTCGGACACTAGATCGTGATTTCATCTTCTGATATGGGTGAAATTGAGGGAGCCACTTTCTATGATGCCTATACACATTCTTATTAGGAAACTTCAAATAATCATCATCCGCATCATCCTCAAACATCGGGCAAGCGTTTACACCTTTAACTTTGTACCCAGACAAGTTGTCGTACGTTGGAAAATCATTATGGTGGTCAATATCATCGCACGACAGGTAAACAATATACTTTTATGTACATCAAACATGGACACACCTTCATTCCACGAAAGCATAAAATCATTTATCAAGGGCGCTATGTATACATCTATATCATTTCGAGGTTGCTTAGGACCTATATACGAAGTGACAACATTATACACTTGCGCTTCATGTGAAGTCATGGAGGCATGTTGTATATAGTTAACAAAACTAGCCATGAGCTATGTTGGATAATGAGTGTGCTGTAAGGATTCATCCCATCTGTACTTAAACTGAGCCTAAGGTTCCTATGCTCACCACCAAACAATGGGTACTCTTTTTTTTCGCCTGTCTATTATTTACAATCAGCAGGATGCCTGATTAGTCCATCTTTCTTCCTCCCCTCATTACGCCACACCAACTCTTCGCATCATTCGGAGCTGAAAAAAGTCTCCAGAACGTCGAAATAATAGGAAGATACTATAACAACTTTGCAGGAGGCGCTTTCTTACCACCAAGTTTACCACCTTCTACTACTTGTAGCGTGACACTCCACATTTCGGACATGCATCCCAATTCTTATACTCCTTTGATAAAGCGCACAATCATTAGGACACGCATGTATCTTGGTCTACTCTAACCCTAAGGGGTTGATCAATTTCTTAACATAGTAGGCAGACTTAGGCATCACATTACCATTAGGACACATGTCCTCGAATGCTTTCAAAATCGTTGAGAACCACATATCGATCACACCATACTTATCTTTTATATTTGACAAGGTTAAAACAGCAGATAGCTTGGTACAGTTACCAAAACATTGCCAGAGGGGAGTGCCACCAGCATTAGACAAGTCCTCAAACATGCGAGGCTGATGAGTGAGATGGTCTCCAATTGCATCCATCATATCATTCATCTGATCTTCTTTCATGTCGTTATTATCAACATCTAAGATGTCATTACCCAAAGGATTACCCTTTAACCCAAAGTCACTATTGTCATTCCCAGACCCTAATGTTTCACCATGCCGATACCAAGTTTCATAATCGGCCCTAAAACCACGGCGATACAAGTGAGACTTTATCAAACTCATGTCAGACCACCTCTTTCCATTATAATAACCAAGACAAGGACAACATATCAACTACTTGACGCTTAGACTCTTGCCTTCTAAGGCTTGATAAGCTAAAGCTACTTCACATAATTCCTTAACCCCTCTTCAAATGCTAATTCCCGTCGATCACCATACATCCAAGTACGATTCATTTCTAAACAAAAAATTAAACAATGAATACTCCAATGATAACTTAATAGTAATAGACTAATTTCACATATAAAAACAAACACACATACATGATGCATGATACATCAAAAATTACTCCCCTATCTACATTAGTTGGAGTTGTAGGTTATTTTTGATGGGTATACGACTATCCCTTTTTAATATTGGCGCTGTTGCCTGGGAGGTAATTGTTTATTTTCTTATAATCGGGTTATTTTGTTTCTTTTCATTATTTTTCTCACGTCTCAAATGTTGCTGCACGAGAAATGAGGTGGGGTAGGGACTACGAGGACTTCGCTGACGTAGACTGGAAGTGTAGATAGATTCAACTCCTACTGACGTGCCCTCCAAGAACCTGCAAAAAGGGACAATAATCCTTGTAGGATTATTTCCCTCTCCGATACTTAAGTAAGTATTTGTAAGAGGGAATTGATTAAGTAGCAATAAACAACAAGTAAATAGTTTTAGAGAGAAGTTTCCTTTGAATATTGTAAGTTTTTTACGGTTATTGATCAGGGACAGTCGTATACCTATCAAAAATAACGTAAGACTTTTACTAATGTAGACAGAGAAGTAGGGATCGAATCCGCAGGGAAGCAAAGAAATTCTACTAACTCTAAAAAACTATTCTGCCGTAAGGGGCTTTTGAATTGGGTTTTAATTAATGAACTAATGGTTGCTAGAGAAAGAATTAGACACGAAAAATATATTAATAACAAACCTAGGACGTCGGTTCACTACAGATCAACAAATGAATTGAATACTGATTAATTAACCAACTGTTGACTTCCTGAACTAAGGCTCACTAATTCTAGCGAGTCTAGTCTCCTTCAAAACTCCTCTAATGGCTCTCGCTCACTGAGAATTGTTTTTCCTATTATCCCTGTGATCTAATTGTGGTAAATTTACCTCTCGGCATCGATTTCAACAATATCAAACTAACAATTAAACTTTGCCAGAATCTAACTGAAAGTAATAAAACTTTATAATAGGAATTCAAGAGCATTAACAATCAAATTAACTAATCATGAAACAAATCAATGGGAATGATCGATATGTCCCCTAGCCCTAGAAAAGAAACTACTCACACATGATTAAAAACATAGAAATCAAATCAATAGAATAAAACAAAACTAAAGACATAATTAAAACTAACAAATTAATTAAAAACTTCTAAACTAATTAAGAACATAAAATAGGGCACAAAAACAAATAACAAAAGCTAAAACTAAACTAAAAACTAAGAACATAAACTAAAACAAGAAACTAAAGACATAATTAAAGGAATAAATAAGAAGAATTGAATAAGAACTTGGAATCTTTTTTAATTTAATGAATGATGAACATAAGTGAGTATTTTTCTAGTGAGAGAAAGTGAGTTTTAAAAGCCCTAAAATATATGAAAGCGTACTTAGGCTTCTAGATGAAAATTCTACAAATACATAAGCCAAAACAATTCGGAATTCGTCAAAACACGCATAAAACCCAATCCGCCCGGACCCCCAGGTGAAACGCAATCGATCCAGACGAAACGCTTTGTGGATCCCAGGGCCTTCTCGCTCGATCTTTTACTTAAAATCTCGACGTCTTTAGCTTCAATTAAGTTCTAATTCCCATCCTGACTCTATTTTGGCTTCTTAAAGGTAGTCAAGGGCTTCTACTAATCATCAAGTGCCGAACATCACACGAAAATCGATACAAAAGCACCAATTCCTGTAATACTTAACAAACAAAAACACAAGGCACTAAAAGCAACCAAATTAGTAGAATAGGCTCAAAAGAGCCTTGTTAGAGCCAAAAAAAATATACAATGTAATGGTAAATAAAAATTCACTTATCCAATTCCCCCAAGTCAAACCTTTGCTTGTCCCCAAGCAAATAAATGAAACAAACGATGACTTCACCCCTTGAACTTTATACAACAAAACCAACTCAAGCAATTCTGAGCATGTAAGTTCCTATACCAACATATCAAAATCCCTTGATCGCCATCCACTTAGATCAAAATCATAAAGCCAACCATGTAAGAAATAGAAGTCGATGACTAGAGTAGCTCACTCGGTGTCACTCCACAAAAATAATTGAGCATAAAACAATGAAGCTCACCCTTAATTCCCAATAAAGAATGCAAATGCAAAAAGTGTTTAAATGCAAATTTTGAGAATCCAACCCATATCTCACACCTCATGCAAGTGTTTCAGGGTAGTCACTAAACCTAGTGCAAAGTTGACTCGAAATGCAAGTAATACTCACTAGCTTTGCCAATCGACTCACTTCACAAAAACTAAAAACATGTACATGCCGATCAAAAAGATCTTTATAAGCTTGTAACGTGGCTAGGGTGATGGGTAGGATAATTTTTGGGATAATGTGGTAGTAAATGCGGGTTATACGCATATGAAAATTAATATCTCGAACATTCAACTCCACATCAAACCAGTTCTTATGAAATTCACATCACACCATAAAACTCTCAATTCAACAACACCAAAAATCACAAGCTTTTATTTCTTTTCAACATTTTTCAATTCTTTTTTTCATTTCTCTTTTTTGTTTTTTTCATTTTCTTCTTTCAACTTTCAAGATTTATAAAACTTAGGCTCACGACTCTTAATGATATGTCATGGGAAAAATCATCACACATACATAACTAGGCTAAGTAAGGATTATAATTTTCCAATTCTTCATTATAAACAAGTCTAGACATTGGTATGCAGAGCCTTAATGTGAAACCTATTATTAAACTTTAACAACATACAGTCCAACATTTTCCAACATCCTCCAAAACTTCCAACAAATGCACAACAACAACATAACAACTCCAAAACTCCCCCAAGCCAAGCTTGGGCATATATTAAACAATGAAACATGGCCAAAAAGGGTTGTAATCTGGCTAAAATGCAAATGAAAGGTAAAAAGCTCAAAATAGGGATCAAAGGAAAATTTATGAAGGAATGCCTAAAATCCTAAAGTTCCTAAAAGAAATGAATGCCTTTTATCATTCACAATATGTAACACACCAAAGCCAATCTACTAGATTCAAAAGCTTAAACACCGATCATACAAGCACCAGGAACTAAGCACACAAGAAAAGAAATAAGCAAATAATAATGTATGCGGCTCAAATCCTCCCGTTAACACAATTCAAGCCTCTACTCTACACATAGCTATAATGGCATGATAAGAAACTATTTCAAGCTAAATCAAGTTCAAGTCCGAGTTGGCAATTCCTTAATCATATCTCATCACATGCCCAAGTCAATCAAAAAATTTTTTCGAAAAATGCGGGGCACATGTACCGGGTATTCGATATTTGGATTTAGATTATTTTTCAGTATGTGAGTGGATCAACTCCATCGATGGCCACTGATTCAGGTGGTATGTCGGTTCCCACAAGAAATTATTTGTTGTTTTTCCCGACCCCAGCTTCTCCAGGTAGGCACCTGATCAGGATTCATAGACCAATGCGAGGAGAGGGAAAGGCCAGTCATCCAATTCTCAACCTTCCACCTCCCACCCTTATCAAGGAGCTGGAAGTAGTTCTTATTATGCAGGAGAAGGTGATTGGAGGACTACTATGGGTCAGCTGTAGGATCAGTTCATTGGGTTCCAAATTCAGCAACAGTAGACGATGGACCAGTTTGCCACTTTCCAACAGGATCATTGATTGGCCATGTACCCTGTATATGACCTTTTTCTCAGGATGAGTGTTGTTCAGCCAGCAGGCCCGCAGCTTTCTTGGTACACTTACCCTCATGGTGGTTATGGTGTACATGGAGAGGGCACTAGCAGGATGGGAGGAGATATTAAAGCTAGGGTTGCTGGAGCTGGTGAAGATGAGGAGGAGGAGGAGGAGGAGGAGAGCGAGGACACTGATACTTTCCTCCAGGATTCAGATTAGTGGGTGATAGTCCTTACTCCCTTCAGCACAGAGGACATTGCTGAGTCCAGATTGGGGAAGGTATGTTTACTTTTGCTTTCTTAGTATAGTTTTTCGCTTTTTTTTGTGTTTTTATTGCTTTCTTAGGATAGTTATATGGTTTTTACTACTTGTTTGAAGTAGGAGTTTACATATGTCCAGAAAAAATGTATTGCTTTCATAGATTAGTTTTTATTGCTTTCCTAGATTTTAATTGATTGAATGATGATGAATTTGTTTAAATTGAATGAATGGTGACTTCCCTGTGCCTCGCATTTTTGTTTTTAAAATGTTTTGATTGATTTGGGCATGTGATGAGCTATGTTTAGGGAATTTCTAACCTGGACTTGAACTTGATTTATCTTGAAATAGTTTCTTATCTTGCCATTATAGCCATGTGTAGAGTAGAGGATTTAGCTAGATAACTGGAGGATTTGATCCACATACATTATTATATGCTTATTTTTTTTCTTGTGTGCTTAGTTCCTAGTGCTTGTATGATCCATGTTTTGGCTTTTGACTCTAGTAACTTGGCTTTGGTATGCTTCATGTCGCATATGATAAAAGACATTCTTTTCTTTTAGAAGCCTTCAGATGATGCAATTTTAAGCATTCCATCATAAATTTTCCAGTGGTCCTTTTTTTGAGCCTTTAATCTTTCATTTGCATTTCAGCCACATTACAACCCTTTTTAGCCGTGCTTCATTGTTTGATATATGCCCAAGCTTGGTTTGGGGGAGTTGTGGAGTTGTTGTGTTGTTGATGTGCATTTGATGGAGTTTTGGAGGATGTTGGAAAAGTATGTTGGAATAAATGTTTTGTTAAAGTTCAATGATAGGTTTCACAATAAGGCTCTTCATACCAATGTCTGGGCTAATTTTTGCAATAAAGAATCGAAAAGTTATATCTCTTATTTAGCCCAGTTAAGTATGTGTGATGATTTTTTCTAGGACATGTTATTAAGAGTTGTGAACCTTAATATATTAAAAAAAATTGAAAAGTTTTGAAAGTGTTGGAAAAAGAAAAGAGGAACGAATAAAAAAAAGGTTGAAAATTGAAAAAAATATGTTGAAATCAAAAGATGAAAGGAAAGAAAGCTTGTGAACATCAGAAGTATTGTTGAATTAAAAGTTTTAGGGTGTGATGTGAATTTTATTTAAATTTGGTTTGATGGAGTTGAATGTTGGAGTTGTTGTTGATATTCTTCAATTTCATATGCGTACAACCTGCATGTTCCTCCACATTATCCCAAATTTATCCTACCCATCACCCTAGCCACGTTACAAGCTTAATCGGCATGTGCATGTTTTTAGTTCTTGTGAAGTGAGTCCATTGCCAAGGCTAGAGAGTATTACTTGCATTTTGAGTCGACTTTTCCCCTAGGTTGAGTGATTACCCTCGAAACACGTGATGAGGTGTGAGATGTGGGATTGGGTTTCTCAAATTTGCATTTAAACACTTTTTGCATTGCATTCCATATTGATTTTTGTTGGGAGGTGACATTGAGCTACATTGTTTATCTGCTCGATATAAATGTGTGGAGTGACATCTTGTTAGGCTCTAGCTATAGATCTATATTCCTTGCATGGTTGGCTATTTGATTTTGATTTAAGTGGATGGCGATCAAGGGATTTTGATATGTTGGTATAGGAACTTACATGCTAGGAATTGCTTGAGTCGATGTGTTTTACAAAGCTTTAGGGGTGAAGTCATCATTTGTTTGATTTGTTTGCTTGAGGACAAGCAAAGGTTTGGCTTGAGGGAATTCGATAAGTGCATTTTATGGTTGTTATTTGCCCTCATATAATATAGTTTTTTGCTCTAATTAATTTGGTTGTTTTTAGTGCCTTGCGTTTCAGTTTGCTAAGTAATGCGGGAATTGGTGCTTTTGTATCGATCTTTGTGTATTCTTCGTCACTTGATGGTTAGTAGAAGGGTTTGACTACCTTTAAGAAGCCAAAGGAGAGTTAGGACGAGAATTAGAAGTTAATTGAAGAAAATTTGAGATTTTAAGTAAACGATCAAGCAAGAAGGCCCTAGGACCTAGGGAGCAATTCGCCCAGGTAAAGCGTGTTTCGCCCGGATAGATTGCGTTTCGCTCGGGTGCCCGGGCAAATTGCAAATTACGTGTTTTTCGAGGAATTTCGACTTGTTTTAGCTTATGTATATATATAATTCCCACTTTGTAGTTTAGGTAAGGTTTTTCGTAATTATTAGGGCTTAAAACTCACTTTCTCTCTCTAGAAAAAAAATACTTTCTTATGGCAATCATTCATTAATTCAATTAATAAAATTTCAGGGTCCTATTTAATTCTTCCTCTATTGTTCTTTATTTATGTTTTTGTTTACGTTTTATGTTTTTAGTTTTAGTTTTGTTAATTGTTTAGATTTAATTTTTCATGCCCTAGTTTTATGTTTTTATTTTATTTAGTTTATTTTGGTTATTTTATTAGTTTCTAATCATGTTGTTAGTTTTAGTTTTTATTATTGAATTGTTTCCCAATTTTTTTATTATGCGTGAGTAGTTCTTTTTCTAGGACTAGGGGATCCATGATTTAATTTAGTGTGTTGTTGATGATTAACTAATGTAATTTTTGGTATTTCAGAATTCCTATTATCAGTTTTTATTGTTTGCAATAAAATTCTTGCCAGGTTTGATTGTTAGTTTGACATTGTCGAAATCGATGCCGAGAGGTAAGATTACCACAATTAGATCACTGGGATAGTAGGCAAAACGAGTTTAAGTGAGCGAGAGCTATTAGAGGAGTTTTGAAGGAGACTAGCTTCGTGATAATTAGTGATCCTTAGTTCAGAAAGTCGTTAATTTGTTAATTAATTGATTTTCAATTCATTGGTTAGTCTGTGGTGAATCTATGTCCTAGGTTTAGTTATTGATATATTTTCGTGTTTAATTTCTTCATTAGTAGTAATTAGCCGATTAGTTAGGAACCAATTCAAAGGCCCTTTACAGCAAAATAACTTTTTAGAATTAGTTGAATAACGTTGCTTTCCTGTGGATTCGATCCCTACTCCCCTATCTACATTAGTTGGAGTTGTAGGTTTTTTTTATAGGTATACGACTGTCCCTTTCACCCTTTAATAAAAATTCAAAGTAATTCTCAATGAGAGGAAATACAAAAGGCTATTCAACTTGAATATATAAGTCTATACTTGCATCTTTTCAGAATACTATTAACATATTTGTTCATTCTTCCCTACGACTATAACTCATATTTTTCCTAATTTTTTGCATTTTATTTCTCAATGTTGTAATTGAAGGGATGATTGTCTAACCTTTTGATGCTAGTACTTCATTTTTACAACTTGATATTATGGATTCAATCTATGAGGAACCTTTTCACTACAGAAACATTATATTGTTCCTATTGAAGGAAAGAAAAGGGATTTACAAACCATAGGTGCAGCTGGAGGTGCTACAAGTAGGTCTGAGCACCGGTCCAGAACTAGACCGGACCGGGACTAGCTGGACCGGCAGACCAGCATGTAAAAAAATTTTTTTGCTCTTTCAATTGAAAATTTTAATAAAAAACCTATTGGACCGGTTGGGCCGGTTGGACCTATTGTTACTTATCTTAGACACTTAGTCTTCAAATATAATAACATAAAATCTAAATTAACGACATACAATCTAATTAGTAACGATTACAAACATCAAAGTACTCAAATACTTCCAGCTACATTACAACTTTACAAGCTTTAGTTATTAATTATTGAAAAAAAATATTTTAATAATTATTCAGGTCCTCTGATCCAGTACGGTCTAAATATTTTAATAATTAATGACAATTTTAATTGTTTTCTAAATTTGCAACAAATTTTAATTGTTGCCCACAAAAACTTGTTGCCTTAGGTACCCTTTTGTTTAATTTTTGAAAGTGTTTCTTTTGCAAAATATAGTGTTACCCAAGGAATAGGCAACAGAGGCATATTCAACGCTTCACTTTTGTTGCCTTTGATATAAGGTGACACTTTTCTTATATTGGGCAATGATTTTGCACTGTTATAGCATCAGGAGCAAGAGTCCTTATTTTATCTTTAAGTTTAGGTCGATTCGGAAAGTCCCTTGACCTAGCCATTTGTATTTCTTTTTATTTTCATATATTCCAGTCTATGTCATTAGGAATAGGTCATCAATTTTATGTAGCCTTCATCCACTAGTTTCTCAAGTTGTAACCTTCATCTTGTAATTTTTCAAGTTTAACTAATAAAACTCCACTTTTCTTTCTTTCTTAGCATTTTACTGTGCTTCAAACAATTAATGTCCTCTTAATAAAAAAGTTAAAAAAAGAAATAAAAAGAGAGAAATAAATTGGACATGCTCAAGAGTCCTTTCTTGCATGACATAATCAAAACAATCTCTAATTTTCCCCTTTACTATATAATGAACCTCTCTTATAATCCATCCTTAGCCTTCTTATAAATCAAATACTTTCCTATCCATTTGCCTTAACACTACACTTGGTGCGTAGGAAAAGACATGAGCTAAAAAAAAGAGAGAGAGATAGAAGGAAAGATAAATTCTCAAGATGAAATAAAGTGCAAAAGTTTAAGAAAGTTGTAGTCAAAATAAAATGGACAAGCAAAGTTTAACAACAAATGTTAAGTCAACCTTGTGCTAGAAATAGTCAATGCACGTCTATGCACCATTCCTTAAACCTTACACCATTTAGCCTACATCCACTACATTTCATCTCTGTCTCAAGCCTACATTCATTCACATTTAAAGCATAACCCATGTTCGTTATATCGAAGTCCATTAAAAAACATTCAAGCCTCCCTAAAGCTTTTCAAATCCATGTCTAAGCCTCACCATATTTCAAGCCTTCAACATCGTATTTCATGCTTAGTCCCTTCCCAATTTGCAACTCTCCTCTGTTACTTCAAATTCAGCACCCCTCTTTGAGCATTGTCCAAGGCCCGCTAGGTTGAAAACCCGAAAGGGCGACCTAGGAAAAAATAAGGGTAGCTCACTAGGTTGAATACTTGAAAGGGAGACCTAGGAAAAAGTTTGGGCATAATCACATATCTTGCACACACACTCGAACTACGGCGTTCGGATTCCATTAGGATACATAAGTAGCCTCACCTTGAGATCCGACCACACTAATAAAAATATATGATGTGATATCTATCATTCCAAATGTTTAAAGAGAAATTCTTTAGTCTAGAACCTGACATAGGCTTGAGTTTGAACCTGACATAGGCTTGGGTCTCTCTAACTCTTCATTTACTATCATCATTTGTCTCTTGCTCATCAAGCTCAACTCCTGTAACTAGATGCAGTGGTTGTTCACATAGAGATCTTCCAAAGATGACTCAAGTGCACAACTTGAGCAATCAAAGTCACAGACATTGTAATGTTCGCAAGTACATTCACCCTGACATCAATGATCACATCTATAGATTCATGGGGGGATCCCATCATCAAATGAGCTCCCAGATTATGACTTGCCCTAAGTCAACAGTCACCGTGCACTACCAGCTCAACAACTTAAGGGTTTTTTTCACTTATGAGTCCATGACCATTCCCTTGGGGGCTACCTTTTTCGACATACATCGTTATACCCCTTTCACCTCAACGTGGGGGCTATCCTTCATGATCGCCTTTTGAGAGCCCTACCTATAAATGATTTAAGTCAGTCCTATAATACTCA
Organism: Suaeda aralocaspica; assembly: GCA_016808085.1. Lineage (NCBI taxonomy): Eukaryota > Viridiplantae > Streptophyta > Magnoliopsida > Caryophyllales > Amaranthaceae > Suaeda > Suaeda aralocaspica. The sequence goes on along the minus strand of PYUH01001143.1, from coordinate 98,496 downwards.
CCATCACACCTTCACCTACTCGGGGGATTTACATTTTCGCAGGAGCTCCCATGTACCCTTATTGTTACATTCCTTTAGAGTTGTTGTGCTCGAGTTCCGTAGTTGAATAGTTCGCATTCATAGCCTCGCAAAATTTTGTCCACTCCACTTAACTCCAAAATCACAAGTCATTTGCCATTCGACTCCCAATGAATACGAAAGTTTACTTTTTACCTTACAAGTACTCCATAAAGTTATCATTTTGTCACAAATTATCTTGTGTATTCCATTGCCTTTCGCCTGTGTTTAGGGGGCAATCATTTCATGCTGGGGGCTCGAATCATAATTAAGCTTTTCCATCCACCTATGGCGGCTCTATCTTGTGTGTCTTTCAAAAGTGAATCACCATGTGTTTGCATCCTTGATTATCTATTGCATTAGAGTTGGTACATTAGGTACTATCTTTGTAAATGTCCTTTAAATACAATTATTCATCACATTGCATATAGATTTGTAGACACACATGAGTTAATATAATGTAAATTAAGAGTTAAATACATGCATTCATATAGGATCACCCCCACAAGCAAGGTTGGGGCCTATATCCTGTGGTACGGCACAAATTAGCAGCTGGGGGCTACTCTCAATCAATACTCTAAATCGAAGTAGCGCAAAACATTATTGCATCAAGAAGCAACTTCCTCAATTAATTATTAGTCTCTTAAAGTGCTTCCGCTAATTAACCATCATCCAACAGCATGAGTCGAGTATCCATCTAATGTCAAGCATTTACATCAGCAGTACAAGAAAATTCATTAGGCGTTCGACCTAGCAACCAAGGTTTAGCTATACTAGCCAACATCCACAAAAGAGTCCAGGTCCATAAAAAGACACCTCTAAAAAAGGACCAAGCTCCGCAAAAAGCAACCACCACAAAAATAACTTCACATTTACATCTAATTGATCCCTAGGAATGTGACCTCACGACCTTAGAAGTCAAATTTTCTCAAGGAAGTCAAAGTCAAAGCTTTTTTATGCAAAATCAACTTACCTATAAGTGCACTAATTATGGTAAATTTATGATGAAACTACATATTCACATCCTTATCAATCCCCAACGAAGTAATCTTTTTTATCTTAAAAGTTAACAATCCCCAATGTGGTAACTTTGCAGATCCCAAAGTTAAAATGGCAAAAATGCCCTTGCAAGTCAAAATTGGGTCAAAGTCAATCCCGAATTGTGGACCCGGGCCTTTGGGGCCTAATTACCCTTTTTATGGACATCGAATGTCTTTGTTAGTTTGCTAGTGAGTATGCTTAGCTCGGGGGTAAGTCTAGAAGCTCAAAACCCAAGTAGAGAAGTAGCCACCGTGCTCTTTTCAGGTGCTCACAGAACCCTAATATGTCTAACCTGAATACAAATTGACGCCAAGGATAAAAGGTCTCTAGTCATAGATTCAAGGACAAGGGTAACGAAAAAGTAGTTTAAAATGTTCCCCTGCGTATAGTGGCCTCTACTTGGTCTCATATGTAATTCCATGATTATAATGTTGGATTATAACAAATCATATTTTCGATTTATCCTAAAAACACATAGAAAGTTTACTAGGCAAGTTTATTTAATGCACTTATATTTTTCTATTAACATGCATGAGGTGATCACTTGAAGATTAATAAATATTGTGGACGCCAGACCATGGAGGTTCGTGCCCACGAGTCAATGTATTTGTTTGTATTCTTTAAACCATGGGAAGGGTCATTGCGTAGGGTGAGTATGCTTGGCTTGGAACAAAACTCCAGTCAAGGCCAAAAACCGGACTCCGTAGAGTCTTACTGACCCAAATCACCGCGTTCTCACCGGCCAAGGTGAGGTACGTTGGCTTCCCAACGGTTAGGTCATGCACTAGTTTCATGGGTTCGGGGATGAGCTACCTCCAATTCATGTTTTCCTCTGCCAGATATCTTTTGTAACTCTCATCACAGTTTATCAAGCAACATTATATTCGGATTAACGTAAAAGGCGCACCACTTGAGTGCTTATTAGGTGACTTTATTTAATGTACACGTATTATCTAGATTTGGCGATCACTTTATTTATGTCACGTTTAGCATATTTAAGTTTTGAGTCTTTATGACTCATGTGACTTTATGTGACTTCACAAACTTGGTCTTTATTATTATCTTAATCTACGTGAAAAGCCGTCATCAAGGGTTACATACAAGCATAGTCACGTAAATATGGAATGCGATAAAATCATGTGAACATGTTAGAAAAGCTTAAAAGAACATAAAGCTCATGTCATCATGCTATTTGCAAGAAAACATTAAATTTCATGTAATTACGCATATAAAGTTTTTAAAACATGTTATCATGCTCACACTAATTAAAAAAAAAACTACATTATCATGTAATCATTCTTATTAAAGCTTTAAAGGCCTAAACATGATTCTTTCTATTTTTTCCTTGTTTTATTAATCAATATTTCATGGATTAAAACAAAATAAAGGTGACAAGGGGTTTAGAAAGCGAACTTGGATGGATCCAACAATAATAATAATAGAGAATAATAAGAAAAAACTTGATGGAGACGATGAATAAACTTGAATATGAGCATGGAGAGAATGATTTATGGTGGCCTTATATTAGATACCTTGCACGCTAGTGTCGAAATGATCTTGAGTCCACCTTCAAGAATCCAAAACTCGATTGTCACCCAAATATGAAGATGATGATGATGATGATGATGATGTTAATAATAATAATAATAATAATAATAATAATAATAATAATAATAATAATAATAATAATAATAATAATAATAAAACTGATGAACTAAAATGATGAAAATAATATAAAACTGGATAAATAAAGAAAATAAAATCTTTTTTGTGTTTATGAAGGTGAAAAAGATGAAGATTCAAAGAAAACAAAAGATTTTTGTGGAAGGATGATGATGTGAGAATGCTAAACTTAATGGAGCCAAGTTTAGAAAATAAAGGTGACAAGGGGTTTAGAAAGCTAACTTGGATGGAGCCAACAATAACAATAATAGAGAATAATCAGAGTAAACTAGATGGAGACGATGAATAAACTTGAATATGAGTTTGGAGAGAATGATTTTTGGTGGCCTTATATTAGATACCTTTCATGCTAGTCACGAAATGATCTTGAGAGCGCCTTCATGAATCTGAAACCCGATTGTCACCCAAATATGAAGATGATGATGATGGCAAATATGATGATGATGAAGATGATGATGATGATGATAATAATAATTATAATAATAATAAAACTTATGAACTAAAACGATGAAAATAATATAAAAGTGGAAAAATAAAGAAAATAAAATCTTTTTTGTGTTTATGAAGGGGAAGAAGATGAAGATTCAAAGAAAATGATAGAGTATATAAACTATTCCTGGGCCTAAACCATCAGCTTAAGCTTTTGGTTGAGATGGTCCTCTAATATGGTATCAAAGCCAGCGTGACACAAAGGAATGCTAAACTCTTTACTTTCTCACGAACTTCTCTCAAGCTTGCAAGATCACGAAATGCCAAGATGCTCAATTATGTAATTCTTAGTTGTTGAAATGGGGAAAATGAAGCGAGTATTTATAGGGAAAATTTCGGGATGAAAGGCGTATCTAGCGCGTGGACGCAGGGCGTGTGCTGGAGCGTAGGGGTGTGCGCCCCTACGCACGTTGTGCGCTTATACGCACAGTACTGTTCTTTCCTTCAAAAAAAAATTCGTTGATATTCCCTATTGTACTAGGTCTTAGAGAGCGTGTTTGTTTATGTCGGCTCATTTCCTTATTTCCTCTCCTTGCTTACCTCATGCCATGAAGAGGAAGGAAGGAGGAAGTTCCCCTCTTCTATACCTCTTGGTGGGTTTGAGAATGGGAAGGTTTTCCTTGGCCCCATGACTTGGGCGTCAAGGTTTCCCCTTTCCATGGCTATGTTCTAGCTCGTTTTTGCGAAAAATGCGTTTTTGAGCGTTAGAAAGTCATTAGCACTTTATTACAAAAAGTGGCAAAATGTGGGAAAATTTTAGAAAAATATGCTAAAATAAAATAAAATAAAGCAAAAATATTCTTGGGATTCTCTTGGACTTTCTTTGTTTCTAAGAGTCACTAGTGGAAAAATTCTCATATGCTACACTACATATGCTGCGGCCTTTTTCTTAAAAAGAAAAAACGAAGCATAAAGTTCTTGGTGGGAAATTATGACAGACTTTATACTGCGGTTTTTTTAATAACCGCAATATAAAGTGTTTGATGCGGTCAAAAAAATCTTTTGCTTCTTTTTCTAGGCCCCAGCATTAGATACATTTATTCCAAATATTTAAAAAAATCCTATATACTATAATAACAAAGGGTGTCTTCTTCTACAACAATAAATTAAAACAACAAAACACTACCTTCTTCTTCGACACAAACCTCCGTCGACCTTCTTCTTCGTTCTTCTGTAACACTCCGTCATAACTTCGTCGTCGCTGGTGTTTCCTTCTCCCTTACTTCTTCTTCCTCGTTCTTGGAGACTCCATTTGTTCTCCATCGTCTTCAGTTTTCTTCTCCGTCGTCTTTAGTTTTCTTCTTCGTCATTTCTACGTAGTCTTCTAGTTTCTCCGTCATCGATTTCAACCTTCTTCTCCATCTTTCTTCTGTTTTAGGTGAGTTGGTTAGGTTTTAATTGGGAATTTGGGGTGGGTTTAATTGGGGATTTTATTTTCTCTCTTATAATTGTATTTATGGTCTTTATTTTGAATTTGGAGTGGAAATTTGTTGTTAATTTCGAATTTGAGGTGCAAATTTATGCTCTTACAAATTTTTCCTGGTTTTTCTTTTTTTATTTTTTATTGACACATATTTGATTGTTTGTTTGATGTATTGATAGTGGGTATTTTGTTTGTTTTTTTGTGATTAATTGTTTGTAGTTTTTTTTCCTGTTTCTGGATTGGAGTTATCAATGGCACATGAGCAACACAAATGTAAGATTCTTTATGTTAAGAGGTTATAGATTATTTTTGTTGCTGTTTTAATTTGCATGAATTATGGACTGTTTGGGATCACAATAATTAAGTGGAGATTAGGAAATTGACAATGTTGATTATGACACATATTAATGATTTCAGTTAGGTTATTCAGAGACTGTTTTAATGATTTCTAACTTAGTTTCCTTTCTAAAATATTGGTAAAAAAAAGTCCTTATTATGGCTAAAATTTCACCCCATATCCATGTGTGTTGTTTCTCTATGGATACTCTTCAACTCAAGTATTTCTTAACATGTCTTTTTTGTTGAGTAATGCCACAAGGTGGCTGACTACTTAGCTAAGTTATGTAGGAAACAGAATAGTTACTCTGATGAATGTACTGTGCTTCAACATCCTATTAATGTTGTAAGGGACGTGTACGAGGAATACTATCCTCCCTAGACTTGTACTATCTCTAGTTTCTCTTGTTTATTAATGTTCCTGTTGTGCATAAAAAAAAAGGGTAATGTCGTAAACTTTTTTTGCTTATGTTTTGTTTTAGCAAAATTAGCAGATTCTGATAGATGTTGTTGTCCATGCGGAATGAGGATTATGTTGAGACGGCTAATGATTTCACCAGGCTTTGTTTCTTGGCAAGTGGGACTAATGTGTCTCCTATAGTTCCTTCATTAGAAGCTATATGGCAAAATTCTCTGGGGAATGGTGTATCGGAATGTAATTTTCGAAGTGTCACCGGTAACTTTCACTCCCTACTTATGTTTTTGGGTGTTTCATCTGTTGAGCATTTGCGCTAAGCCTTGTAACAAATGGTTTATTCTTTGCATATGCTCTTAGTCCACATTTTACCATGACCATATGACTTTCACTCCCCTTGGTTCAAAATACATAATCTCCTAAAATCGATATATTTGTGACATAGATACAATAGCCTTCAACTTTTGTCTATCAATCAAAGTATTAAACTCATAATTGGGGTCGCCGGGTCGGCTACTGTTTTACAATCAGTAAATCTTTCTTACCACAGCTGTAACTACAGGATGCAATGATTCACTAAAGTAGGTTTATGATAATTAAATCTTAAAATTTGTTGGGTTAATTGAAAAAATGATGGTTTTGTTGTGGGTTTATATTGATTTACTGATATTATGATGAAATTTTCATGTTGATATTGAAATTGTTATAATGGAATGAATGATTTTGGATAATGTATGATATAATTGATGGGGTCTTTGATTAATTGATTAATATTATGATGATGATGATGATTCATGTTAAAATTGTGATGATGAGATGAATGATTTTTTGATGTAAATATTGTTACTGACTTTAGTGTATTGAATAATTAATGGGGTTTTAGAGTAAGTGAAAATTCTGACTTAATTGAAGGTTTTTGTGTTAATTTATGAGTGTTAATAATTGAAAGAGTGATTTGATGTATTGCATTTTTTGGGTAATGAGCAGAATTCCAAAGAGCTGGAGTACTTGCTTTTGGCTATGGTCTCGGCTGTACCATCATTCACCATACCATTGTTTTTTGCTGGGAAGGTAATATGAATAACTTGAACCATGTCATGTTGTAGTTGTGATCTTTTCTATTTTACTAACAATGTGTAAGTATCTCAATTTAGTCTCTGATATTTTTGTTTCCGCAAATCAATATTTTGACTCTCGTTCGCTCCAAGCATTGAAATCCCTCTATATCTCAACCTTTGAAATTTTAATTTTGTTTCAGGCTGATGAAGGTGTTCCATTGAAAGATCGCTATTGGGTGAAGGTTAGTTTTCTTTTTTTTCATGTCAAAAGAGATTACAAATGTTCTGTATTTGACTAGATGTTGGTTTACTTTGGTAGCATCACTAATAGGTAGCTCTAAATTATTTGTTAATTTGTTACTCATCATCAAACTACAAGACACGAATTATAATTTCTTCTGTTGCTGCTTTTAGTACTTCTGATTTCTGTTGTATTTCTTCTTCTTTCTGTTGTTTTTCTTCTTTTGCTGCTGCTTTCTGTGCTTCTTCAGCTGCTGCTAGCTGCTTTTGTTATGTTTTTTTCTCTGGCATATGCTGCGTTTTGTGCATCTTAATTAGTTGTTATCTTTGCTCTATATTGCTACTTTTTTTTTTATTTCTTCGACTCTATTTCTTTTTTTTTAGGCTTGTTTGTGCAAAGGTTTTGCGTAGGACAATGCAGGCTTATATTTGATGTCAATGCATTACTTAGATTGTGTTTGCTGTGATTGCTCTTTGCTGATCACTTTTTAGCCAAATGGTGTAACAATTAATATTTCCTCATCGTCTTTAATGAATTTAAAGGTTTTGAAGTCGGCAACACGTCAAGGGCCGTTCACCGTTCAAGAAATTGTTGAAGTTAGAGAGGAGTTAGCTAGTTTTATCACTCTATATTGTTTGTGATGAAACAAGGAGCTTGGGTCAAGATAATGATGTAAAAGAATGTAATAGTGAATCAAATTATATTTCGTACCTAGGTGGAGTGAAATGCACATATATATGTATGTATGCATGTTTAATTTGTACGTTGTTATCTAATGTTATTAACTATAATGTTATTATCTTTGTTTTTTACTAATTTATTATATAATTTAAATTATTATAATAAATTTCATAATAATGACCTATTAGTATTAATTTTATTAGCAATTAACTATGTGGATATTAAATATATCCATATATATATATGTTACTATCTTTTTTGATGCGGTCATATAATGTAACAAAAACGAAGCATAAAGTACAAAAAAATGGTGGGAAAATTACTTTATGTTGTGGTCATACATAACAACGGCAGCATAAAGTCTTAAATTTTGGTGGTAAAATAACTTTATGCTGCAGTCATTTTAAAAAGCGAAGCATAAAGTCTCAAAAAATGGTGGGAATTAGTCTTTATGCTGCGGTTGTTTAGATGACTGCAGCATAAAGTATAAAGTTTATGCTTCGCCAAATAACCGCAGCATAAAGTTTTTACCCTTTTGCTTCTCTGGCATATGCTGCGGTCAAAAAACGAAGCAAAAGGTGGTCAAGTGACCGTAGCTAAAAGGTTTTTTTCCACTAGTGAGTTTTAGGGCATTTTAGGTTGGATCTTTCAGCTTATTTCTCAAGACCGGACTAATTAGCAATGTGGTATACGTTTATCATCGGCCTAAGGGCGGGGAAAATGTAGGTGTCTACAAAAGCCCCCACTTTGGCTGAGTCTGTAGAGACGAATTGTTCTGTAAGATGAAAGCCAAAGTATTAGGTACCTACAAAACAAACTTTAGTTTCACAAGTGCCTGTGGGTGAGTAATCTCCTCAGGAAGCACCTTGTTCCTTTGAAGTGGATTGTATTTGCGGTTTCCTTCAGATGCACATCAACATATAGGTAATGCATGATAGTGTGTCTATGTTTGACTCTCTTTAGATGCACCTTAAGCTATAGAGAGTTCCCGTCAGGTGTCTTCCGCTTAACCGTATAGGGATATGTGTAATGATGTTATGAATTCCTTTAGGTGTCTTTAGCTTGACCGTATAGGAAGAGTTGTAATAATGTGTGTCTGTAATTTCCTTCAGGTGTCTTCAGCTTAACCGTATAGGAAAATGTGTGATGATGTTATGAATTCCTTTATGGTTTGTTTAGATAAAAGGATTTCATTTCAACTCTTAGATTTGGCCCAATTACCTTGTTTGGGAAACTTAAAATTTTTGGAATTGATTTGGCCCAATTCCATGCTCAAATTCATAACATGTAATTGAAATTCTTACAAAATAGTAGTCATTTCAAATCCAAAAAAGGCCCAAAATCTTCTCCTTCTCTCATTTCTTCGACTTTCAATATTTTCAACACTCTTTCTTCTTTCTCTCTCTTCAATTCCCTCACCATTAGTGAAGCTCGAATTCGCAATCAACTAGGTAAATTTAGGGTTTAGAACCTTCCTCTTTTGCAATTAGGGCTTTCTACAAATTAAGATTTGTTTCTAAAATTTATTTGTGATTGCTTTTTTTTCTCTGTTAATAGGTTCGTAAAATTGAAATTATTGCTGAAACTATGCGATCGAATTATTCGCTAGTTATTGCTTAAATTTTCTTGAATTAGTACTCTAGTTATTAATTGAATTTGTTTTCGGATAATCTAGGGATTATTTAGGAGCAACGCATTTTCTTTGATTTTTCGTCATTTTTTATAGTTATTTTTGGTGATTTGATTGTTCGATTTTTGAAGGAGATGTTGATTTGTATAATATGTTGATTTGTGTGCGATTTTTTGTGTTTATTTTTTGTTGAATTTTGAATTTTGGCAGTTTAAGGTTAGGTTTAAGATGTTTATGATTTTGTGCTGTTGTTTTTGTTCGATTTTTGTAAAATTTGTTTGTTTATTTTTGAATTATGCTCGTTATTCTCGAATTACTGTGAAGATGTTGTAATTATTGATTTAAACTTTTTTTTCCAGATTTGTTAAGGTTTAATTTGGGGTTTTAGGGTTAGGGTTTAATTTGGGGGTTTTGATCTTGTTGTTGTTGAATTAATGCCATGAGTAATCGTCAAATGCCATGGATGCGGAAATGGAAGGAGTTTACACATCCGAAACTTTTGGAGGTTCAAACAAGATGTTGAAGAGAGACCGTTTTGCATATGCGGTTAGTAGCTTTGAGGAGTCATTCAAGGAGCTTCGCGGAGTCATTCAAGGAATATGTTAGCAAAATTTATGGATTGTCATGTCAACAAGCTTTGAAGGCGGTAAAAAGATTCATGAGTGGGCTGGCCGAAGAGTTTGATATGCTAAATAATTCACCCGAGCGAAGAAAGTTGGATTGGATTTTGTTATGCATTAATGATGATTAATAGTTTAACTTATGTGTTAGACAAACAGTAATTGTAATTAGACTCTTAAATTAATCTTGTTTAGTAATTCCAAGTTTGAAATTGTCTAGTCTTCCCAAACAAATTATTAAAATTTCAATTCCAAATTTGAAATCCCAAGTTTCTCCAAACACCGCATTTGGAATTGAATTCTTGAAATTGAAAATCAATAATTGAATTCTACTATTTCAAATGAAATCCTTCTATCCAAACGCAACCTTAGGTATTTTCAGCTTAATAGTACAGGAAACTCATGATGATGTTTTTAACTCTCTCAGGTGCGCCTCGATCTTTAGAGAGCTCCCTTCAAGTGTCTACAGCTTAACCGTATAGGGAAATGTGTGATAATGTGTGTTGTAAGACAATACCGTAAGCATCTGATGCTGTTTTTGGCAAGTAAGCATCTAATGATGTTTGTGACATCCTTGAGTTTAGTAGGTTGATTGTTGTTGATAAAAAGTAGCCAGTATGTCGGCTGCTGATGATAAGGAAGAACCATTTGACAGTGTCTGATGATTGTGATTAATTGAATGGTTGAACTTGATGTTGATGATTCACTCACTCACTAGGGAGGAATTTTGTCAAGATTCATGTTAATGATAATATGTCCACTAGGGAATATGGGGAATATTTGGAGCTGACACTTTTCTTATGATGCTCACGAAGAATAAAGGAAGTGCTCCTTGTTTCCCACATTCACTGGGGATGAATGTTTTGACTTTGCTTCACTGGGCATTTGTTGCGAAAATTAAGATCACTAGGGAATTTTATTTGAATGATTCTGAGGCCGTCAGTGACCTGCCCAGGAGCGATATGCCCTCACTGGGGAATGATATGTGTTTGAAGACATTGCTAATCACTAGGGATTTTTAGAAGTCCGCATTGGAGGCCCATTCCATTGGGAATTATTGTTTGAACTTTCAAAGGTATCGTTTGAGCTTGTTAAGTGCTGAGTTGCTGGGGATTGATGCATGTGGATTCATTGGGGAAGAACCTTGGATAACAGTTATTTCCAACCATAATAACTCCATTTTGAGCACTGGAAGGAATTGAATATTGACTTTGAACCCATTTTAACCCATAGGGGCATTTTCGTTATTTTAGTTACAAAAGCCGAAAATTCGTTGCACTGAGGATGGTTAGCTTTGGGAATCATGGTTTAACTTCATTGGGGAGATGTAGCATATGCAGCCAAAGGTTTTCTACAAATAGTGCACTTATAAGTAAGAAATTAAGGAACTTTGACTTTGACTTTGAGGAGTATTTGAGGATATTATGACTTACGTCATCCCATATTCCGACTATTTCGGGTTTAAAATACCCATTAATGCATCATAGAAAGCCCCCAACATGAAAAAAAAAAAGGAGCAAAATTTGAAAATTGGACAGGGGACCGTGCGCGTGGGCGCAAGGCGTGCGGCGCACTAGCACACGTCAGCTCGTTGCCTTTTTTTAAGTTTTCTTCTTTCTCACTTGTTCATTTGCTCATTAATCCCAACACAAACGCGAACCGGCAGCTCCCCATTTCATTTTCGCCATTTTCTTCTTCTCGAACATCAAATTCAAGCTCCAAATTTAATTTTACACAAATCACCAAATAACTCAAGGAATGTCCTTCATCATTTTTGGCATTTATTTTGTGTTTTTAGCATGTTTTTATGAATGTTCATCTAAACCTTGAAGTGCAGGTTTTTGTATGGGATGAATTTGTGTGAAATGTTTTTGGTTAATTGGTAACTATGTATGAAATGCAGCATTTTGCAAGTTATTTAACTCAAAATGGTTGAGAATTGAGTGAGAACTAGAATTTTTAATCTTGATGTTCATGGAGGTGATGTTGGTTATGGAGGTTGTAATACTTGAGCTTGTTGATGAAATATGATGATTTTGAATGCATGAACTTGTCTACTCATGGCATGCTTACATAGAAGTAGTAATAGTAGAGAAGAACATGGTTCTTGAATGATTCAGTTCATGCGAATCGGTTGTATTTGTGAGCTCATGAGTGTCTGAGAGCTTGTAGAAATTGATCATTGCGGTGTAAAATGATGTCTTGATCATGATGGCATGAAAATTTGAACACTTGGAGTACCTTGAAATTTTGAGCACAATTAGGCTAGTAATGACAAAATTAGCTCAGTTAGCACATTTTCCTCATCAGATATTGAATTGACATAAAATTTGATAATTTAATATTTAGATCATCTTAGGGAAAAATGAATCAAATTAAATATGTTATCCATGAATATGTGTCTAGAACGTGTCAAACGGCATGACTTGCAAGTTTCGTTGAATCATTGAATTTTGACCAAAAATCACCTTAAATTAACAGCATTATTAGCTAACATAAGGCATATGAACTAATTTTTCACTAAAAATAAAAATTTGGTCATTTTTTAGCAAAAGTGAGCCAAATTAAGTCTTAGGAGCAAAATTTAATGTTCTAAAATTTTCAATTTTTCTTGATTTGTGCCAGAAAAAAGTGTCGGGACTTAGTAAGAACTTGTAGAAACATGTAGGAGCTTGGATGGGACTTCATATGCCATTAGAATCACTTCTTGATGATGTTGAATAGAACATTGCCATGTTGTTTGAAGGGCTCAAAGATTAGGTTTTGTAGAGTAGGGCACTCATAGGTTTTTGTAGAGTAGGGCAGTCATACATGTTATTATGAATGTTTATGGGAAGAATAGTGCATTCTTCCTGAACTGGGAAAATCAAGAATAGTACATTCGTGAGTTGGATAAATTCTATAATTCCTTGAGCATTGTTAAAACGTTGTGCATGTTTTGAATATTGAACAAGGCTATCGCACACCTCTAAAAAATAACCTAACAACATTAACTAATATAACTAGGGAAGTAGGGATCGAATCCACAGGGAAACGTTTAAACTCTATTAGTTCTAAAAAGTCTAAACTGTATAAGGGGCCTTGGTCAAAAACTAAAAAGACAACGGAAATTAAAACTAAGGAAATAGAGGAAAATTACGGTTTAAACTCTAATAATAAAAACTTAGGGCGGTCGGTTCACTATAAACAATCAACAAACTCATAAAACATCCATTAAACAATTCATTAACTTTCATTGAACTAGGGCTCACTAATTCTCTTAAACTTAGACTCCCTCGAAACTATTATACCGGCTCGCGCTCGCATAAATTTGTTTTGCCTTTTATTCAGTGGTATTATTGTGGTAATCTTACCTCTCGACCTCGATTTTGACAATTACCTAACTCACAACTAAATCTGGTCACAATTTAATTGCAATCAATAATAGTCAATAATAGAAATTCAATTAATAACTAAGAATTAATTAACAAACATAAAATTAATTCATAACATGTTCATAGATCCCCTAGCCCTAGAAAAATAGGCTACTCATGCATTTATCTATATCTATGCTACTTTAAAAAGAGGCTTTGTCAAAACACTATTCATTTTGAATAGTTGAATAGTGACGGGCTTCTGTGGTGTTGGGCTTCAGTGTGATATTGTGTGGCATTTGTGGGCCTCAAATGTTGGCTGGTTTGCTACGGAGCCCAATTCACTTCCCTTCACTTCCTTCACCTCTCCTTTATCCTTTCTTTCTCTTTTGCCTCTCCTCTATCTCACTTAGGGTTAGGGTTTTTAGCAAACTTTCTTCTCCTCTTTCTCTCACCTCTGCTTGCAACCCTTTCTAGTCCCAAAAAAAATTCGACTTCTTCTTCCTTGCAACCCTTTCCTCTCTTTTCTCCTCTCCTTTTGCGAATATGAGATCTTTAAGGTACTTTTTTTTTGTTCTTGAGACCCTTTTCTGTCTGTTGAAAGAGTTGCTTGCTTGATTTTGTTGTTATGTTTATGCTTGCGACCCTTTGTTGTTTAATTCAATTGTTACTTGATATTTCATGCTTTTGTGCTCTTAGTTTTCACTTTCACAATTTATGAAGTATATTTGCGGCTTTACATCATCTCAAATTCGATCTGGTTTTTTAGTGCAGCGAATTCGAATGGAGGCAGGTGAAGAAGCGGTTGTAATGGAGGCAGGTGAAGAGACGGCTATATTTGTTGGCTAAAAGGTATGGTCGTTTTTTATCAGATATTATATGGTTTTTCAATTATGGAGTTGCTTGATTTTCGATCTTGATGTTCTAGGTTAGGGTTTTGATTTCCATTATTTGGTCCATTTTTTATTTCATCTCAAATTCGATCTGGTTTTTTAGGGCAGCGAATTCGAATGGAGGTAGGTGAAGAAGCGGTTCTAATGGAGCTGAGGCAGGTGAAGAAGCGACTATATTTGTTGGCTAAAAAGGTATGGTCGCTTTATTATCAGATCTTATATGGTTTTTCAATTATGGAGTTGCTTGATTTTTGATCTTGATGTTCTAGGTTAGGGTTTTGATTTCCATTATTTGGTCCATTTTGTATTTTTATTGGGAATTTTAAGTTTTCAAGATTTAGTAGGATCAATTGTTTCTGATGATTGTCTGTTGATTTTTTGATTTGCAGTAGGAAGACGAGGATATGCTCATGCCTCATTCAAATGTGTGGTCCTCAAGCTATAGCAGGTTTGTTCTAACGACTGTTTTGCCTTAATTGTGTTTGCATTATCAAGGTCATTGCTAATTCTAATTGCAGTTGTGTTGATTTTTTTTTAAACTTGACGATTACAGTTGTGAATTTCTCTCTTTAAACTTGATGATTTGTGCTATCCTTTTTTTATATGTACTGAATTTAGCTTTGTTTTGCAATACAAAACAACTTCTTGTGACCATAAAGTACATAACGTAGACTATACTACTTCCTGTAATACAAAACAATTTTTATATGTACTGAATTTAGCTTTGTTTTATAAGAATTTTTCTACTCAGATTTAAGAACACCATGCATAATATGGATACAACAAGGTGTCAAAAGTATGAACTTAAAAGTGTTGCTACATGCTTTAGTCTTGCCAACTTTTTTTTGATGAAATTGACGATGCAATGATTTTTATTTTCATCGTCATTCATCAAATACAATTTTGACTACTTATGATTCTTTTTTCTTGTATTCTTTCTTAGATATTTTGAATCAAGATTTAGTTTTTTATTTGGGCTAAACAGATATTATCATATTTGGGAGCTTCAAATTAGGTAGTATTAGTTGTATGACTCATGCATATATGTTTATATACATATGTAACCATGTAACATGTTCATTCGAATTTTTGCAGGTTGCATATTGAAATGCCTATAATTGTGGCAAACACGATCAAGCTTATGTCTGACGCAGGACTTGATATGGCAATGTTTGCTTCTTGTGTTTGTTTTTAAGTTTGGATGAGATTGGTTTTGATTGTTTATTAGAAATAATTATATGTATGTATAAAGTAGGTGTCGATATGAAAGTAATTTAGGTATGTATTGTCTACTTTAAGGTAAGTTCATATCTTAATTACTCAAATTTGTTTTATGGCAAATCTTTGTATTTATGATATTAACACGTATTGGGACACAATATTTTTGCATCGATGTATGTGGCATTAAGTCACACCTTGCTCCAACTGTTTTTATTATCTCCCTATCTTTATAATCCAATAATTCCAACTCAAAGTTTACAGAATTTACAGCAAACAACTATGGATTAAGTATATGGAACACTGCACACGTAGCGCGCGTGCTTTAAACTAGTAATTATAAAAACAAGAAGAAAAACTAAATAAATAAACATGATCATATACATAAACTAATTAACAAGAATTAAATCTGATACACTAATTACTATGAATTATACCTAATTAGCTAAACTAAACAAAACTAAATTTAAACTATGAAAGAAATAACTAAATTATAAAACTAAAAAGAAATTAAAAGAAGGGAAGAAATTACCAAAGAAGAACTTGAATTGAATTGAATTGTAAGTGATTAACAAACTAATCTACTAATTCTAGATAAAGAAAGAACAATTAGGATTTCTAAGCCTAAAAACTGCTTAAAAAATAAATAAATAAAAACTAGGTGTGGTCGTGCACCATTAACATAGCCTATTTATAGTACATGAGCTTTGAAATAATAAAGCCCACAATCAAAAACCGAAGAAAATAATAAGCGGACCATAACCCGGGCCACCTGCGCCCGCAGGGAACAAAATGGAAATGCTCCCTGTACCTGTAGGAGACTTCTGCAGCAATTTTTCATGGGCCTATTTTATGATGAGCCCGCATAGAATAAGGGCCTTTTGGCCTATGCGCCCGCATGGATTAACTTAGGTGACATTTTGATGATCTTTTTGAATTCTTTGCTCGATTCTCTCAAATCTCATTCGTAGCTTCTCATAACTTGGCACGCATCTCGAGACAAGCCTATTTTGACTCATTCAAGCTCATGTTGACGTCATAACTCCCTATTACGCTCCTATAACACATTTTAAAAAAAAAAAACAAAAACCAAGCGTAATAATCGAGGAAGCAAATAATTAACATTAAAAGCGCTAAAAGTCAACTAAAACCACTAAAACTCATCCAAATCATAAATTAGCACCGAGGAACGATATTTAATCAAAATAAAGCCACAAACTCAACTATTAAGCATAGAAATCAACCGAAAACGAGCGAAAAACACTACATAAAACATGTATATCAAATTCGCCCAAACCAAACCTTTGCCCGTCCCGGGTAAACATAAGAAAATTGACTACACCCCATAAAAACAAAATTGTCATTATAACTCAAGAGAACATCCAAAGCAAATAGATCAAAGTCATCCAATCAAGCACCCAATTACCATCCTTCCTAAATACGAGTCGAACAAAACCAACCAACCAAGGTTAATGAATCAATGACTAGAGTAGCTCACGGGTGGTCACTCCACACATTTAATGATGAGCTTATATCAATGAAGCTCTAACTCTCACCTCCCAACCAAATATGGAATGCAAATGCAAAATGTGTTTAAATGCAACTTTAGGAACCCGAAACCCACATCTCACACCTCATGCAAGTGTTTAAGCGTATCCACTCATCCTAAATGTCGAGTCAAAATGCAATTAATACTCTACGACCTTGACAAAGGATTTACTTCACACAAACCACATCATGTGCGTGAAGATAAAAAAAGACTTTAATAAGATTATAACGTGGCTAGGGTGATGGGAAGGATAAATTTGGGATAATGTGGTGGAATGCGGGGTATACGCTTATTAAAAAAAAAAAAAAGGAAAACCGTCAACAACTCCAAAGCAATCATCAACATACTCCAACATCCAATTCCAACTGAATCAAGCCAAACTTTTCTTTATAATTCACATCAGCTCCATAAATCTCATAAATCAACAAAACAACCAATTATATTACAAACTTTAAACTTCTTTATTATTTTTGAATTTGCTTTTGAACTTTGAAATTTCATTTACTTCACTTCTTTCATACTTTTTCAACTTATTATGCTTTTATAATCTTTTTCACTTTATTTTCTTTCAAAATGAAATTTCAGGTTCATGACTCTTAATGATTTGTCTTTATCTAAAATTCAATAAACAATAAACAAAACCATCACACATATATAATTAGGCCATGAATAAATTGTAACTTTTCAATTAACTTGCAACAACCTAGACATTGGTATGCATGCAGAGCCTTAAATGTGAAACCTATAATCAAATAAACCTCACTAAACAACAATTCCAACAATTTTCACCAACTATCCTCCAAAACAACTATCAAAAGTACATCAATAACATCACAACCACTCCAAATTCCACCAAAACAAGTTCGGGCATTGTGGACCCGGGGCTTTGGGGGCCCACATGCCCTTTTTACGAACATTGAATGTCGTTAGTTTGATTGCATAGTGTGAGTATGCTTGGCATAGGAACTGAGTCTAGAAACTCAAAACCCAAGTAGAGAATTCGCCATCGTCCTCCTTTCAAGAGCTAACAGAATCTCATTAGGTCATAGCCTAAGGGAAAAAATGACAGCCAAGAATAAGAAGGTCTCATATCGCTAGATTCAGGGATGATGGTAAGGACAACAGTAGGTCACAGTGTCCCCCCCGCGTATAGCAGTCTCTACTTGTTCTCATGTGTAATTTCATAATCATAATATCAAATTATAACTTACATATTTCCGTTTTCGACCTACAAACACATAAAATAACGCTAGGCGGGTTTTTAGTTAATGCACACATAATTTCCGGTTTATCATGCATGGGTGATCGCTTTAGAATTCAATTGATTTTAATCTTGAATTAATTGAAACATACTTTTAGGTCTTTGAACTAAACATGAATTCTATGTGACTTAAAACACTAAACACTTAGCATGAATTCACATAAATCGTAGAATAATGTTTCTACTTAAGATTGATTTTAATTTAAGGCCGAACCATCAATAAGTCAATTTTGCATGAACTTGATTATCAACAACTCGATTCTCTAATAAAGCATTAAAAACATTTAATCATGCAAACTAACTCCTTTGAAGAACTCAAGATGATAACTTCAATGTTGTTGCCCTCATTTGAAGCACCTTTCGTGCAATTCGTCGACGATCCCTTAAAACCGAGAGCTTGAAGAACTTTAATTAATTAATAATAAATAATAATAATAATAATAATATTGATAATATTAATAGGTTATAAGTTTTTTAGAGGGCACAATTTCCGAAGTAGGGTACGAAAACCGAGAGATGTTATGAGAGAGAAAGTGACGAAGTAGAGAGCGAGTGCGTGTGAGTGAATGAGAAGAAGAAGTTGTGAATGTGTGTTGTGATGAAGGCCGGAGGAGGGGGTATTTATAGGGTTGAAAGTGACATAAGCGAGCTTCACGGCGTCGGAGGAGTGACAGAACGCACAGGAGTGAGCGCTAGGGCGCCCCACTTGCACCTGGGCGCTCAAGGTGGGCACCAGGATGCTTAGTGAGCGCTATGGCGCAGGTGCCTTGGACGTCTAGGCGCTGGTTGGGCGTCTAGGCACTGCCCTGCGTCGTGGCGTTCAAGCTCCTAATTTTCACGCGGTGAATCTCCAAAGCTTCCTTACTTCGTATATTTACTTCCATAAACCCAAATATTTCGATATATTATGAAATAATATGAAATTCACTTCCATAAAACAATTTTATTCACTTCCATAGACCGAACAAACCTTTCTAGAAGGTTCGTCGAATCCGGTCACATTCATACACTTAAATTAATTTCTTTTATTTTCGAGAATGAAATTAAAAATGTGAATTATGAAATATAATGAAAATGAAATGAAAATAAGATTAGAAAATGAAATATAAAAATAAGAAAATAAAATGAAAATTAGAAAATTATTTTAAGCGTATTTCGACCGTCATAACTCATCATCGGTTAACCCCTTCCGACAAGGGTTTTATATTTCGATCGTCATAACTCATCATCGGTTAACCCCTTCCAACAACTGTTTGATTTATTTATTTATTTATTTATTTATTTATTTATTTATTTATTTATTTATTTATTTATTTATTTATTTATTTATTTATTTATTTATTTATTTATTTATTTATTTATTTATTTATTTATTTATTTATTTATTTATTTATTTATTTATTTATTTATTTATTTATTTATTTATTTATTTATTTATTTATTTATTTATTTATTTATTTATTTATTTATTTATTTATTTATTTATTTATTTATTTATTTATTTATTTATTTATTTATTTATTTATTTATTTATTTATTTATTTATTTATTTATTTATTTATTTATTTATTTATTTATTTATTTATTTATTTATTTATTTATTTATTTATTTATTTATTTATTTATTTATTTATTTATTTATTTATTTATTTATTTATTTATTTATTTATTTATTTATTTATTTATTTATTTATTTATTTATTTATTTATTTATTTATTTATTTATTTATTTATTTATTTATTTATTTATTTATTTATTTATTTATTTATTTATTTATTTATTTATTTATTTATTTATTTATTTATTTATTTATTTATTTATTTATTTATTTATTTATTTATTTATTTATTTATTTATTTATTTATTTATTTATTTATTTATTTATTTATTTATTTATTTATTTATTTATTTATTTATTTATTTATTTATTTATTTATTTATTTATTTATTTATTTATTTATTTATTTATTTATTTATTTATTTATTTATTTATTTATTTATTTATTTATTTATTTATTTATTTATTTATTTATTTATTTATTTATTTATTTATTTATTTATTTATTTATTTATTTATTTATTTATTTATTTATTTATTTATTTATTTATTTATTTATTTATTTATTTATTTATTTATTTATTTATTTATTTATTTATTTATTTATTTATTTATTTATTTATTTATTTATTTATTTATTTATTTATTTATTTATTTATTTATTTATTTATTTATTTATTTATTTATTTATTTATTTATTTATTTATTTATTTATTTATTTATTTATTTATTTATTTATTTATTTATTTATTTATTTATTTATTTATTTATTTATTTATTTATTTATTTATTTATTTATTTATTTATTTATTTATTTATTTATTTATTTATTTATTTATTTATTTATTTATTTATTTATTTATTTATTTATTTATTTATTTATTTATTTATTTATTTATTTATTTATTTATTTATTTATTTATTTATTTATTTATTTATTTATTTATTTATTTATTTATTTATTTATTTATTTATTTATTTATTTATTTATTTATTTATTTATTTATTTATTTATTTATTTATTTATTTATTTATTTATTTATTTATTTATTTATTTATTTATTTATTTATTTATTTATTTATTTATTTATTTATTTATTTATTTATTTATTTATTTATTTATTTATTTATTTATTTATTTATTTATTTATTTATTTATTTATTTATTTATTTATTTATTTATTTATTTATTTATTTATTTATTTATTTATTTATTTATTTATTTATTTATTTATTTATTTATTTATTTATTTATTTATTTATTTATTTATTTATTTATTTATTTATTTATTTATTTATTTATTTATTTATTTATTTATTTATTTATTTATTTATTTATTTATTTATTTATTTATTTATTTATTTATTTATTTATTTATTTATTTATTTATTTATTTATTTATTTATTTATTTATTTATTTATTTATTTATTTATTTATTTATTTATTTATTTATTTATTTATTTATTTATTTATTTATTTATTTATTTATTTATTTATTTATTTATTTATTTATTTATTTATTTATTTATTTATTTATTTATTTATTTATTTATTTATTTATTTATTTATTTATTTATTTATTTATTTATTTATTTATTTATTTATTTATTTATTTATTTATTTATTTATTTATTTATTTATTTATTTATTTATTTATTTATTTATTTATTTATTTATTTATTTATTTATTTATTTATTTATTTATTTATTTATTTATTTATTTATTTATTTATTTATTTATTTATTTATTTATTTATTTATTTATTTATTTATTTATTTATTTATTTATTTATTTATTTATTTATTTATTTATTTATTTATTTATTTATTTATTTATTTATTTATTTATTTATTTATTTATTTATTTATTTATTTATTTATTTATTTATTTATTTATTTATTTATTTATTTATTTATTTATTTATTTATTTATTTATTTATTTATTTATTTATTTATTTATTTATTTATTTATTTATTTATTTATTTATTTATTTATTTATTTATTTATTTATTTATTTATTTATTTATTTATTTATTTATTTATTTATTTATTTATTTATTTATTTATTTATTTATTTATTTATTTATTTATTTATTTATTTATTTATTTATTTATTTATTTATTTATTTATTTATTTATTTATTTATTTATTTATTTATTTATTTATTTATTTATTTATTTATTTATTTATTTATTTATTTATTTATTTATTTATTTATTTATTTATTTATTTATTTATTTATTTATTTATTTATTTATTTATTTATTTATTTATTTATTTATTTATTTATTTATTTATTTATTTATTTATTTATTTATTTATTTATTTATTTATTTATTTATTTATTTATTTATTTATTTATTTATTTATTTATTTATTTATTTATTTATTTATTTATTTATTTATTTATTTATTTATTTATTTATTTATTTATTTATTTATTTATTTATTTATTTATTTATTTATTTATTTATTTATTTATTTATTTATTTATTTATTTATTTATTTATTTATTTATTTATTTATTTATTTATTTATTTATTTATTTATTTATTTATTTATTTATTTATTTATTTATTTATTTATTTATTTTCAAGTTTCAGAAATCAAACATGTTTGCGACGTGGTATACGATAATCATTAGCCATTGGGAGGGACCAAATATAGGCGTCTACAGGCATATTAACAATCAATGTAGCACGGCCAATAGGGTTGTAATGTGGCTAAAATACAAATGAAGGGTAAAAGCACAAATCATGGGATCAAGGGAAAAATATGTATGGAAATGACTAGAATATGAAATTCTAAAGGCTTCTTAAAGAAATGAAGGTCTTTTACCATGCGAAACATACTCAAAAACCACAACTAAAGTTACTAGAATCCAATGTCAAACCCAAGATCATCATTCCACCAAGAACTAAGCACACATGAAAGAAATATGAATAACAATATATGCAAAATGGCTCAAATCCTCTCGTTAACACAGTTCAAGTCCAAGACCCAAGCAAAGTTGAGAAGAGTTGACCAATACAAGGAATTCTAGCAATTAGATTCAAGTCATGGTCAACAAATCACACATGTGGATTCATGGTCTAAAGTCATAAAGTTTTCAAAATAGGCACAAAGTGTACAAAAGTAGTCAATTCCAAAAAATAGAGCTCTAATTGGGACGAGAATTATCCATTAATCAATCTCTCTCTAATATTAATCCTAAGAAAAACAGTACAATCTTTTTGGTCACATGTAAACTCCCACTCCTAACGAGTGGTACAAACCATGCAACAGTCCTAAGAAAGCAATAAAAACTAAGCTAGGAAAGTTGTAAAACCAACTAAACACACCAACAAGGAAAAGAAAAAAAAAAAGGGGAATTGGAATGATCTAACCAAACCAAATTCAATTTCCAACAAGAGTCCAGTAAAGCACCAAATCCAAAATACATCTTGGTCGAAATTAAACCTAAAAAGAAAAAACAGACCAAACTCCAAAGAAAAGGGGTTAAAGTAAAACTAAACTAAACATTTTTTTGTAATTTTTTTATTTTCCTGATTTTTTTGTGCTTTTTTTCTCAGTTTTTTTTTTTAATATTTTTTCCAAAGCAATAAAAACTAATTACATATATACAAGAGAAAGAAATCCTCCCCCCAAACCTAATTTTGTCCCGTCCCGGGACAAATAACCATGAAGAATAAATGAAAGGAGGTGAAGCCGAGATCTACTGACTAGGGCCCCAACACCTAGGATATTACTGGTCATAGAAGGGCTGGTAAGGGTAGGAAGTTGGCTTGGTGCTGGGATCATTAGTGGGAGGCCAGTTTGGATGGTTTGGGAAGCCTTGGGTCGTCTTAGCCTCGACATTGCTCATGTGCTCTCTCCATTGGACTCTCTGAAATAAATCAACACCTATGCGGTGTCTCTAAGGGAATGGTTAACCCGATTGAAGGTGCATATCATCGAGGCGGTTCATAAAGGGTGACATGTCCAATGTGGAGGAAGACTGGCCTGCATAGCTTACATTGTCCATTTGATCCCATATTAATAGTTGCAAGTCTTGTAACCTTTTATATTACAACATCCCTAATAATGATGTTTTTGGTGTTCAGAGTTTTAACAAAAGAGTCTACTCAAATAATGGAAGATTACATGTGTTTAGGGCATGTTCTCGTGGTTTTATGTTTAGCTATTTTCAGTATTATGTTACTTCAAAAAATATAAGTTCAATTTAACAAAATTTGTTTTAATTCTTAGTAAATTGTTAATGATTTTTGAAAAAATAAATTCAGTTCAAATCAGCAAATATAAGTTTAAATCAATAAAAACAAGTTCAGTCTAGTAAATTAGTTCTAATCATCAAAATAAGGGCATGTTTACTCCAACTGAACTGATTGGAGTTGAACTGAACTGAATTGAACCGAAATTTTTTAATGAAGGATCGATGAAACTGAACCGAACTGAACTGAACCGAACTGAATGGAGCTTAACTGAATTGAACTAAACTGAATTTAAGTTGAAGTAAACAGGCCCTAAGGCGCTGTTCTTTTGGACTTAAATTTTAGGCATTTCAGTTCACTTCATCTCTATTCAGTTCAGTTCAGCTCTATTCAGCTCAGTGCCTCAGTTCAGTTCAGTGCAATTCAATTCATTTCAGTTCAGCTCATCTCCATTACAATTATTACTTCATTTCAGTCCACTTCAGTTCAATTCAGCTTACTTCAGTTTAGTTTAGTTTTGTTTCAGTCCAAAAATACAGGGCCTAAGTACTAATCATTAAAAATAAGTTGACGAGAAGAGAGCGTAGACCTTACATTTTGGTTTTGCTAGCAATTTTTTAGATGACAATTAAAGGAGCAAATGAAATATATAGGCTCTTTCATGACAAGGAATGATAAAGTAAACCAATATTTGTATGTGGATCTTGGTGTCCTATATCACTCACATTAGTATTAAAATCATTTACTATAGTATAACTTTAATCTATAGTTTTGAAAATGACAATTATAGCATGATAATTGACCATAGCAAATCATATTCCTACCGTAATAAATGGTTTTGACACTACTGTATACGAGTATTGGTTTATCATTCTCCATTATGCTAAAAGACTGTTAATTAAGGGCCTGTTTACTTCATCTTAAAATCAGTTCACCAGTTCAGTTTATCTCTTCTTTTATTTTGCTAATTAATTGTTCTTAATATTATATATATATATTATTGCTATCATAATATTTTTTTTCGTCATACTTCATAATATATTTGTTCATGATAATGATAATGATAATCATAATCATACAATAACAATAATAATACAGAATTGGACATCAATAATATTATGAACAAAACAAATTCAAGTACAAAAAATAATGATAATAATAATATAATATTATTATTTTATAATTTTATTGTTTACTAATTATTAGCGGATTAGTATCAAAATTATTACTATATCATCACTCTATTGTTTAAAAATCAATAATCAATTGTTAAAAATCAATAATCCATAATTAAAAATCATTAATCTATAATAAAACCTTTAGTTTATTTCAGTTCAATTCTAATCAGTTCAGTTCAGTTCAGCTCAATTTAGTTCAGTTCATCTCAAGTAAACAAACCCTAAGTTAGGTTTGATGTTCTGTTGGTAAACCGTGAAATTAATAGATCAACATTGTTATTGGTGTCACTAGGTTACTAACCAGATCATATTTCCTATTTTCCTTCTTTAAAGAAATACACATACAATGTTAATAGAATCATCTCTACACTAAGCTAGCCCTATGATCAAAGAGATATGAAAGATGCAATTAACGTGTTAACCTTAATTTACATTACTACTGTCAGAGTAGCTTAGTCGATTCCATTGTGCAACTTTGCTTCACATCATATCATTGACTAACACCACCAGTATCGTCAGAGATAGTAGGGGAATCAGAATCGAAGTTATCGTGTGATGGTGATACTTCAACACCACGTAAATCCTCAATCATCTTGACAACTTGCCCCATTTTAGGCCGTTGTTCAGGAGAGGCTGAGGTACAAGCCATGGCAATCTGCAACAACCCTACCATCTCCTCCTCAATGTCCTTGTACCTCATTAACTCCAGATCAAAAACCTCAGCAGTCCATTCTTCCCTTACGACTGATTGAACCCACCTCGGAAGATCTACTACTCCACCAACTCCTACTGTGCCGTAAGGCCCACTTCCTTCCATAATTGATGGATATTTTCCTGTAATGTGAAAAACTGAGACAGTAAATGAGTCTTTCTTTAAGATTATATACATCAACAAGACAACCAAAACATCATCAAATGCTTTACGATCATGCTTCTCAAGTTTATGTGTCTAAATGTCAAAATTGTCGTCAAATGAATTAGAAAATCAGAATACTGCCTTCATAATAAATATCAGGTTATCCAGCAGAGCTACCTTTTAGAACAATGGAGCTTGCCTCATCTAGTTGTCATGTTGCTTTTTTGACAGCCATAACCTTCAAATTTTTTACAAATTCACCATAACTCTTCAATTCTACTTGCTAGTTAAGACACAACAGCAAAACCATTACTGACGCAAAAATACCAACCAACCTTCGTCCCATTGACAGTTGATCCAAGAACTAAAACTAAGCATATGAGTCTAAAATACTATACAATCTTATAAGCTGAAATCATTTCTCATTATTACTTCTGGGTTATTGGTGTGTCAATTTAATACATAATTTGGTCACGATCCAATCGACAAGTACCCCATATATGCCAAGCTAAGGCTCTATCTGCTTCCTGAGAGACAAACCAGACAATGATATATAGCTTCTCTCCCTACACAATGCTACAGCAGTCCTCAAAAAGTCTGAAACTTACTCATGTCTTTTAGCATAAATGTAATAAGCATTTCCGAATTGTTATTAGCATTTTAGGATCAGCGAAGCACTGGATTAAGTTGTTAAGATATTATCTTGCATGGACACATGCCCACTATGACCTATGGGAATAGAACAGCCAGCCAAACAGCTATAATAACAAAATTCAATAAAGTGCATGATATATGTGCAATAGTTTTTGCGCAACATCTATAACCATAAGTGCAGTATAAGCCGTAGATGTGACCACTTGCCTGTTAGTAGTTCAAGCAATAAGACTCCAAAAGAGTAAACATCAGCCCTTTGGGTGAGCCTTCTGCCATCAAGTGATTCAGGAGCGCGGTAGCCATTGGATTTTGGACTGATGGCTGAAGCTGGGGCAAAGCTGGAGAGACCAAAGTCAGACACACAAGCATTGCCACCTTTATCTATGAGGACATTTGTCGATTTGATGTTGCCATGGATAAGCTTCAAGGCCTTGCAGGAACTATGAATATAAGCAACTCCTCTGGCTGCTCCAGCAGCAACCTTTAATCTTGTTGTCCAATCTAATGGTGTTCGTCCAGGTCCCCTATTCCCTGCCATAAATGGGTAAATTAAGGGAATTCAATTCCTGAACAAATTTGACAATTTAGTGGCAACTATTTAGAATAAGCCACAAGGCTGTTCTATCAAGCTATTTGCTTTACAAAAGTTTTCCTTCGCTTGTGGTAAATGCTTGGACAATGACAAAAGGACAAAGTATAAGCTATTGACCTTAATCAAGATAAATGCTATAATTGATGTGCTTAGAAATTGTTGGAATCTTCCCTCAAAAAAAAAAAAAGTTCACATCAATCCAAAAGGCAATGTCAGCCCCATTATTGAAACTGTGGTAGCAGTTTCTACATGTCATAAGGGGCTTACCATTCCCTTCAAAAATAAAAAATAAAAGGTTGCTATTTTCATGATTGGATGAACAAAAATTTGATGATTATCAAATTGGCAATAGGAATAAAAATCAGCCATTAAATTATCTATCACAAACTAGACATGTAAGGTTTTCACGATTTCAAACATTAAGTAGATCAAGATCGTATCTCTGAAGATGAAAATGAAATGAAATTCAGGTTGTACTAGTCCAATAAACACAATACTTGATTTAAAAGTGCATGTTTGGGTTGGGGTCATACATTGTATTCCTATAATCTAACATAAAAACACAGTACATGTATAATGTATTGGTTTTGTATAGAGTTCACTGAACTAGTATAACATTCCATACTTTGGATGCAGCAATGGTTGGTGACTTGCTGCACAAAATTTTAAAAATCTCAACCAAACTGCCACAAAACATGAAGACCATTTTATAACATAGATCATTTACGATATTGGCCCCACCCGTTGATAACACCATTTTATACTCATATGTCTATGCTAAATATGTGTGTTTTTATCTTACTTTTCCCATAGTTTCAACCTTTTTGAGCCATTATGCTTTATACTTTGCTATTGTTTTTATCAGGTGTATTTTGCTTTGTTTTTGTAGGTTTTAGGTGCTTTTGCTAGGATTATTGGAGATGCAAGTAGAGCTAATTTCATGTTGATCAAAGAATGGACAAATCAAGGCGTTTATGATGGTGAAAAGCTTCAAAAGAGTTGCTCATGAAGACCTACCGCAACATGGTTGTAGAAATGACTTAGTTTGCCACAACCTAATTGTGGCCACTTGTTTTTGAAGTATTTTTAAAGCAAAAATCAGCCTACTCCGCACCCTAATTGCGGCCTAATGTCACATGCCACACCCTGGTTGCGGCCTCTTCTTTGATTTAGACAACTCTTCATATTCCTAGCATCTAAATAAGATTTTTTAGGGGTTTTTCATTCTAACTTTTACACACATACTTCAATATCGGTTTTTTAAAGAAAAAGCTTTTAGTTCTCCTTAGTTTTTGACACACATTCTCAACTTTGGTTCTTTTGACATTGTTTTGGCAATTTCATCAATTCAAGTAATATCTTCTTTTCTCTATTCTCTTTTTATTGTTATTAATCATGCTTTCTTTTAATTTTTGTTTTGTTTATTCAACAATTATGTGTGAGTAGTTTTGTTAATCTAGGGTTAGGTCAAGCTGTCATGATTGATTCTTGAGCAATTTTTGTAAAATCCCCAATTTAATTGTTGATTGTTCATGCTTAATTGATTGTGCTTATGCCAATACTAGATTAGGGATAATTGGTATTGTTATGAATTCATTGTCTTTATCACAATGGGAATTGGGTGTTGATGAATTTAGATATTTCAATTAAGAACATGAAATTCTCCACGGGAGTAGGTAGAATGAACTGTTAGAAAGTTAGGGTTTTGCGGTTAAAGTCTTTGATTTGCATGATTCCACGGGAGTAGGCTTGATTGCAAATTAAGGAAGTCATAGATACTCGGGAGAGGTTTGTGGTATTTTATAGGGCTACCTTTTCTCTTGAACAATTAGTCGATTAAATTGGAGTATGAATTGCTTGTGTTCAATTGTGCTAGTGGTGGTGCCTAACTCTAGGTGTTTTTATTCCTTGGATTTTACCGTAGTATTTCCATTAGTCTTGTTTAGTATTTGAATAGTTAATCAAATCTCAACTCTAAATTGTTACTTGCTTAGTATAAAGTAGAATCAAAATCGATCACTTTGAACCATTTAGTCTGTTGGGATTCGATCCTTACTTGCCCAACTACATAGTTAGGAAGAAAAGTTAGGTTATTTTTGTTAGGTGCGCGACACGCCTTTCACCCGTTAATATGAGAGTTCATTTTACAATGTATATGAGGTTCCACATTAAACCCTTACGTCAATAAGCGTGCATAGCCTCTTAAAGTGCTTAACTAATCTCTACTGATGTCAAAAGGCCGAGCCACGCTAATCCGAGTAGTAACTTGCTCAAGCTAAATAATACTCCGTATTATAGTTCTTGTCAATATATATATACATATTTATCATATTATTATAGTTCGAGCTAAGCTCAAGCATAACTGAATTAGTAAATGTTTGCTTTAATTTGACTCGTTTAAATTTTCATTGTTCGAGCCTGGCTTGAGCTTGCTCATTTATTTTCTGAGATTTAGCTCAAATCAAGTTTACAGGTAAATGAGCTTTAGTCAAATTTCTTATTTACAACAGTTGAACCGAAGTCTTAAATAAATTTTATTTATAATATATACTGATGTTAATGTTTAACACATTCTGAGTGTTTTTTATTTAAAATATCCTATGTAATTTTTAGTATTTATACATAAAAACAAATTTCCCTCTGTATTTATTTATATGTAATATTTGACTTTTTATATACATTGAAGCATAATTTTGATGGATGATATCTCTCAATACATGTAAAAACTATATAACATATAAATTTGGAAAGCTTATACTGAAACAAATCCAACCAGATCCTATGTACCTACGTTTTTTCATATATATATATATAGGAAGAGGTTCAAATGAAACCCTCCTTACCTGAGAACCTTGAGAACTACGTCAAAAGTCCTATATTTAAATATTTTTTTTATTTTTCTAGGTGTTATGGTGTTACTTTATATCTATTTTAATAATAACAAGGTATAAACATTTATTTCAAGTGTTTTAAGCTATCATATAAAATTGACCTATAAGTAGTAACTATAACCACCTAAATAGTATACGATTTTCAAAAGCCCTAAAAAATTAACTAAACCTTATCTAAATTGAAAACTAAGAGTAAACTTAGTTATAATACATTGTTAATTAGTGGCTCAGACGAATGAAGCCTGATATAATACATTATTAATTAGTGATTGCACCTTTTAAATGTATTTAATATAGTAAATATTTAGTAGTTCATATATATATATGTACTGATATCTATATACATAACTATTGATGATTGAAGCATCTTAGAGTATTAAATGAGTAGTGCAGAAGTCAATATGTTACATGTAAATGACTAGTGCCGAAGTCAATATGTTACATGTAATAAAAAATGGAGAATGTAAAAGTCTAAAAAAATTTGATTTTAAGTCCGCTCCACAATTTGTGAAATCGGGGAACTCAGTGCGATCTATTAACCGAAACCAGTATTTCTGGAGCGGAGAGTGTTATAAGGGTAAAATGGCAATATTATAAGGCATGAAAAGAACAAAAAGGCGAAAAGACAACAAATAAAACTAAACTTTATCTCACAAAACCTAGGCTCTTTTACAAAGAATATGACACTCCAACATAATAATTAGTCTGAAAAAGGTAGAACTTTGTCGTGATTAAGGGGGTTATTGATCACATAATAACGCTCCCCTCCCATCACTATCGCAAGTTATATTTTTTCGCCTTTCCCCATATATGTGGTAATGATGTTTATTTGAGGTGTTACACTTCTTTCTTTGTAAAATACGTACTAAAATTTAAGCAATGTCCCCTTTTTCACATCTCGGTATATATAACTTACAATACTAATATATGAATTTTGATAAAATAAAATTGTATTAGTGATATATTTAGTTTGTTTACTTCAGCTTAAAATCCGTTCAGTTCAACTCCGTTTATTTCAACTCAGTTCAGTTCAGTTCTTCTCTTATTTTGTTATTCATCAATTCTTCATAAAAAAAAATTTCAGTTCAGTTCAACTCCAATCAATTCAATTCATTTCAGTTATTTTCAGCTGAAGTAAACAGACCCTTATTTCATATAATATAAATCACCAATAACAAATTTTTTTGTTTAATATTTAATAGTTACCGGTGGATTAATATCAAAATTATTACAATATGAGTACTCCATAGTTAAAAATTATTAATAATCCATTATTAAAAATCAATAGTTATAGTCGATCCATAAAAATCATAGTTAAAAATCAATAAACATGATTAAAAGTCAATAATCCACAATTAAAAATCATTAACTGTTAATAAAACTTTCAGTGCAGTGCAGTTCAATTCAGTTCAACTCCAATCAGTTTAGTTCATTTCAGTTTATCTCAATTCAGCTTCAACTGTTTTCAGCTGAAGTAAACAACCCCTAAATTTGCTTTTATTACCCTTAAAAGACAGATCAAAAAAAATAGTATTTCAGATATTGTTATCATTACAAAACTGAAATCTGAATTTTATAAAACTCATTCTGTTTATGATCCGGTTTCTAGATTAAAAATCCGGATATTCAATCCGATTATTCCATTTTCTATTTAAAAAAAAAAAAAAAAAAAAAAAAAAAAAAAAAAAAAAAATTAGACCAGATATCTAGATTTTTGAAATGAAAAATGGAAAAATTAGATTGAAAATTCGTAAACGCAAGTTTCTCCACAGGCCTAATATCACGTAGTCACATGTGTCCATTTGATACTTTCTAGACTAGGAATCCAACGGAAAACACCAAAAATTGACCCCTTATTGTTGTTTTTATCATGCATTACTTTTGACTGTATTGAATATGTTGTATGAGTTCTCCATAAACAAATTGTTTTGTTTAATGGATATAAACTGATGAATGGATTAGATTAGATTTAATTGGAATTAGATAACGTTGAATTATTTGGCTTGAATAAGATTAGACATGGTTGAATTAAATTAGGAATATTGTTGGATTAGAATGAATTAAATGAATAAAAATATAATATGGATAAATTGAATGTGATTGGATCTTATTAGAATTTGTTATTGCGAAAAAATAAAATGTTAAATCCTACCAAGCACAACAATTTCATGTAAAGTCAATATGGAATTTCAGAAATACGGAATAGCATTAATCAGAATCACATGCATATTCTGGCATGACGCTACTATCTAAGCTCCCTAATAAATGGCCTTTCAATTTCTCATTATACTATACTATATTCATCATTTCGTCATTTTCACACTCCCACTTTCCTCCAGTAACGTATGATACAGATTTATTTCATGATTAACTCTCACCATGTCAATATCAAGTTAATTGAGGATTTGATTAGGCTTGATCTAGTTAGCACCAAAGTCGCATTTGAGTATTGAGAATTGAATTATTTTAACTTGGCTCGTTAACTTGAATCGAGTTAACCCAAATGAAATCTCCGACGAATAGGGCAATGCACTTATCCACTAAATTATAAACAAAAGCTACACGAAACTTTTTATACTACTTTCATTTCGTATAATTTGCAATAAAATTCTTCGCACATACACTTAAGCAAAAGTTGTTCATATGAGAGCAAAAAAAAAAAATAGAAATGTGTGTGATTAGGAGAGAAAAAGGGAGAAAAAAACAAATTAAAAAAAACTTATTACATACAAATAAAATTAAACATCCATTTTTTATACATGTTAGAAATATATGACATACAGAGTAGAAATAATTGACCTTCATTTCCTTTCCGCCACCATCTTTATAATACGCAATTAAGATTACTAATCTTACCAAGGCAATTCCCATTTTACCCAACCACCCTCCAATTTTGAGTTTTTATTTTTTTATTTTTATTATTATTTTTTTTTTTTTGAGTTATGGTAAACCTTAAGCTTCTGCAATTGAGTAATAGACTATATGTTAGAGACTTGCTTTTACCGTATTACATTTATAATTCATCTGACCAACGCTCTCCAAAAATAAACACCAACAATTGAATTATTTTTTTTAGTATTCTAAAATCTACCTAAGTCATTTCACAGTAACCAAAATTCATAAATAGTACGACTATTTTATTTTAGCTTTGCAAAAAATCCAAAAATGACTAATTAAATCCATAAATAGCAACGAAAAAAAAAAAAAACAAACTTGTCAAAGCAATTAGTCAAATCAAATTGTACTTTAAGCATAACAATTCAAGCAAAGAAATCAATCGAAAGCAAACAAATGAAAAAAAACAAAAAAAAAAAAAAAAAAAATAGAGTGGTTGGTTTAGTAAACTTACCATGTAAAAGCCAAAACAAGCTACCATTAGGCAAGTAATCAAACACCAAAAGCTTTTCATCTCTTGCAAAATAATAGGCTTTCAATGTAACCAAATTATAATGCATCAATTTCCCTAAAACCTCCATTTGTTGCTCAAACTCTTTTTTACCACCCACATTAGCTTCCTTCAATCTCTTCACAGCCACTACTGTTCCGTCGTCCAATACCGCCTTATACGCCGTGCCAAACACTCCTTTACCCAGCATTTCCGCCGAAGCTCGCAACAAATCTTCCAACTCAAACTTCTTTGTTCCTTCTATGAACACCATTTTCCCACATTGTTGGTGTTCCAACGCTGTAGTATTTGTTGTTGTTGTTGTGAATGGATTTGAAGAGTATACTATTTTCTCACCTCCCGAAATTGCCCCTGAGGATTTAAGTTTATCACTGTTTTCGCCTCTGCCGCAGTTCCTCCAAAAGTAGCAGTATAGCAAAAGAGAGATTGCTGCTAAGACTATAATGTCACCTCCGACTATAGCGATGATTGCCCATACTCTCATTCTCCTGTGTGAGGAGGATGAAGAGGAATGTTTTGGAGTTGGATTAGTTTTTGATGGAATGTCAGTGACGGGAGTTGAAGAGACTACTGCCATTGTAGGAGGTGAAGAAGAACCTGATACGACGTCGTCGCCGTTACCAGGTTTAGTTGGGTTGTCGTTGTTGTGGGCCCCCACCCCCGTGCAGTTGACGGACAATGGAGGACCGCAGAGAGCGGGGTTGAGTGAAAATACGGAAGCAGGAAATGAAGATAATGAGCGGGGTATTAATCCGGAGAAGTTATTGGTAGAAATATTAAATTGCTGGAGTTTTGGAAGGTTAAGCATAGAAATGTGACCGGAGAATGAGTTGCTCTCCAAGCGGAGAGTTAGAAGGTGAATGAAGTGGTTAGTGGATAGAGGGATGGGTCCGGAGAAGGAGTTGTAAGAGAGGTCGAGGCGGTAGAGGTGGAAGAGGGAGGAGAGGTGAGAAGGGAATGGTCCGGAGAAATGGTTGTGGGAGAGGAAGAGGAGTTTGAGGGAGGAGAGGGAGGAGAGGTTGGAAGGGAGGGGGCCGAAGAAGGAGTTGTGTTTGAGGGAGAGGACACGGAGGGTGGTGAGAGAGAGGATGGAGGTGGGGAAGGTGGAGTTGAGGTGAAGGGATTCGAGGACGAGCTTGGAGACTCGGTGTTGGAGGCAGGTGATACCGTGCCATGTGCATGGGGAGGTGGTGTGGGTCCAGGATGGGAGGAGGGTGTTGGTGGGGTCCACGGTGGATTTGAAGGTGAGTAAGGGGGTGGTGTCGGGGTGTTGTAGTGGTGGTGGTGGAGTTAGGGAGGTGGTGAGGGCGACGAGGGTGAGAATGAGGAGAATGAGGATGGAGTTGTGGGTTGTTGACATTGTTGGAGACCGAGTGCGAGATGAGAGTGAGAGTGAGAGTGAGAGTGAGAGTGTGGGTCTTATAACTTAGAAGAGTGAAGGGAGAGGGAGAGTTGTAAGGGCAAGAAGGACTTGTAACGGCAAAATAAATTTACTCACTAAAGTGTCATTGAACAATTGTCTACGTGACACTATCTCGGATGGCAAACTCCTACGAGGCTACGACTACACAAGTATTAGGATGCCTTTTGAGAGAAAACTTTAAATTTATTATATTTGAAAATTTTATCATATTGAAAAAAGTCACGCCCCATGAAAGAAATGGTTAAGAAAATATTTTTTAAAGTCAAGTATAGTCAAATTTATAATATACAAAATTAAGTATAGCCAAACGTATAGAATATAAATAGGAATTTTTAAAAAAAAAATCAATAAATATTTTAAAATATAAGTATAATTACATATACGCTAGTGATACAATTTTAGAACCATAATAAAATTATACATGGTAACAACATAACACATACTGGATATTATAAGATACCCTTCTTCTCCATTGAGACCTTCATCCAAC
This sequence comes from Suaeda aralocaspica, assembly GCA_016808085.1. Classification (NCBI taxonomy): domain Eukaryota; kingdom Viridiplantae; phylum Streptophyta; class Magnoliopsida; order Caryophyllales; family Amaranthaceae; genus Suaeda; species Suaeda aralocaspica. The sequence goes on along the minus strand of PYUH01001143.1, from coordinate 63,283 downwards.
ACCATAAATGGCGTTCATCTCCATTGAAGGCCACTGAGGCGGACTGAGCAAATAGTTTTAAGTATAATCTCCATTGATTTTTAAATATGATTATTAGTTTTTTACTATGATTTTTATGGATTGACTATGACTATTAATTTTTAACTACGGATTATTAATGATTTTTAACTATGGAGCAATCCCATAGTACTACTTCCGTTGTTTTCCACTTGCTATATAGCAAGTTGGACCAAATTTTTAAGTATGTCATTTTAATTGTATGACCACATACTTAAATAATATAAATAATACGTATGGGGATTTTAGTGTTGTAAGTAGGAATAAAAGTAAAAAAAATACACAATTGTGATTAAATAGCAATTCTCATGTAGGACCCACATACCCAAAGTAGTAATCGAACTCATGACATTTAAAATGAAATGTGAAAGTTTAACCACCAATCCATCACAAATTTAATGTATAATATTTCAAAGTATTGGATAATAAAGTCTTGTAATCATATGGTATGAGATTTAGATATGTACCGTTTTTTCATTTGCACCAAAACTATGAAATTGTTATTTTTATCCTAAGTCTATATAATTGTTCTATTTTTTTAGTTAATAACTTATCACATTACAAGTTACAACCCCTGCAATCTAATTTCGCACTAAACAAAAAGCACATTATGAAAAACAAACAAAAGCATATTTGATAATTGTAGCCGACTTGGGGCATTGTCCGGGCAAAAAATCTAGTATAGCAAGTAAATAGAAACTTCCATTTAAGGGAAATGTAGCAAGTAAAAAAAACGAGTAATATTATGATATTAATCTACTAATAATTTAAAAAAAAAGTTATTGGTATGAAATAAAAATGTAATACATCTCCTTATTTTTTGTGAATAATGGTAATCCACGTATGTGATATAATAATATTTTTGTAAATAACATTTCACTTATATTTTTGTTTCATAATATTTTTTTCTTGAAATGATGATTAAAGTATCATAAATATATTATGAACAAAATATTAATATTATGAACAAAATAAAGTCAAATACAAAATAACACTAATATAACTAATACACATTGATAATATTATGAACAAATTAAATCTATGTACAAACCAACAACAACAACAGCAACAGCAACAGCAACAGCAACAGCAACAGCAACAGCAACAACAACAACAACAATAATAACAATAATATGAATAAATAATATTACGAACAAATATTATTAGGAACAAATTAATTAGCAAAAATAATAATTAGCAAAATGAAAGAAGAGCTGAATTGAACTGAGCTGAACTAAAATAAACTGATTTTAAGCTGAAATAAATAGACCCTAATTAGCTTTACACAATCAATCAATTGTCTTGATTATTATTTTAAGGTAATTACTTTTACAAAATTGCGTCAAAAATTTTCGGATTCAATAAGCAGAAGAAGAAAAAAGGGAAAACAAAATGATGAATGAACAAATTGAATGTTTTGATTAAAATACGAAAAGCAAGGAAGGTGGTGATTAATTTCAAGTATCCCAACTCTTAAAACCAAAAAAAAGAATTAAAATACTAAACATGAATTTAATACTATTAAAATTAGCAATTAACTAAAGTTGACAATAATTTGTGTTTGAAGGAAAAAAATTTTAAGGGACGTTATTGTGTTGAAGAGAAGAATAAGGATTTGAAAAATATTACCGTGTATTAGAGAATTAAAGATATCCTTAATTTCTTTAGAACATTAAGCATTATAAATATGTTATGTAATTCATTTAAGTTGTGATGTGAATTTTCGTATGAATACTTAGGGTAAGAACTAAATCCACGAATTCCTAATGGTTAAGCCACCAAAATTCTTGAATTTAGGTTGATTAACTAATTTTTGATTAAAGCCTAAGCACCCTCAAAGTCACTACTTAATCCATGCACAAGAGTATAAAGGAAACACCACCAACTCTTAGTAATTTTCGAAATTTTGTTTTATGACCAAAAATCACGCCTTATTTCTTCGCCCATTTTTGCGCCATGTTCAAGAAGTACGTCAAATCTTCAAGAAACCTTTCAAAATCCTATCTTTTAATCAAGAAACTTTCAAGAAGTCATTTCCCATGTATTTAAGGTTGAAAATGATGATCAAGACTAAAAAAGAAACAAAAGACTCAATGCCTGAAATGAGAAAAACCCTATCAAGTGAAGTGGGAGAAAGCTCATAGGCAAAACCAACTTATACCCCTTATTAACCATTTCTTTCCCTTGATTTGCGTGCCAACCTAGGTATGTGTGACCATGCACACGTAAATCCCAACCTTAGATGCACCAATTAGACTTGAGTCTCCATAAGCAATCAATTCCCCCATAGTTGCACCCTTCTTTGCAGCTTCAATCAAATCTTCGAAGTTGTGATCAATATTTGTATCATCCTCCCATTCTTCAAAAGAGTTTGTCCTCAAACCTCAAAGTTGATCATCAGAAACATAAGGAGTCAAATCACCAATGTTAAATGTAGCATGTACCCCCAAGATGAAGAAAGTTCGACACATCGTGTTCCACCAACATCTCCTCATATGTTATCACCAACAAGTGGAGACTAATCCAATTCAAGTGAAGGACCCAAAATATATAGGAATATTTCTGATCTCTATGAAGTCCAAAACGTCTAGAAAATAATAATTCATTATTTTGCTTATTCACTCATGTTGAGCCAATGAGCTTTAATGAAGCAAAGAAGCAGAATGAATGGATTTAAGCCATGAATGAAGAGATACAATCCATTCAAAAGAATGAAACTTGGGAATTGACAACACTTTCAAAAGGAAAGAAGGCGATAGGATTCAAATGGGTATTCAAAATCAAAAGGAATACCAATGGTGAAGTTGAAAGATACAAAGCGAGGCCTGTTGCTAAAGGCTATAAACAAAAACAGAGAATTGACTATGAAGAGATATTTTCTCCAGTTGCACGACTAGAGATAGTGACGTTGCTAATTTCAATAGCAGCGCAATTTCAATGGAATATGCATCAAATGGATGTAAAATCAGCTTTTCTAAATGGATTTCTAGAAGAAGAAGTGTATATCGAACAACCAGAAGGTTATAATGTCAAGGGACAAGAAAATAAAGTACTGAGATTGAAAAAGGCTATATACGGGTTGAAGCAAGCACCTCGAGCATGGAATAGTCGGCTCGATAGATACCTACAAGAGAATGGGTTTTCAAGGTGCATTCATGAGTATGCGCTCTATGTGAAGAAGAAAAACAATGATGTTTTCTATGTCTACATCTATGTGGATGATCTAATATTCACTAGAAGTAGTATTTGTTGTTGTTTTTGTGAATGGATTTGAAGAGTATACTATTTTCTCACCTCTCGAAATTGCCCCTGAGGATTTAAGTTTATCACTGTTTTCGCCACAGCCACAGTTCCTCCAAAAGTAGCAGTATAGCAAAAGAGAGATTGCTGCTAAGACTATAATGTCACCTCCGACTATAGCGATGATTGCCCATACTCTCATTCTCCTGTGTGAGGAGGATGAAGAGGAATGTTTTGGAGTTGGATTAGTTTTTGATGGAATGTCAGTGACGGGAGTTGAAGAGACTACTGCCATTGTAGGAGGTGAAAAAGAAATTGATACGACGTCGTCGCTGTTACCAGGTTTAGTTGGGTTGTCGTTGTTGTGCCCCCCCACCCCCGTGCAGTTGACGGACAATGGAGGACCGCAGAAAGCGGGGTTGAGTGAAAATGCGGAAGCAGGAAATGATGATAATGACCGGGGTATTAATCCAGAGAAGTTATTGGTAGAAATATTAAATTGCTGGAGTTTTGGAAGGTTAAGCATAGAGATGTCACCGGAGAATGAGTTACTCTCCGAGCGGAGAGTTAGAAGGTGAATAAAGTGGTTAGTGGATAGAGGGATGGGTCCGGAGAAGGAGTTGTAGGAGAGGTCGAGGCGGTAGAGGTGGAAGAGGGAGGAGAGGTGAGAAGGAAATGGTCCCGAGAAATGGTTGTGGGAGAGGAAGAGGAGTTTAAGGGAGGAGAGTGAGGAGAGGTTGGAAGGGAGGGGGCAGAAGAAGGAGTTGTGTTTGAAGGAGAGGACACGGAGGGTGGTGAGAGAGAGGAGGGAGGTTGGGAAGGTGGAGTTGAGGTAAAGGGATTAAAGTACGAGCTTAGAGACTCGGTGTTAGAGGCAGGTGATACCGTGCCAAGTGCATGGGGAGGTGGTGTGGGTACAGGATGGGAGGAGGGTGTTGGTGGAGTCCACGGTGGATTTGAAAGTGAGTAAGGGGGTGGTGTAGGGGTGTTGTGGTGGTGGTGGTGGTGGTGGTGGAGTAAGGAAGGTGGTGAGGGTGATGAGGGTGGAGTTGTGGGTTGTTGACATTGTTGGAGGACTGAGAGCGAGATGACACTGAGAGTGTGGGTCTTATAACTTAGAAGAGTGAAGGGAGAGTGATAGTTGTAAGGACAAGAGAAGGTGGTAACGGTAAAATAAATTTACTCACTAAAATGACACTATCTCAGATGGCAAACTCCTAGATATTATCCAAGCTCCTACGACGCTACGAGTCTATGACTACACAAGTATTAGGATACTTGTTGAGGGGAAATTTTAAAAGTCAGATGTAGTAGGGTCTATAAAAGAAATATGTGGGGCTCATTATTTTTCTTGTTTATGAACTTCATATTCGCTTGATATACTTTGTTAAATTTATCACATTGATAAATTTAAAACCCCTCCTTTTTATGTGTGTAAAAAAATTATAGTCAGTATAATGAATGAATTAAAATTGTTAATAATTATAAATCATTTTAACTAAAGTGTGTGTTTTTTTTACATTAAAGATATTAATCAGTTAATTACATATTATTTATTTGTTTCACATCCCTTACATGTAAGCTATTATTATCAATTTTTGTGTTCAAGTCCATCGATGGTGTAAAAGCCTGTTTATTTCAACTGAAAACAGTTGAATTGAAGTGAATTGAACTGAAATGAAAGTTTTTATTATGGATTAATGATTTTTAACTATTAATTATTTATTTTTAACTATTAATTATTCATTTTTAACTATTGATATTACTTCTTAATTATGATTATTGATTTTTGTAATGATTTTTATGAATTTACTATGACTATTAATTTTAAACTACGAATTATTAATGATTTTTAACTATGGAGTAATCACATAGTACTACATCCGTTGTTTTTTACTTGCTATATAGCAACATGGACCAAATTTTTTAAGTATGTCATTTTCATTGTAGTACTACATGCTTAAATAATATACAAAAATAGATTGTGAGAGATTTTAGTGTTGTAAACAGGAATAAAAGTAAATATGTATATATATATATATATATATATATATATATATATATATATATATACACAAAATGGTGATAAAATAACAATTCTCATATAGGACCCACATACCCAAAGTAGTAATGTAGCAAGTAAATAAAAACTTCCATTTAAGAGAAATGTAGCAAGTAAAATAAAACGGAGGGAGTAATAATTTGAATATTATTCTACGAATAATTTTTTTCTTAAAGTTATTGGTATGAAATAAAATGTCATACATCTTCAAATTTTTTGTGAATGGTAATTTTCTTATGTAGTATAATAATATTTTTGTAAATAATATTTCACATTATATTTTTGTTTTATAATAATTTATCTTGAAATGATAATTAAGGTACCATAAATATACTATGAACACAATAATAATATTATAAACAAAATAAACTGAAGTACAAAATAACACTAGCATAGCCCATACACATCGATAATATTATGAACAAATTAAATCTATGTACAAAACAACAACAACAACAATAATAATGAACAATTAATATTACGAACAAATTAATTAGCAAAAATAATTATTAGCGAAATCAAGGAAAAATTGAACTGAATTGAGCTGAACTGATATAAAGTGATTTTAAGCTGAAGTAAACATGCCCTAACTAGCTTTACAAAATTAATCAATTGTCTTGATTATTATTTTAAGGTAATTACTTTTACAAAATTGCGTCAAAAATTTTTGGATTCAATAAGCAGAAGAAGTCAAGAAGAAAAAAGGGAAAACAAAGTGATGAATGAACAAATAGAATGTTTTGATTAAAATAGGAAAAGCAAGGAAGCTGGTGATTAATTTCAAGTATCCCAAATCCTGAAACGGAAAAAAAAAACATTAAAATACTCAACATGAATTTAATACTCTGTTCCCTAAAAAAATAAAATAAAGTAAAATAAAAACTAAAAAATAACGTAATACTCCGTAGGAAGCAATTTTTTTGAAGGGTAACAAATAGGGATGACAGTTTAGGCCGAGTCCGACCCTACTCCGCTCCAATCTCGGAGGAAAAAATCCGCCTCTGAATCTGCCTTATAATAATCCATTTCCGATTCCGCCAAAAAAATCCGACTTCGAGTTTAAGTCGGAGTCGGATGCTAAAAATAATCCGAGTTATCCGACAATTAATCTGACTCTGCCAGATTTCCGACTCCGATTCTTACTCCGCCTTTTATTTCTCTACTTATTAGGTATAATAATAATCATTATCATTTATTTTATTATCATTATCATTATTTCTACTAAACTAATACTACTATAATTTATGTTTTGATGTAACTAATTACACACATATATGGCCGCTATAAAATGATTATCAACTTATCATTAGAGATGACAATCACTCCGCTCTGACTCCGCTTAAATCCGAGGGAAAAAAAATCCGCTTCGAATCCGCCACGAAAAAATCCACCTCCGACTCTGTTTAAATAATCCGACTACAATTAGAGTCGGAGTTGGATCCTACATAATCCGTTTCGACTTGTTGCCACATCTAATAGCAAATAGCAATTTGATAACAAGCATGAAGAAAAATAAAAATAAAAATTGGCAGTTAGACTTTAAGGTCATGTTTTCTTTTTTTTTTTCTTTTTTTTTTTTTTTTTTTTTNTTTTTTTTTTTTTTTTTTTTTTTTTTTTTTTTTAATGGTGAGGGGAGATGAAGGTATTTATAAGCAGTTAACTAACTGAAAAGAATTCAAACTACTTCTCTGATTACCAAACCATGTAAAATACTTTCTTAAGGTTTGTCTATATTTACTGAAATGAATTGAAAGGAATCGATTGGAGTTGAACTAAAGTGAAAACATTTTTTTTTATTGAGAATAGGAAATTAGGAGAACTGAATTGAATCGAAATTAAGTTAAATGAACATGCCCTTATTCTTTTTTTACTTGCTATATAGAAGATTTTGACACTATTTATATTATAACTTTAACTCATTTCGATGTTAAACACATAAAAAACATCGTCATTTGAGATCTAGTATGATTCGACTCAATGTATATTTTTCAAAAATATAATTTTTATATTTCTAAAATATACCAAACTCGAGACATTAATATTATAAGTTGTGTTTAGGAAGATGTGAAAAAATAAATATAGCAACTAAAGAAAATGGAGGAAGTATAATTTTTCAATAACCTTTTCACATGGTACTCTTGAACTTTTGCAAAATGCACGGGATATTCTCAATATTTTGGGAATGCACCGTGTACCCCTAAACTTAAAAAAAAAAGTACGACATGCCCTTATCGTGTTGCAGGGTATCTCTTTTTTTCTTTCTTTCATCTTCCTCCTTCTCCATGATTCTTCTTCTACTCCTCAATTCCATCTTCTATCCTTCAATCCAAAAGCTCTTAACTCATCATCTTCTCTTTCAATTAATACTAGATATAATAAATTTAATAAATAACCAAATCATGAATCCCTAGACATGATCAAAAATCAACATTTAAGTTTAGAACAACAAAAACCCCTAATTAATTAAATCATTAATTTTTGCCAAAAAAACCAAACCTTTAACCAACAAAACTATCAAAATTCCAAAAGAGGTTCAAAAATTGATTTGTTAGAAATTGGAAATCATGAGGAAGTGAGGAGATGAAGGGATAAATGGAGAGTGTGAATGTATGGTGGTTAGGGTAGAAGATGAAGTTAGTGATGGATTGATAATTGATGCAATTGTTATGGTTTGAATTTTTTCATATTACAATAACATATTTATTACTCTTACTACTTCCCCATTACTACTACGGTACTACCACGTTAACGAGAATTATGTTGTTCCTTTCTTTTCTTTTTTTTTTTTTCTTTTTTTTTTTTTTGCGATTTTCCCTACTATTTCAATCATTTTGAATTTTTTTTTTTTTTTTGTCGATTTTCATTTTATTGTTTGTATTGTATTCAATTTTATTTATCTTTTTTTATACATTTATAATGTTAAATTTTTGGGTGGTTGTGGCTAAGAGATAGTGATAAAGGTAGAAGGTAGTTCAATGTTGTTTTTGGATTGAAGGTAGAGGTGGGTAACAGGTCGTGTCGTGCCGGGTTCGTGTCGGGTCAAAAGTTAAACGGGTTGTGATGCCTTGACCTGAACTCGGCCCATTTAATTAAGCGGGTCAAATGGTCCAACCTGAGCACGACCTGATACAACCTGCTCAACCCGTTTGACCCATTTGACCCGTTTAACAATAGTACTATATATTTACCTGAATAAATCAATATTTCTAACTAAAGCATCTACTGATTCTTAGTAGAATGAGAGTATTATTGTAGAAGCATATATTACATAATTTAAAGTCAATAAAAAAAGTTTAAAATTAAAAAATAAAGATAATACATCTCATAAAATCACCAAATTCATGTCTAAATATCCAATAAAAAGTTCAGAAATTCTGCCAAACTAATACAATACAATCCATTACAAATTTTCATTCATCATCTTCATTCTTCTTGTGAGGCTTGAGTTTGGTCTTCATCATTATCTTCTTCATCTTCTTCAAAATAAATCGAAACAAACATGAGGAACAATAAAAATCAACAATAAAATTACGAATCAACAATAAAAATCAACAAATCAACCATAAAATTACGAAAGGCCTAAAGGAAAAACAAACAAAATCGTTAAACAAACACATTAAAATAAAAATACAAAAAATCGAAACAAATATAAAAAATAAAATACACCAAAATCCGAAAATATCAACTAAAAACATACCTAGCTAAACTCATGAATTTGGAAGGATGATTCGAAATAATTTAAGTGAGAGAGAAATGCGAGAGAATGAGAATTGAGAGAATGAGAAATGAGAGATCTAAAATTAAGAGAGAGAAGTCAGAAGTGAGAAATGAGAGTTTGACAGTAAAAAAATAGAAAGAGGAAACCTAATTCCTTGTAAAACCCTAAAAAGCTTGGACCTTATGTTTTGGACTTTGGGGCCAAATCACATTTCTGATTTAAATATGGCCCAAACCTGAAAGTATAAAAAATTGAAAGATTAGATGATTTTGATCATTTGAAGATAAATGGGTTACATGGGTTAAACGGGTTGAGGTCCCTCAACCCTAACCCGGCCCATTTATTACACGGGTCGTGTCGTGTCGTGTCAATATAATAAACGAGTTGGATTGCTCGGCCCAAACCCGCTTATAGCGTGTCGAGTTAGCGGGTCGTGTCACTTATGCCCAGCTCTAATTGAAGGCGAAGAAGGGGATCAAGGAGGAAGATGAAAGAGTTAACAGTTTTTAAAGCTATCTATTAACGTTGTTAGTAGTAAGGGTATGTCGTGTACGTTTTTTAAAATTCAAGGGTACATGGAGCATTCCTCAAACATTGAGGGTGCCCCGTGTGTTTTGCAAAATTACAGGGGCACCTGGTATAAAAAACTGATTTTTCGATGGTAAAACTCTCTTAATTATACTAATGTCACTTTCATTATGACCACCAAATAAATGAAAAAAAATATAAAAATCAAATAAATAAAACATGCAAAATTAAATAAATACCTAAATTATCATTAATTGATTAGAGATAAATTTTTTTTTCCAATTAGAACTCAAAATTGAGTATCTAAACTTAGCAACTTTAATTTTCCTTATTTTTGCATTGCTAAGTTTGGATACCAACTTATTGGTATTCTTTGTACCAAAAAAAAAAAAATATTATCGTGCTTCTAAAAAAATTTCATTGTGTATCACAATTGGATATAGACAAAGTATCAGGTTATGGTTAAACTAGCGATACAATCGTCTTTTCAAATAAAAAACCAAAGTCTTCCTTAATATCTTTTCTTCCCTTTTTATTTTATTTATTTATTTTTTTTTAACAGGAAGAAAAAGAAATTCATTAAGTATTAATCAAAAGACTCTTACAATCAATCTTTGAAAAATCTAAAATTCTAACAAAAGTACATAAGACTTTAGTACCAGTTATATCTCAGATTCAATTTAACATAGCCTTAATAATAAATTTCATATGAAGCAATACAATTTGTGAGTTCACTCTCATTTGACATGACATTTGCTGCTACATAGTCGCTTTGGTGAAAATACTTTCGTGATCCTCCATATCATTACAAAGATTGTGAAACCCTAAATCTTCATTCTATAATAGACACATAAACATATAAATTGAATGCACTAGAATAATCTTCACCATCATCTTAAGGATGAATTTCATTTATTAAAAGCAATTAAAGGAGGTTTTGAGACTTACCAACAAGAAAATCCTAGCAATGGAGGCTAGGAAAAACTCTCCCAAGGAAAAAACCCTAGTGAGAACTTTTCTATACATTCCCTTTTTATTTGTTTACTTCTTATTTTATATATATAATATGAGGACTTTGATTGTTATGATAGCAGTGAGTTTGCTTCTATCGGAAAATCTCGGCTCCAAATGTATTTAGCGGAGCAAAAGTATCTTGGCACAAGTGATATAATTGTGTTAGATTATTGGAAAACACTTCAAGGGCGGTATCATATTGTTGCTCAGATGGCGAAAGATATTCAAACAATCTCGATTTCTACTATGTCTTCGGATTCAACTTTTACCGTTATAGGAAGAGTGTTAAATGCTTATCGGAGTTCGTTAAAATGTTGTACAATGGAAGCCTTGGCTTTCTGAAGGGATTGAGTATTTGCACTAGTGGAAAAATTCTCGTATGCTACACTACATATGCTGTGGTCTTTTTCTTAAAAAGAAAAAATGAAGCATAAAGTTCTTGGGGGAAAATTATAACAGACTTTATGCTACGGTTTTTCAATAACCGTAACAAAGTGTTTACTACGGTCAAAAAAATCTTTTGCTTCTTTTTCTAGGCGCAGCATTAGATACATTTACTCCAGAGACTCCATCTGTTCTCCGTCGTCTTTAGAGCAATTATCGAAAATGGCGATGTCGAAGCAATTATCTCATGAAGAAGCTCATGTTCATCTTGGCACTAAAAATTGTGACTTTCAGATGGAACGTTACGTTTTCAATCGTCGTTCTGATGGTATTTTCTTTCTATTTTTCTGGGTTTTTATTTGATTTAATTTTAATGTATTATTTATGTAATGGCTATTATTGAAAATGAGTAATTGATGAATTAGATATGTTAATTGAGTTTTGATTTGTTATGTTTTTAATGTTTGTTTAATTGGGTTTCGTTTTATTTGTATGATTATTAATGGGGTTTTGTTATTTTGTAATTTGGTAATTTGGGGTTTATTATTATTTTATTAAGAAAGATTGAATTTTTGTGATTTATGTTGTTAACACTCAATTGGAGTTTTATTAGATTCGTTGAAATATTGTGGTGTTAATGGATGTTTCGTTTTATCATGAGAAAACGAGTAGTAATGAAGTTATTGATTATTAATTGAAAGAATTTTAATAATTTAGTATTATATGTGTATGATGCTGTGTTAATTGTGCAGTATATGGTGTTTTGGTGTGACTATTTATAGGTATTCACATCATTAACCTTGCTAAGACATGGGAAAAGGTACAAATGGCTGCTAGGGTTATCGTCGCCATCGAAAACCCACAAGACATCATTGTTCAATCAGCTAGGCCTTACGGTCGGAGGGCTGTCCTCAAGTTTGCTCAGTACATTGGTGCTCACCCGATTGCCGGGAGACACACTCCTAGTACCTTTACTAATCAGCTTCAGACCTCTTTCAGCGAGCCTCGCCTCCTTATCCTTACTGACCCTAGAACTGATCACCAAGTAATGCTCGAAGCTCTTTCGACTGCCAGCAATTGTGCAATTTAGTTGTCGTTTGTTTAGTGACTTATACATGTATTGATCAAATTTTTCCTGGTTTTTCTGGTTTTTTTTATTGACACATATTTGATTGTTTGTTTGATGAATTGATAATGGGTTTTTTGTTTGTTTTTTTTTTGTGATTAATTGTTTGTAGTTTTTTCTGCTGTTCCTGGATTGGAGTTATCAATGGCACATGAGCAACAAAAATGTAAGCTTTTTTTTTTTTTTTTTAAGAGGCTATAGATTATTTTTGTTACTGTTTTAATTTGCATGAATTAGGGACTGTTTGGGATCACAATAATTAGGTGGAGATTAGGAAATTGACAATGCTGATTATGACACATATTAATGATTTAGAATAAGATTGAGATGTAGATTTAGGTTTTTATGGATGATATATACCTTGGAATATTGTTCTGACAAATCATTTCATGTATTATTTCAGTTAGGTTATTCAGAGACCGTTTTACTGATTTCTGACTTAGTTTCCTTTCTAAAATATTGGTAAAAAAAGTCCTTATTATGGCTAAAATTTCACCCCATGTCCATGCGTGTATTATTTCTGCTGTTTCATGTATTATTTCAGTTAAGATAAACCTACGCTCATAAATACAAATGAGTTATTTTCCTTATCAACGTCTTCCTTGTCCAGAGAGAAGGAATTTATGAGGAAAGACCTTGAGAAAACAAAATCCAAATTGAAAGAGACAGAGTCTAAGCTAAAAACTCTCATGCAAGAGAAAACAAGACTCGAGGTTCTATGCTATCTCCTTGTCTCGTTGTGCCTTACATAACCATTGATACTTTAATAATATTGTGCTGATGTGCTTTGTGGTGAACAGGGTGAGAAAGCTAATTCCGAAAGAGAGAAAAAATTACAGAGTCAGAAGGCACTTCTTGATCGTGATATTTGTAAAAGAGATTCCCTTGTTGGAAGGAGATGTGATTCCCGTGTTGATCGTCCTAAGCCTGCTGACCCTAAAAATATAAGGGGTCAAGAAAACATCCAGACAGTGCAGGTATAAAACTCTTTTCTATATGTCAGTTAAACCTTGTCAAATTGTCTCACTAACTTATTTTTATCGATAAAGTTATAGAAGTTTATTAGGAGTTGTAGTCCCGTATCTGATTCTTCACCTTTAGGCTAAAAGTTAGAAGAAAAAAATGATCCTAGTCTTGTAAAGCTGCAAAGGAATTTAGTTGAATTCACTTGTAATGCTTTTAGCACTTTAAGGAAAAACTCACTATTGAATTCCATACAAACAATCCTCCAGCTTTGGATAGAATAGTATAATGTCATGGCTTCGTTATAAGAATGGGTGATAATCTATATATTTGGATTGCATCTCAGTAACTTTTTCCCCCCTGCTTTTATTAGATCCTAAAAGCTTCACACTCCCTTTGGATAGAATAATATAATGTCATGGCTTCGTTATAAGAATGGGTGATAATCTATATATTTGGATTGCATCTCAGTAACTTTTTCTCCCCTGCTTTTATTAGATCCTACAAGCTTCAAACTCCCTTTAGACAGAATAATATAATGTCATGGCTTCGTTGTAAGAATGGGTGCTGCTATCCTACTTCTGTTGCTGCGTGTTTGTTGTTTTTCTATGCTGCTGCTGCTAGTTGCTGTTTTGATGTTTTGCTGTGCTGCTGCTTGTTTTGATGTGCTGCTAGCTACTGTTTTGCGCGATGCTGCTGCTGTTTTTGTTATGTACTGCTTTCTGTGCTATTTCTTCTGCTGTATTTCTTCTGTTGCTGCTTTCAGTACTGCTGAATTCTGCTGTATTTCTTCTTCATCTGCTGTTTTTCTTCTGCTGCTGCTTTCTGTGCTGCTTTCAATTCTGATGCATATATTTCTTCAGCTGCTGTTAGCTGCTTTTGTTATGTTTTTTTCTCTGGCATATGCTGCGTTTTGTGCATCTTAATTAGTTGTTATTTTTGCTCTATTTTGCTGCTGCTTTTGTTATTTCTTTGACTCTATATCTTATTTTTGAGGCTTGTTTGTGCAAAAGGTTTTGCTGTGGGACAATGCAAGCTTATATTTGATGCCAATGCATTACTTAGATTGTGTTTGTTGTGATTGCTCTTTGCTGATCATTTTTAAGTCAAATGGTGTAATAATTAGTATCTTCTCATCGTCTTTAATGAATTTAAAGGTTTTGAAGTCGGCAACACGTCAAGGGCCGTTCACCCACTACAAGAAAACAGTTTATTAGCGACGGAATTTTGCGACGGAATGTTATTCCGTCGCAAAATCGGGAATTTGCGACGGAATTTTATTCCGTCGCAAATTTGCGACGGATTTATTAATTTTGCGACGGAATTTTCCGTCGGTATTTTCCTACAAAAGTTTTTAAAAAATTTAATGAATTTCCGACGGAAAAATTAATTTTCCGACGGAATTTATTCCGTCGGAAATTCCGTCGCAAAATTCCGACAGATTAAATTTTGCTGTTTGCTTTTTATTTTGTCGCGCAAAAACAAAAAAAAAAAAAAAACCCCAACTCCTTCTTCTTCCCTCAAACCTTACTCCCTCCACACTCCCTCTCAATACCCTCAATCGGCGGCTCCTTCTTCGTCCCTCCCTCCCTCTCAACACTCTTGCTCTTCTTCCCTTCTTCTTCTTCGCCGTCTCGTTGTTGTTCGTCGTTG
>PYUH01001143.1:0-48513 GCA_016808085.1 Suaeda aralocaspica | reverse complement strand
TCTGGTCTCTCTTCTGCTTCTGTCTTCCTCTTCTTCTTCTTCTTCGGGCCGTCTGTTCTTCTTCTTCCCCGTGTTGTTCTTTGGCTTCTTCGCCGTCTTCTTCTTCTTCTCTTCTCTCTTCGCGTCTTCCTTGTTCTTCTCTCGCCGTCGACCTCTTCTACTCCGGCGTTCCTCTCTAGTCTCTATCCTGCTATCTTCTTCAACGGTAATTGCCTCAATTTTTTTTCTTCTGATTTTTGTGCGTATTATTTTGTGTATGTATTGGTGCGTATGTGGCGTATGTATTTGTGTAATGTATTTTGCGTATGTGTGTATGTATTTCTGTATGTATTTGTCGTAGTGCGCATGTATTTTGTGTATGTATTTGTGCGTATGTGCGTATGTATTTGTACGTATTTGTGCGTATGTGGGAATGTCACTACAAATTGTTCTTCTTCCAAATTGTTCTCCAAACAAACCACACAAACTTTCAGTTTCAATCGAATTTTTCTTCGTCAATCAGTTTCAAATTGTTGTTGTTCATTCTGTTCTTGTAAATTGTTCGCAATTTTGTGTTCTTTATACAATTGTTCTTGTAAATTGTTCAAATTGTATAATTAATTATTACAGTTGCAAATTAAATTAACAAAAAGAAAAAACAAATATTACTTATGTGTCTTTATTTGGAGAATATATTTAGCACACAAGACGTTTGCCAATTTTTAATTTGATTGGACTATAATTATCACCTTATGTATGTAACAAAAGTTAAGAATTGATATAGTCACTGTCACGCCTAAAGATTAATTACACTAACACATAGAATTGCAGTGCCTTTAATTACTCCTATTTAGTCCTATATGCAGTGAGATGTTTACATAGCTTTACCTCGGTTACGACATCCTTTCTTATTTCAGAAAATAAATTTGGGTTTGAATTTCACCACGTCACTCTTACAGTTTCTTGACACACCTAAAACTAAAATCTACTATCCTACAATCAGTACAACAATACATACACTCTAATCACGACAGGGCAACTTGTATTATTCACAATTAATAACATTGAACTTTGTTCTTTATCATTTAATCAACCAAGTTATGACTTAGGTATATGTTTTGATCAAATTGTGATGGGAAAAAAAAGTACATAATCCTTCTCTAAGACATGAATGACAAAAAGAAGGATCTTGTTTTAAACAATAAATTAATGTTAGATATGATTTGTGGAACTAGGTTATTATGGTAGGCCTAATACTGATCATATGTTTACAAAAATTGAGGCAAAGAAATTAAAGGCTCTAATTTTTGATTATGTTGTCTTTAGTGTCAAGTTGGTTGTATGTTAGTTTGGAGGAATTTTCAAATTCTATTTGAGCTACCAGCTAACCAAATAATTTTGGGTATTTCTCAATGCTTTTAGGTCTTAAAATTGATTAAATGAACCCAATAAGCTAACAAAAAGGATTCCTCTGGCTTTTTAAGAAACAATTTAACCTTAGTTTTTAAAGGCAGTCGTGTCAGCACAAGGCACTAAGGCACCAACAATAAGCCCTTGGGGCAAAGGCGCATACCCCTACGAGAGGCGTCACTGAAGTGCACCTACGCGAGACGCATTGCTTTTTTTGAGCTTTTGATTTTGTTTTTTTTGTTTATTCTTTATGTTCAGATCTTTTGAGTCTAGTTTGAAGTAGATAAAAGCAGATCGAAAAAGTTAATAATAGAAGTGTTCATTTGTAGGAAAAAGTGAAGAATATGTGAAAGGTTTGACATAGATTATAAAGAGTATCCGTCGGTAATGCTCTAATCCCCGGATTCAAGTAATTACAAACTACACAATTCAACTAATCAAACTTAGAATTAAAATTAAAATACGAATTAGATCGTCGGTACTCATTACTGTGCATGTAATGAAAGGTTTTTAGTTCATAGCACTTTCATTAGTATTATTGGCTTATGTTCCAAGAGAAGTTTGCTACATGCTACTATTAGCACGCTGAAGCTCTACTTTTAAGTTTACATCTAACAAATTGCTTTTGTGCTCTAATTGTCATAATAATGACAATGCTTAGACATTAATAATATATTATTAATGTCACTAAGTATTGCTGTATCTGACTTGTGTATAAGTTAATCAACATGAACGAAAGGATCGTACTGGATGTATCATAGGTTGGATGGGTACTCTTTAAACCGTGCTTTCCAAGAAGGAGTTGATGAATTCCTTCAATTTGTAAAATCATCCACAGACTTCTAACCCAATGAAGTTAGGTGTCCTTGTGTGAATGCAAGAATTTACGTATCCTGGACCCCGGAAACGATTAAACTACTGCATTTGTATCGCGCAATGTTTCACACCGAATTACTACGATGGATGAACCATGGAAAGGCTTTCCTGACTCCTCCGAAGGAGAATCAACTGAAATACCGTGACTGGTTTTGGATGCTCTAGGACATACCAAGATCAAGGGGGTGATCACCAGGCCCAAGATGTAAGGAGGAACCTATGCCTCAAGCGAAACAGTTCCTTGATATGCTTAAGGCTTCTGAGCAACCTTGGGTTTGCAAGGGAGTTCAATTTCTAGGTTGGAGATGGCCTCTAAAATCACTAGCTTGAAATGCGAGTATAATTTGCCACATAGGTGTGTCGATGCTATTGCCTCTTTGTTCAGTGAGTCGTCCAAGAACACCTACATAGGCGAGACCTTCTACGAGGTGGAAGAAGTTGTTCAGGGGTTGGAGATGCCTGTGCAAACAATTGATGCATGCCCGAGAGGTTGCATGTTTTTTGGAAACAGGATGCCAAGTCTTGTACGTGTACGGTCTGTGGCACAGCGACCGATACAAGAACTTCTAAAGGGAACGATGTGCCTTTGAATGTTCTCACTTACCCTCCCCATTACTCTCGATTTGCAAAGAATGTTTGCAAAAGGACGTTGCAGAGTGAAATGGCATGGCATGCAAAAAATCCTCGACAGCAAGGCACAATGGCACACCCTAGCGACAGTGACGCTGGAAACAATTAGATATATGCTCTAACGAATTTGCATCTGAACCTCGTAATGTTCCGTCTGGGTTTGTGTACAGATGGGTTTGATCTCATGGTAAATTTGGCGGTAAGTATTCTTGTTGGCCTGTTATTTTAACCCTTACAACTTGCCTCCCTCCATTTGTATGAAAAGGGATTTATGTTCCTTTCTTTGATTATTCCCGGTCCCAAACACACCAAAGGAAATGAATAGATGTTTACATGCACGCGCGGTAAAGGCACTGCTGTTGTTCTCCGTTCCAGAGTCGCGTAGATACCCCAGAGAGACTCGGGTGTTCGCAGGTGAAGGCACTCCAGTTTAGTTACCTAGGCCTCTTGTATTTCATGATATATATTTAGTTCGTCGCAATTACTAGTTATTGTTAAACTTGTTACGGTAAGTATTTCATGGTAGCTGTAACACACAAATTAATTTATTTATGTTTTAAATAGTTTGCGATGAATTTTATCATCGCACAGAATGGAAAGGCTTTTGGTCTACATAAAGATTTGCAGTATAAATTACGGTTTGAAGTATCTTTGATTTACAAGAAATTGCAAAATTCCGACGGAAATATGCAATTGTCATATAAGAATATAGTAATCAACTATTCACGGAAATTATAGTCGCAAATAAATGGAAATTAATGGTTGCAAAGTAAAAACTAGTTTGCGAGGGATTTTCCGTCGTCAAAGTGGAATTTTCCGACCGGAATCTGCATGATTTGCGACGGAAAATTCCGTCGCTATTTGCGAGGGAAAATTCCATCGCAAATATGCGACGGAATTTTCCGTCCGCAAATCTGACTTTTTTGCGATGGAATTTTCCTCGCAAATTAGCGACGGAATTTTCCGTCGCAAATCTGACTTTTTTGCGATGAAAATTCCGTCTCTAATTTCGAGGGAAAATTCCCGTCGCAAATTTTGCTTTGCGACGGAAAATTCCGTCGCAAACTTTAACGACGAAATTCCGTCGGAAAATCTTAAATTTTGCGACGAGGATTTAGCGACGACACGTTTCCGACGGAATTCCCGTCGCAAAGAAGTTTTCCGACGAAATTTTATGATTTAGCGACGGAATTTTCCGTCGCTAAAAACCCGTTTTGTTGTAGTGACCGTTCAAGAAATTGTTGAAGTTAGAGAGGAGTTAGCTAGTTTTTATCACTCTATATTGTTTGTGATGAAACAAGGAGCTTGGGTCAAGATAATGATGTAAAAGAATGTAATAGTGAATCAAATTATATTCGTACCTAGGTGGAGTGACATGCTTATATATATATATATGCATGTATGTTTTAATTTTGTACGTTGTTATATATTGTTTATTAACTATACATGTTATTATCTTTGTTTTTTTACTAATTTATTATATATTTAATTTATATAATACTATATCATAATATGATCTATAGTTTAATTCTTATTAGCAATTGGATATGGATATATTAATATATATGTATAAATCTTTTTGATGGCGTCATATAATGTAACAAAAACGAAGCTAAAGTACAAAAAAATGGTGGGAAATGACTTTATGCTGCGGTCATACATAACAATCGCAGCATAAGTTTAAATTTTGGTGGTAAAAAAACTTTATGTTGCGGTCATTTTTGAAAAAGCGAAGCATAAAGTCTCAAAAAGATGGTGGGAATTGGACTTTATGCTGCGGTCTTTAGATGACCGCAGCATAAATTTTTACCCTTTTCCTTCTCTGGCATATACTGCGGTCAAAAAACAAAGCAAAGGTAGTCAAATGACCGCAGCACAAAGGTTTTTTTCCACTAGGTTGAAAAAGGTAATAACCATTAATTTAAAATTTATTTTTGTGTTTAATGTAAGTACAGAAAAAAAATTCGTTCAATTTTTGACTTATGGCTGTTTGTTTTTGGACACGTTCACTACAACTAGGTGTTAAGTAAGTTGTCAAATATCTTTTGGGAGACAAAGCATGATTATGAAGACTAAACTCAAGTCTCATAGCTCCTCTTGGTTTGAGCTTTGGAGGATAATAAATGAAGATAAAGATTTGTAATGGGTTTGAGCTACTTGTTTGGCAGATTCTATTTTGAACTAATGATGATTTAGACTTAAACTCTATTTAGGTACCCGGGCGTTTCCTCAGGTGTTAGTTTGTGGTCTTTAGTTTTCTAGACCAACACTGTATAAACTTCTTAAACATCATTTTTATAAAGAAACGTAAGGCACTCCTCTAATTTTTTTTTATTTAATTTTCAAAGTACACTACAAATCAAATCAAGCATATATCTCTTAAATCATAGCTTATAAGTCTTAACTATTTCTAAAGATTTTAATATAATAAAATTAATTGAATTTGAGTAGAGTCGACAAATAGTAGCTCGTTGCTTTGAATTGTTCAACATCTATCATAAACATATTCCACTAAAAAAATTACTATAAACATAAAAGCCCATCATCAGTAAGAACAACCTAAGATATAACGTAATTACTAAGGAAACTAGGAAAGCACTAAGAACAACCTAAGATAGGATGATGATTAAAATAGTAGTAATTAAACATTAGGGGAAAAAGATACCAACATCAACTACAATGGGGGTATGGAGTACATACCAATTACCCAAACTTTGCAAATTTGAAGACAATGGTTAAATTTTTAGTTTAGTAAGCATAATTTGGCATATTGAAGATCAAGAAATATTAATATGGCATATTTAGTAGGTAGTAGATACCTTAAACCCAACAAAATCTTCCGCGAACATAATTTAGCAAGCTTAAATTAAAACACGTAGTCTACAACAAACATAATTAGTAAGCATTGGAACAAGATGTCTTGGGATTTTACTCTAATACCCTTGATTTTTTTTTATAAACAAACAAATTATATTGATTTAGCGAGGGCAGGTGGTTGACCCATAATTGAAAGTTTGATGATGACTACCACAAACAACTTAACTAATAATACTTTGAGTTCCTATGAGATTTCACAAGTTCAAAGAGTAAGGAACAGGAGCAATATTGGAGCATTCCAGAATAGGACATGACAAGTTAACAACCACGTTCAAGGAGAAGTTCCTAGACAGTAACTTGCAAAGGAACACTGAAATAGAAGAAATTTGCTAAGTACCACAGTTGCGTAGAACAAGGCACGAGAATCGAGCTGTTCCTACAAAACAGCGACCAACATCAAGGCAATTTTGACGAAGTATCTTGATGAAGAGAAAAGAATTCCAAGAAGATTATGAAGTCATTTTCTAGGATCTTTGTAATAGTTGGAGTCCTCATTCTGGTTGGAACATCATATCTAGAGGATAAAACGAATCTATCCCACAATTAGTCTAGATTAATTCATACTATAATTTAGGGTCATAACAACCTGCTCCATGATGCCTTATTGTTAGGAATAAATATCTTACTTAGTTGTTGAAGATAACGGCACCTAGGTTTTTTCATAAGTCAAAAAATAGTTTGTTAGGCAATCCTAGATTATAGGAATAAAATCATGGGATTATGGGAAAAAATAAACGATAAATATTCAATCAAGAATGTCCTATTCTCTTGGTCTAAATACGTTGGATAATGGAAGAAATCATGGTGTAGTGGATGATCAATGTACGTAATTTATGGCTGGTTGTTACAAGGCAAATCACTCTATAAATAATCCAAGAATTTCAGAAGAAAAAGTGAAGAACATCAGAGAACACACTTGAGCATAAAACAAGTCTAAGTTTCAATTGATGTTCCAGTCTAGTTTACAGTTCTTTCAATGTATTAGAGTCTTTATTGATTTGTAATCTGTGAGAAAAGAGAAGTGTGAGAACAAGAGAGAGTGGAGATAAAGAAAAGAGAAACGAGAGATAAAGAGTGAGATAAGAATCAAGTTCCTACAGGAACTAACGAGTGAAAATAGAAAATTTAGGTTTTAAAATTATTTTAGGCCTTTAATAGAAGTGGATTTTTCTTCCTTGGGCCAAGGAAGTTTTTCTCGTAGAAATATCACTCGTAATCTTTATGTCGTTCAAATTTGTTTATTTTCCGCAAACAAGTTCCACACAACAATCACCCCCCTCTTGCAGTGATCCAGTAGAAAACACAGTGTATCAGAGCAAGAACTCAAAAATCAAGCAACCTTGAAGATTGATCCTGAAGATGAACACTCACAGAAATTAGAGGAAGTTACTCAAGTCAAAGACCACCTATTTTTGATGGGAAATTTTACACGTACTGGAAGAATCCAATGGGAAATCTTCATCAAGGCTGAAAACTACTAGGTTTGGCGTGTAATTGAAGTAGCGACTATGAGGTAACAAACCTAACTCTAACATTGAAGTAGTTCCTAAATTGATTTCTGAATATGAAAAGGAAGATTTTGAAAAAATGGAAATCAATGCTTGTGCTATCAAATTGCTACATTGTGGTTTGGACCACATGAACACAATCGTGTCATGGGATGAAAAACCGCTAAACAATAAGGGATTTATTATAGGTAACTCTGAAGGAACTAGTGAAGTAAAAGGATCTAAAATTGATTTCTTAATGTCCAAATATGAGCGTTTTGAAATGTTACCTAGAGATTCGTACAAGATATGCTTACTCGTTTTACTAACATCACCAATGAGCTTTTTCTCTTGGAAAAGATATACCTACTGATGACAGGTTAGGAAAGGGCTTAGGAGTCTACCACAAGATAAAAAATGGAGAGCCAGGTTACTGCACTCATGGAAACAAAGGATTTCACGAAGTTCAACTTGAACAACTTGCTGGTTCCTTGCTGACCCATGAATTGCCACCTTGAGGAATAGAGAGAGTTCTCAGAAACAAGGGCTGGCCATGAAGCTGAAAGTGACGAATCAGAAGGAGATGATGATGAGGCAGTGTTGCTAGTCAGAAGATTCAAAAGGCTTCTCAACAAATCGAAGTTCCTATAGAACACGGCAGAAAATTCACTAGCAACAAAAGGGAATTCGTGTGCCACAAGTGTGGATCCTCAGAACACTTCATTAAGACTGTCCCCTATGGGATATTGAAAAGGGAAGTCCAAGGTCAAGGAGAAGAAGGAACAATCAAGAAAAAATTCTACAAACCTTCTTACTTGACTCCTTACTTGAATGTGTATCAATATTAACCGAGTATTACAGCTCAAAAGTCCCCCTTTTGCTTGAGGAAGATGAAGTATGGACAGGGTCATGGGAGAGCAGGTCCAAGAAGCCCATTACACGGGCCCCAAATCTCAAAACTTTTTAGGGCCCCATTTTTCTTTTCAGTCCAACATATTAGGGTAATTTATAAACAACAAACACATAGACTAAAAAGTACTCTCCACCAACCAAGCCCAATCAATTTCCTTTAAAAAAAACCCAAAACCATATTGTTCTTCTCTTTCTCACGTATCATTCATATTACCTACCTATACCCCTTCTTTTTAAAACAAACCTTCTACCTCCATTCCTCATAAATTTCCTTATTTTCCCAAAATAAAAAATTAATTGATACAAGTTGATTAATTTCCCAATATCATGCATCTTTAACAATTCCTTCCTTTTCTCTAACAAAATTCTCACAAGGGAAAATTTATTTCCCCAAATGTAGCTTATTGTTCAATGTTCATCAACATTAAAGCAATCAATTCCTATAAAACCAAATTATACAAGTCAAACGACTATATTTTTGGGATTTTTATAAATAAATATTGAAGATTTGAAGAGTAAGTCCAAGTGAAACACTCAAGTACTCACTACTCACACCGAATTTTGAAACTTTGCTACCTATTTAAATTTTTGGTAAGTTTTACTAATTTTATGATTTAATTAATAATTTTTTCTTTCTTAGTTAATTCAATTTGTTTTATATGTTACATCAGATCAATAATTCAGATTATGCACTGGTTTTGTACTTTGTTTAAGGGTTTGATTTTAGATGTTCAATAACTTAAGTTAATTATATTATTTTGAAATGAAGTCACTCAAATTGGAATTAATTTTTTCTATTTCAATTGTTCAAATCATATTAGATGGAGTATTGACTTGTAATCACGCTAAGTTATTGATGTGATTAATATAAAAATCGTTAACCACACAAGGATAGAAACTAGTTCGATTTTCTCTAAAGCCAGCACCAGAAAAACGATCTAGGTTGAATTATTTTGTGAATTGATTAAAGCTATGCACGAATTTTCCTCACACTAAAAAGTCTCACACCTTCGTTTTGTGTTTGTTTTGTAGAAAACAAATAAAACTTAAACAATAATGTTTATTGAATTCTCTAATCTGAATTTTACAAACTAATGTTGAGATTATTTATATGCATAATCATCAACAAAATCCTAAAAATTAAGCTAAAACACACGCAAACAAGGGTAAATCGTCCTATACAACACATGACTCACAAGATAAGGTTGCCACATCAGCACTGCATGTCATTCTTATCTTGTTAACAAACTC
Organism: Suaeda aralocaspica; assembly: GCA_016808085.1. Taxonomy (NCBI): domain Eukaryota; kingdom Viridiplantae; phylum Streptophyta; class Magnoliopsida; order Caryophyllales; family Amaranthaceae; genus Suaeda; species Suaeda aralocaspica. The sequence goes on along the minus strand of PYUH01001143.1, from coordinate 39,091 downwards.
TATCAAACTATATCTAAACAAAAAAATATCCTAACAAAATTTGCAACAAAACAACTCTCCGACCCCCTAGCCAAGCTTGCACCTATATCAATAAACAAGGCCAAAAGGGTTGAAATGTGGCTAAAAGCAAATGACGGAATAGAAGCTCAAAATAAGGACCAGGGAAAATTTGTGAAGGAATGCCTAAAATCTGAAAGCTCTTAAAAAATATGATGCCTTTTATTCATTCGCGACATGTAACACACCAAAGCCAAGCTACTAGATTCAAAAGTCAAAACACGAATCATACAAGCACAGGAAACTAGCACACATGAAAAGAAATAAGCATATAATAGTATGCGGCTCAAATCCTCCCGTTAAACAAGTTCAAGCCTCTACTCTACACATGGTTAAAATGGAATGATAAGAAACTGTTTCAAGCTAAGTCAGTTCAAGTCCTATTTACGATTCCCGAAGCATAACACATCATATGCCCAATCAATCAAAACTTTTTGAAATAAAATGCGGAAGCATAGGGAAGTCACCATTAATAAATTTTCATCAATGCTCATTAACCAACCAATTTCAATACCCACCACACAATTCAACTCTAACTACTAAAACCAAAGCAAAATCTAACACTATGACAGTAGTACATTTTTTTGGTCATATGTAAACTCCTACTTCTAACAAGTAGTACAACCACATATTACTCCCTAAGAACACAACAAAACTAACGCTAGAAAGCAATAAAACATACTAAGAAAGCAATAAAAGTACCTCCCCCAAGCAAGACTCAACAATGTCCTCATCTGACGGAAGTAAAGAGCCAACTACTCCCAATCAGAGCTCTCCTGAACTCATCCTGTTAGGAAAATCATCATCCTCATCATTATCAACATCATCATCACCATTCATCATCACCAACATCATCAGCACGGCCTAGCTCTGCAAACTCCTTTACTAGACCCCTCTCCCGGGTTAAAGGGGTACCAAGAAGGGTGAGGCCCAGTAGAAGGTACAGCTCCGAACATACAAAAAATATCATAGATTGGTGATACATAGCTCGAGTATGATCCTGATGAAAAGTGTCAAACCGCTGGATAAGCTGCTACTGCTGGATCTGAAAACTGTCGAACTACTCTGGTTCATTGGGCCCATAGCATAACGCCATGACCCGTCACCTCCTGCATTAGGCTCTCCAGGCTTAGAGGTAAGGGGATGAGAAGTAGAATGCTGAGAGGTAGAAGGCTGAGAAAGGCCCCCCTCATGTAAGTCCGCTGGCTAGCGGTAGTAGCAGTCTGTCCCATTAAGGGGCATTCCATGACTACTGTCGGGAGTCAAACCTATATGGCAGGGTTTGGAAGATAACAGAAGAACTTCTTCCCAACCAATGTACCACCTAAATCGCTGCCCCCTTCTAACATTGTCATCCAATCACAGTTTGAAAAGTATTCTACATCTAAAAGCCTAAGCAACAACGGGTGTACGGTGCTGCTCAAAATCCACCTAATATCGCCTAGCAATCAAAGTGATCAGACCTCCAAAAACAATATTATTCATTGGGGTTACCATATGTAATCTCTACCCGCAAAAGTCTGACATTGTGTTTGTACTTGTATACAAAGGGTGGAAACAAAATGATATGGACAAGTACCCTTAACTAAGTGTTCGCCCCAAAAAGGCAATTCCCTAGTAGAAACTGAATTGCACTCATGACGACCAAAATCGTCCATCCCATAAACTTATGAACTATTCTTGCCGAGGGTTGGTGAATCAGATTAGAGTAGTTCTGTTGCCAAGTATAGTTTCTAAGCCAGCTAACACATTCTAAATCGCAACATCACTAAATCCTAAGGTGGGTTTTTTGTACCCATTCGATTCATGATAAAAATTAGGCAAATCATCTAGAGTTCATAATGATAATGTCCAACAAACGGAAGGAGACACCTTGGACGGTCTATGGGCATTTGGCCTATCGATGCGGAAACTAGACATAAATTCATATGTTATATCGGCATATGTAGGCAAATCCATGGTAAAAAACAATTCTAGACCCTATTTTTCAAGCAAGAGCTAGTCTCATTTCAATACCCAAAGCTAAAGTAAAGCATGATCTAAAAATCTAGTAGCGAACATAGCCTATGTGCTTAAGCTTTGCAAATTTATCCTTTGTCCTAAAAGAGAAACTTACCATTGGATAGTGCGAATCTCTCTCAATCTCGTTGTTTGGAGGTTGCCTCCTCCTTGTAGCACGACTTGATCACCCTAGACCTCTCTCCTGGAGCCATGTTTGAAGTATTAATAAAATTACGGTTTTTGGTGATGATGAATTTGGGATTTTTGATGGAATTTATGGTGAGGAAAGGAAAGAGGGAAGAAACTACGAGATTAGTTAAAATTTGAGTGAATTGGTGGAGTAATGAGTGAGTTATGGAGAGTAAAAGTTTTGGAAGAGTATGTTGATGGGAATTTTGGGGTTTCTGTATGAGAGAAAGTTAGAGTAAGGTAGAAGAAGAAGAAGTGAAGAAAGTAAGGGAGAAGAGGAGGTCACGTGTTTTTGTGGGGAGAGCAGCCCGCCCGGGCTGATGTCATTCGCCTGGTCTAGGTGCATTTCGCCCGGCTGCCCGGCCCATGCAAGGGTGGAAAAAACTAAGGCAGAAAAATCGTCATTCTGCCGCGTCTATCGTCACTCCGCCGGCCTGCCCGGGCTGTTGGCAGGGGTTGATTTTTTGTGATTTTTTTATTGAACTTTTATCTTGTGCCAGTGCGCTCGGCTCGAGTGCAACTCACCCGATCTAGCTGTCACTCTCCGACCCGGCTGCCCGGACATGTTCAAATGCTATTTTTTTTCAAAAAACTAAGCATCCGAAAATTCATCGTGCCCGGTAAAGTGCATCGTGCTCGGTCACCATTCAATCCGCCCGGGCTGGACCGGGCATATTGCAACGTGGCCTTTTCTTCTTCTTATTTACTCCATAACTGCTCCCTCAACCTGCAAACACTCAAAACTCTACACAACCATTAGTCCCTCACGCTCCTCCTCCTAAAAAAAAACTTAGTTAAGCTAATCTAACTACTAAGCAAGAGAAAAAGATTAAAACACCTACGTGCGGGTTGCGTCCCACAAAGCGCTTCTTAGGGTCATCAGCTTGACCGTTGATCCCGGAGTAGTCAATGTGAGTTGTATCCCTGGAAATGCACCTCTTCCACTATCCAACAACACCGCCTTCATAATAGACTTCAATCGTTGTCCGTTGACCTTGAACTTTCACCTTTATCATTTTGAACCTCAACGAATCCGAATTTGCTCACCATAGTAACCTAAAAGGACCTCCACTTGGATTTTCAGCTTTCTAGGAATAATCTGAGACGAGAGTTAATAGAAGTACTTTGCACCAACTTGGAACTCTCTCTCTTGATATGGTCTTGTCGTGCCACCTCTTAGTCCTTCTCTTCGAGTTTTGGCACTATCATATGCTACTAAACAGGATCATCGAGCTCATTCAATTGAAGAAGCCCGCTTTTCTCCCGCAGGCCTAGCATCCATGTTCAACTCCTTACTAGCCCAATACGCCTGTATACTCTATCTCAATCGAATGACAACGCTTTATACCATAGACCAACACAGAACGGTGAAGTGCCATTGGAGTTTTTGAAAGCCGTCTTGTACGCCCATAGAGATCAAAGGGCTTTTTGTCCAATCCTTCTTGTGGAGGGTAGTACTTCCTCTGAAAAGCAAGAGCCAAGTCCTCCGACACAAGTGATTGTAGCCACATTAAGATCATTCAACAGGTTCTAGCTTGTCCTTCAATGAAAATGGAACATTCTCCTCCTGATGTAGTCCTAGACACATTTTGGTTGCTTGATATATACACAATATTGGAGGAAATTTTGCAAGTGTAAGTTCGATCCTCTTCAATGTCCTGTAAATTGATTTCGTTCAACCATATTCAATGTCCCCAGCGATAGACTCCGTACTAGGCAAGGAATAGTCTCTCAATAAACAGCCGCAGGCGGCGGCGGCGGTGGTGGGGAGGGGGGCGGTCCTCCACCTTGGTCCTCTCCTTCGGTAGCCATCTCGACTCTAAATACCTCAATCAAAGGGTTGAAAAGTGGACTCGAAAAATTGAGACAATCAGATCTGTCCCTCCACAGATCGGGAGAGAAATTCATCGTCTACTACGTCTCAACCGCTTCAGAAATACTTGCTCGGGCTCAGGGAAAATGAAAATATCAAGTCTCATGGGTCGTTTGCATAAACCTGTAAACCTGCAACACATGAAAACTCCGAGCAAAGATAAGAACTGCCTCAAGAATCAAATAGTTCTTTGAGACTAAGAAAATAAAATAAAAAGTAAACAGTAAAAACCCACTAACATAATTAAAATTTGCCTCCCCGTCAACGGCGCCAAAATTTGATGAGGCATTCCACCTACAAAAATCCCGGACAACTCTAACAAGTAGCTAGGGAAGTAGGGATCGAATCCTCGGGAAGCAATAAACTCTATTAGTTATAAAAAAGCTTAACTGTGTTAAAGGCCTTGATTTTATAATACGATTAACTAATTGATTACTAACTAACTAATAATTAAATATGGAAATTTTGGTGATTAAACTAATAATTAAGGCCAAGGCTATTCGGGTCACCAGAACAAATAGTGGATTCCAACAAAGAACATCACTCTTACAATTATCGTCAAATTAGGGCTTACTAATTCTCCTCGACTTAGACTCCCTCAAAACTCATCTAGCACCTCTCCTCATGCCTAGATTAATTCCGCCTATATTCAGTGTCTTATTGTGGTATTCTTACCTCTTCGGCATCAAATTCGACAATTACCAAATTACAACTAAATCCGTCACAATTGAATTGTAAACAAACAGACCAAAATAGGAATTTGACTACTAATTGCAAAACAAATACAATTTAAGTTAATTAGTCCATTAATTAATTCAAGGCTTCCCTAACCCTAGAAAACTAACTACTCACTAATGATCATAAAACTAAAGCAAATATAGAAAACAAAACTAAAAACATGATCATAACTAATGAATTAACAATAATTATAAAATAGATCCAGAACAACAAACTAGGCATAAAAGATTAAGGAAACTCAAACTAAAAACATAAATTAAAACTAAACATGAATTAAGAAACTAGAATTAAAGATTGAATTAAACCTGAACTTTTTGATGAATGATTGAAAGAATTCCCAAGAATCACCTTCTAGAGAGAAACTAAACTAAACTAGGGTTTTTAGAATAATAGAATGCATAATGAAAACCTAGGGAAGAATTACATTAAGTACTAAGTCACAAAGGGGAAAAATCGACAAACACAGATGAGCAACGGCCGCCCTCGGGCAGGCCCGGGCACAATGCACTCGACTCGGGCATAATGCGCATTTTGCCCGGCACTACAACTAATGGCCCTGGGAGCTTCCGACTTTGCCTCGTTTACTTCGTCACAACTCGACTTTCTATTCCTCCCAAAGGCTTCTAACTCCACGTCCTAAGCTTCCTTTTATAGCTTCTCAAAGTGGTCAAGACTCTTACTAACTTTGCCAAGTGCTCAGGATAACTCGAAAACCGACACAAAAGCATCAATTCCCCTTCCTGCAATAAATGTCAAACAAACAACCACGCAACTAAAGCAACCAAAGTAGTAAACGGGCTCAAAAGAGCTTGTTAAAGTCAAAATCAATATAAAATGGGGGAAAATAATGAAATATAAAATGACTTATCAAGAACATAGCTCCTCTGTGCATGGATAAAATTTTCAGCTTCTTCCAAAATTAATTTCAACGTCTTACAACTCCTCTCCTCCGAACATCAAACTTTAACGTGCCATTCTGAATTCCTCTGACGAAGTTGCCAAGTCAACACTGTCGGACCAGTTTGGAATTTAAAGGGATTCAGAAATTAACCTTTGAATCATAACTTCTGAGAGACCCTTTACTCCTTGCACACTCTTGCGAGATGCAGAACCCATACTTGTCTTGCGTTCTCTCGTGTTGTCCATGAAATGATGTAAAGAAATCATGCTCAACTTAGTCCAAACATTGTGAATTGAATGATCAGGAAGACCCATTTGAATGAACCATTTTTGAGCTATTCCATTTGGTGTAGCTGGGAAGTAGCGTCACCAAGTGGCATCTTCTGCCCCTTGTCATACACTTTAAATATGCTTACAAGTTGCAAGGTGATCCCTGGATCAGTAGTTCCATCAAATATTTCAATGGTTGGCATCTCCATTCACCTTATAGGGGCATGGAGCAATCCTGATAGACACAAAGAGAATGAGTTTCCATTCAGAGACAAGAACTTCAACTTTCTCCCCTATATCCCCATATGATCATGTTGGAGAATTCCTTGGGTTCCTTATACAGATCTTGAGCTTAACAAGTGTTCCTAATGCTTAAACATATCTTTCTTCTTAGCTTTTTCAACTTTCTGAGCTCTCTTTTGCGCTCGATATATGCCTGAGATTCTCTTGTTTATCAAAGGTAAGCGTGAAGTGATGAGAATCACGCATTTCCTTGGTGGAAGAAGCCTTCCCGGTGAATCCAACATTACTCTCATCACCTCTTTAAAGCTCTATTGGCCTCAATAATATTCCCAGGCCTCGTGACTTCGATCTAGTCCTCTTGAATTTATGAATTCCCAGCATCTTTAGCCTCTATGAGCTCTTCTTGCATCTTCTTCTTTTTTAAATTACTTCTTTTCCATTAGTGATTCTTTTTCCATTGAGTGCGTAATGGGTTCTTCATGATCCTTTGATCTTTTCGACCTTCTCGTGGAAAGTCAAACCGCGCTTGATTCTTCTCTGGCTGCTTAGGGGCCTTCACTTATTTTCCTTTGATGGAGTTTTAGATGGTTTCACTTGTTCTACAGACTTCTTGTGACTGCTCCCATAGAGCCTCCTCCATTAGAATTCCCCCCAAGATAGTTTTCAGTTGACCCATATCACAAGTTGATCCTGTTCGAGCTTCTTAACTAGCTTTATTCTAGGAGCCCTAGAGGAACCATTCCATAATCTGGCTCATAATTTCGATTGTGTCATCAAGATAGTGGTTCATCTATCGTAGTGACAGTTCCAGAACCCAACCATCTTATTTCGCGTCCCCATAGACTACACCAAACTAGGTAATCACAAGGAACAGGGAGTTTAACTTGAATAGTGGTGGGGATTCTGACAACTACTCTCGGATGCTATTGTGCTATAATTCTTCCGGCTCCCTACTCCTAGATGTCCTGCACAACAAGGGAACAAAATCCTTGTTGGATTTTTCCCCCTTCCGATGCTTAAGTAGAATGTTTTTGAATACATAAAGATTAATTCTAAGCAAATTAGAGAGAGAAAATGTAGAGATAGAGTATTCAAGAGGTTTGTGTTTGCTGTATCTTTATGGCCCTTTCAAGTATGCTTTAGGGTATTTATAGGCAAAACAAGGGAATGTGCCCTAGGATTTTGGGACACTTGTCTTGCTAGACGATTGGCTTGGGTTTGTCAAAGGTCTTGGTAGTGGTGCTGAGCTTTACTACGGGTCGTTCAGGCGATGTGGATCGTCACAACAGTACACTCCCTCTGTCGTTTCGCAAATGCAAGAACATTTTGACAAGAGGGTAGAGAATGTGACAACCCAGATGCAAGAGTTCCAGCAGCAAATCAGGACCCAGATTCGTGATGAGTTAAGGCAGGAGGTTCGAGAGGAGGTCAGAAATGAGATGCAAGCAGAGATGGCCGCAATGGAGCAGAGAAACAGAGAGCATATGGAGGAGCTGATGAGTCGGATTCAGGGATTCGGCACTGACTGTTGTTCTCCGTTCCAGAGTCGTCGTAGAGACCCCAGAGATGACTCGGGTAGTGGCGCAGGTGAAGGCACTCCAGTTTAGTTACCTAGGCCTCTTGTATTTCATGATATATAGTTTAGTTCGTCGCAATTACTATTATTGTTAAACTTGTTACGGTAGTATTTCATGGTAGCTGTAACACACAAATTAATTTATTTATGTTTTAAATAGTTTGCGATGGAATGTATCATCGCAACAGAATGGAAAAGGCTTTTGGTCTACATAAAGATTTGCAGGTATAAATTACGGTTTGAAGTAGTCTTTGATTTTACAAAGAAATTGCAAAATTCCGACGGAAATATGCAAATTGTCATATAAGAATAGAGTAATGCAACTATTGCGACGGAAATTATCGTCGCAAAATAAATGGAAAATTAAATGGTTGCAAAGTAAAAACTAGTTTGCGAGGGAATTTTCCGACGGAATCTGCATGATTTGCGACGGAAAATTCCGTCGCTAATTTGCGAGGGAAAATTCCATCGCAAATTAGCGACGGAATTTTCCGTCGCAAATCTGACTTTTTTGCGATGGAATTTTCCCTCGCAAATTAGCGACGGAATTTTCCGTCGCAAATCTGACTTTTTTGCGATGGAAAATTCCGTCGCTAATTTGCGAGGGAAAATTCCGTCGCAAATTTTGCTTTGCGACGGAAAATTCCGTCGCAAACTTTTAACGACGGAAATTCCGTCGGAAAATCTTAAATTTTGCGACGAAGGATTTAGCGACGACACGTTTCCGACGGAATTCCGTCGCAAAGAAGTTTTCCGACGAAATTTTATGATTTAGCGACGGAATTTTTCCGTCGCTAAAAACCCGTTTTGTTGTAGTGACCGTTCAAGAAATTGTTGAAGTTAGAGAGGAGTTAGCTAGTTTTATCACTCTATATTGTTTGTGATGAAACAAGGAGCTTGGGTCAAGATAATGATGTAAAAGAATGTAATAGTGAATCAAATTATATTTCGTACCTAGGTGGAGTGACATGCTTATATATATATATATATGCATGTATGTTTAATTTGTACGTTGTTATATATTGTTATTAACTATAATGTTATTATCTTTGTTTTTTTACTAATTTATTATATAATTTAATTTATTATAATAAATATCATAATAATGATCTATTAGTTTAATTCTTATTAGCAATTGGATATGTGGATATATATAATATATATGTATAAAATCTTTTTGATGCGGTCATATAATGTAACAAAAACGAAGCATAAAGTACAAAAAAATGGTGGGAAAATGACTTTATGCTGCGGTCATACATAACAATCGCAGCATAAAGTCTTAAATTTTGGTGGTAAAAAAACTTTATGTTGCGGTCATTTTGAAAAAGCGAAGCATAAAGTCTCAAAAAGATGGTGGGAATTGGACTTTATGCTGCGGTCGTTTAGATGACCGCAGCATAAAGTTTTTACCCTTTTACTTCTCTGGCATATACTGCGGTCAAAAAACAAAGCAAAAGGTAGTCAAATGACCGCAGCACAAAGGTTTTTTTCCACTAGTGTTGAAAAAGGTAATAACCATTAATTTAAAAATTTTATTTTTGTGTTTTAATGTAAGTACAGAAAAAAAATTCGTTCAATTTTTGACTTATTGCTGTTTGGTTTTTGGACACGTTCACTACAACTAGGTGTTAAAGAGTTGTGCAAATATCTTTTGGGAGACAAAGTACATGATTATGAAGACTAAACTCAAGTCTCATAGCTCTCTTGGTTTGAGCTTTGGAGGATAAATAAATGAAGATAAAGAAATTTGTAATGGGTTTGAGCTACTTGTTTGGCAGATTCTATTTTGAACTAATGATGATTTAGACTTAAACTCTATTTAGGTAGCCCGGGCGTTTCCTCAAGGTGTTAGTTTGTGGTCTTTAGTTTCTAGAACAACACTGTATTAAACTTCTTAAACATACATTTTATTAAAGAAAACGTAAGGCACTCTCTAATTTTTTTTTATTTAATTTTCAAAGTACACTACAAATCAAATCAAGCATATATTCTCTTAAATCATAGCTTATAAGTCTTAACTATTTCTAAAGATTTTAATATAATAAAATTAATTGAATTTGAGTAGAGTCGACAAATAATGTAGCTCGTTGCTTTGAAATTGTTCAACATCTATCATAAACATATTCCACTAAAAAAATTACTATAAACATAAAATAGCCCATCATCAGTAAGAACAACCTAAGATATAACGTAATTACTAAGAGAACATAGGGAAAGCACTAAGAACAACCTAAGATAGGATGATGATTAAAATAGTAGTAATTAAACATTAAGGGGAAAAAGATACCAACATCAACTACAATGGGGGTATGGAGTACATACCAATTACCCAAACTTTGCAAATTTGAAGACCAATGGTTAAAAGTTTTTAGTTTAGTAAGCATAATTTGGCATATTGAAGATCAAGAAATATATGAATATGGCATATTAGTAGGTAGTAGATACCTTAAACCCAACAAAATCTTCCGCGGAACATAATTTAGCAAGCTTAAATTAAAACACGTAGTCTACAAACATAATTTAGTAAGCATTGGAACAAAGATGTTCTTGGGATTTTACTCTAATACCCTTGATTTTTTTTTATAAACAAACAAAATTATATTGATTTAGCGAGGGCATGGTGTTGACCCATGAATTGAAAGTTTTGATGATGACTACCACAAACAAACTTAACTAATAAATACTTTGAGTTCCTATGAGATTTCACAAGTTCAAAGAGTAAGGAACATGGAGCAATATTGGAGCATTCCAGAATAGGAACATGACAAGTTAACAACCACGTTCAAGGAGAAGTTCCTAGACAGTAACTTGCAAAGGAACACTGAAGATAGAAGAGAATTTGCTAAGTAACACAGTTGCGTAGGAACAAGGCACGAGAATCGAGCTGTTCCTACAAGAACAAGCGAACAACATCAAGGCAATTTTGACGAAGTATCTTGATGAAGAGAAAAGAATTCCAAGAAGATTATGAGAGTCATTTTCTAGGATCTTTGTAAATACGTTGGAGTCTCAATTCTGGTTGGAACATCATATCTAGAGGATAAAACGAATCTATCCCACAAATTAGTCTAGATTAATTCATACTATAATTTAGGTCATAACAACCTGCTCCATGATGCCTTATTGTTAGGAGATAAATATCTTACTTAGTTGTTGAAGAATAACGGCACCTAGGTTTTTTCATAAGTCAAAAAATAGTTGTTAGGCAATCCTAGATTATAGGAATAAAATCATGGGATTATGGGAAAAAATAAACGATAAAATATTCAATCAAGAATGTCCTATTCTCTTGGTCTAAATACGTGGGATAATGGAAGAAATCATGGTGTAGTGGATGATCAATGTACGTAATTTATGGCTGGTGTTTACAAGGCAGAATCACTCTATAAATAATCCAAGAATTTCAGAAGAAGAAGTGAAGAACATCAGAGAACACACTTGAGCATAAAACAAGTCTAAGTTTCAATTGATGTTCCAGTCTAGTTTACGAGTTCTTTCAATGTATTAGAGTCTTTATTGAGTTGTAATCTGTGAGAAAAGAGAAGTGTGAGAACAAGAGAAGAGTGGAGATAAAGAGAAAGAGAAACGAGAGATAAAGAGTGAGAATTAAGAATCAAGTTCCTACAGGAACTAACGAGTGAAAATAGAAAATTTAGGTTTTAAAAATTATTTTAGGCCTTTAATAGAAGTGGAGTTTTCTTCCTTTGGGCCAAGGAAGTTTTTCTCGTAGAAATATCACTCGTAATCTTTATGTCGTTCAAATTTGTTTATTTTCCGCAAACAAGTTCCACACAACAATTCACCCCCCTCTTGCAGTGATCCAGTAGAAACAACAGTTGGTATCAGAGCAAGAACTCAGGAAAATCAAGCAACCTTGAAGATTGATCCTGAAGATGAACACTCACGAGAAATTAGAGGAAGGTTACTCAAGTCAAAGACCACCTATGTTTGATGGGAAATTTTACACGTACTGGAAGAATCCAATGGAAATCTTCATCAAGGCTGAAAACTACTAGGTTTGGCGTGTAATTGAAGTAGGCGACTATGAGGTAACAAAACCTAACTCTAACATTGAAGTAGTTCCTAAATTGATTTCTGAATATGAAAAGGAAGATTTTGAAAAAATGGAAATCAATGCTTGTGCTATCAAATTGCTACATTGTGGTATTGGACCACATGAACACAATCGTGTCATGGGATGAAAAACCGCTAAACAAATAAGGGATTTATTATAGGTAACTCATGAAGGAACTAGTGAAGTAAAAGGATCTAAAATTGATTTCTTAATGTCCAAATATGAGCGTTTTGAAATGTTACCTAGAGATTCAGTACAAGATATGCTTACTCGTTTTACTAACATCACCAATGAGCTTTTTTCTCTTGGAAAAGATATACCTACTGATGAACAGGTTAGGAAAGGGCTGAGGAGTCTACCACAAGATAAAAAATGGAGAGCCAAGGTTACTGCACTCATGGAAACAAAGGATTTCACGAAGTTCAACATTGAACAACTTGCTGGTTCCTTGCTGACCCATGAATTGCACCTTGGAGGAAATAGAGAGAGTTCCAGAAACAAAGGGCTGGCCATGAAAGCTGAAAGTGACGAATCAGAAGGAGATGATGATGAGGCAGTGTTGCTAGTCAGAAGATTCAAAAGGGCTCTCAACAAGAATCGAAGTTCCTATAGGAACACGGGCAGAAAATTCACTAGCAACAAAAGGGAATTCGTGTGCCACAAGTGTGGATCCTCAGAACACTTCATTAAAGACTGTCCCCTATGGGATATTGAAAAAGGGAAGTCCAAGGTCAAGGAGAAGAAGGAACAAGTCAAAGAAAAATTCTACAAACCTTCTTACTTGACTCCCTTACTTGAATGTGTATCAATATTATACCGGAGTATTTAACAGCTCAAAAGTCTTTTGCTTGAGGAAGATGAAGTATGGACAGGGTCATGGGAGAGCAGGTCCAAGAAGCCCATTAGACACGGGCCCCAAATCTCAAAACTTTTTAGGGCCCCATTTTTAGCTTTTCAGTCCAACATATTAGGGTAATTTATAAACACAAACACAGTAGACTTAAAAAGTACTCTCCACCAACCAAGCCCAATCAATTTCCTTTAAAAAAAAACCCAAAAACCATATTGTTCTTCTCTTTCTCACGTATCATTCAATATTACCCCATTTTTAACAAACCTTCTACCTCCATTCCTCATAAATTTCCTTATTTTCCCAAAAATAAAAAATTAATTGATACAAGTTGATTAATTTCCCAATATCATGGCATCTTTAACAATTCCTTCCTTTTCTCTAACAAAATTCTCAACAAGGGAAAATTTATTTCCCCCAAATGTAGCTTATTGTTCAATGTTCATCAACATTAAAGCAATCAATTCCTATAAAACCAAATTATACAAGTCAAACGACTATATTTTTGGGATTTTTATAAATAAATATTGAAGATTTGAAGAGTAAGTCCAAGTGAAACACTCAAGTACTCACTACTCAACACCGAATGTTTGAAACTTTGCTACCTATTTAAATTTTTGGTAAGATTTACTAATTTTATGATTTTAATTAATAATTTTTTCCTTGCTTAGTTAATTCAATTTGTTTTATATGTTACATCAGAATATCAGATAATTCAGATTATGTCATGGTTTTGTACTTTGTTTAAGGGTTTGATTTTAGATGTTCAATAACTTAAGTTAATTATATTATTTTGAAATGAAGTCAACTCAAATTGGAATTAATCTTTTTCTTATTCAATTGTTCAAATCATATTAGATGGAGTATTGAGCTTGTAATCACGCTAAGTTATTGATGTGATTAATGATAGAAAATCGTTAACCACACAAGGATAGAAAACTAGTTCGATTTTCTCTAAAGCAAAGCACCAAGAAAAACGATCTAGGTTGAATTATTTTGTGAATTGATTAAAGCTATGCACGAATTTTCCTCACACTAAAAAAGTCTCACACCTTCGGTTTTGTGTTTGTTTTGTAGAAAACAAATAAAACTTAAACAATAATGTTTATTGAATTCTCTAATCTGAATTTTACAAACTAATGTTGAGATTATTTATATGCATAATCATCAACAAAATCCTAACAAAATTAAGCTAAAACACACAAACAAAGGGTAAAATCGTCCCATACACACACATGACTCACAAGATAAGGTTGCCACATCAGCACTGCATGTCATTCTTATCTTGTTAACAAACTCTATCAAACTATATCTAAACAAAAAAATATCCTAACAAAATTTGCAACAAAACAACTCTCCGACTCCCCTAAGCCAAGCTTGCACATATATCAATAAAACAAGGCCAAAAGGGTTGAAATGTGGCTAAAAAGCAAATGACGGAATAGAAAGCTCAAAATAAGGACCAAGGGAAAATTTGTGAAGGAATGCCTAAAATCTGAAAGCTCTTAAAAAATATGAATGCCTTTTATCATTCGCGACATGTAACACACCAAAGCCAAGCTACTAGAGTCAAAAGTCAAAACACGAATCATACAAGCACTAGGAACTAAGCACACATGAAAAGAAATAAGCATATAATAACGTATGCGGCTCAAATCCTCCCGTTAACACAGTTCAAGCCTCTACTCTACACATGGTTAAAATGGAATGATAAGAAACTGTTTCAAGCTAAGTCAAGTTCAAGTCCTAGTTGACGATTCCCGAAGCATAACACATCACATGCCCAAATCAATCAAAAACATTTTTAAATAAAATGCGGAGCATAGGGAAGTCACCATTAATAAAGTTTTCATCAATGCTCATTAACCAACAATTTCAATAACACCACACAATTCAACTACTAACTACTAAAACCAAAGCAAAAATCTAAACTATGACAGTAGTACATTTTTTTGGTCATATGTAAACTCCTACTTCTAACAAGTAGTACAAACCATATTACTCTCCTAAGAAAACAACAAAACTACGCTAGAAAGCAATAAAAACTATACTAAGAAAGCAATAAAAGTACCTCCCCCAAGCAAGACTCAACAATGTCCTCATGCTGAAGGAAGTAAAAAGGAGCCAACTACTCCTCAATCAGAGCTCTCCATGAACTCATCCGTGTTAGGAAAATCATCATCCTCATCATTATCAACATCATCATCACCATCATCATCACCAACAGCATCAGCACCGGCAGTAGCTCCTGCAACTCCTTTACTAGACCCCTCTCCCGGGTTAAAGGTGTACCAAGAAGGGTGAGGCCCAGTAGAAGGTACAGCTCCAGAACATACAAAAAATAATCATAGATTGGATACATAGCTCGAGTATGATCCTGATGAAAAGTGTCAAACCGCTGGATAAGCTGCTACTGCTGGATCTGGAAACTGTCGAACTTACTCTGCAGTTGGCCCATAGCATAACGCCATGACCCGTCACCTCCTGCATTAGGCTCTCCAGGCTTAGAGGTAAGGGGATGAGAAGTAGAATGCTGAGAGGTAGAAGGCTGAGAAGGCCCCCTCCTCATGTAAGTCCGCTGGCTAGCGGTAGTAGCAGTCTGGTGCCCATTAAGGGGCATGGTCCATGACTACTGGTCGGGAGTCAAACCTATAATGGCAGGGTTTGGAAGAATAACAGAAGAACTTCTTCCCCAACCAATGTACCACCTAAATCGCTGCCCTTCTAACATTGTCATCCAATCACAGTTTGAAAAGTAGTCTACATCTAAAAGCCTAGAGCCAACAACGGGTGTACGGTGCTGCTCAAAATCCACCTAATATCGCCTAGCAATCAAAGTGATCAGACCTCCAAAAACAATATTATTCATTGTGGGGTTACCATATGTATCTCTACCCGCAAAAGTCTGACATTGTGTTTGTACGTGTATAGCAAAGGGGTGAGAAACAAGAAGACGATATGGACAAGTACCCTTAACTAAGTGTTGCCCCAAAAAGGCAATTTCCCTAGTAGAAACTGAATTGCACTCATGACGACCAAAAATCGTCCATCCCATAAACTTATGAACTATTCTTGCCGAGGGTTGGTGAATCAGATTAGAGTAGTTCTGTTGCCAAGTATCAGTTTCTAAGCCAGCTAACACATTCTAAATAGCAACATCACTAAATTCCTAAGGTGGGTTTTTTGTACCCATTCGATTCATGATAAAAATTAAGGCAAAATCATCTAGAGTTTCATAATGATAATGTCCAAACAAACGGAAGGAGACACCTTGGACGGGTCTATGGGCATTTGGCCTATCGATGCGGAAACTAGACATAAATTCATATGTTATATCGGCATATGTAGGCAAATCCATGGTAAAAAACAATTCTAGACCCTATTTTTCAAGCAAAGTCTAGTCTCATCTACAATACCCAAAGCATAAAGTAAAGCATGATCTAAAAATCTAGTAGCGACAATAGGCCTATGCTTAAGCTTTGCAAATTTATCCTTTTGTTCCATAAAAGAGAAACTTACCATTGGATAGTGCGAATCTCTCTCAATCTCGTTGTTTGGAGGTTGCCTCCTCCTTGTAGCACGACTTGATTCACCCCTAGACCTCTCTGGAGGCATGTTTGAAGTATTAATAAAATTACGGTTTTTGGGTGATGATGAATTTGGGGATTTTGATGGAATTTATGGTGAGGAAAGGAAAGAGAGGAAGAAATAACGAAGATTAGTTAAAATTTGAGTGAATTTGGTGGAGTAATGAGTGAGTTATGGAGAGTAAAAGTTTTGGAAGAAGTAATGTTGATGGGGAATTTTGGGGTTTCTGTAGTGAGAGAAAGTAGAGTAGAGGTAGGAAGAAGAAGAAGTGAAGAAAGTAAGGGAGAAGAGGAGGTCACGTGTTTTTGTGGGGGAGAAAGCAGCCCGCCCGGGCTGGATGCATTCTGCCTGGTCTAGGTGCATTTCGCCCGGGCTGCCCGGGCACATTGCAAGGGTGGAAAAAAACTAAGGCATGAAAATCGTCATTCGTGCCCGGTCTATCGTCACTCCGCCCGGCCTGCCCGGGCATGTTGCAGGGGTGATTTTTTGTGATCTTTTTTATTGAACTTTTATCTTGTGCCAGTGCGCTCGGCTCGAGTGCAACTCACCCGATCTAGCGTCACTCCGCCCGGGCTGCCCGGACATGTTACAAATGCTAATTTTTTTTCAACAAAAACTAAGCATCCGAAAACGTCATGCGTGCCCGGGTAAAGTGCATCGTGCTCGGTCACCATTCAATCCGCCCGGGCTGACCGGGCATATTGCAACGTGGCCTTTTCTTCTTCTTATTTACTCCATAACTGCTCCCCTAAGCCTGCAAAACACTCAAAACTCTACACAACCATTAGTCCCTCACGCTCTCTCACTAAAAAAAAAACTTAGTTAAGCTAATCTAAACTACTAAAGCAAGAGAAAAAGAATTAAAACACCTACGTGCGGGTTGCCTCCCACAAAGCGCTTCTTTAGGGTCATCAGCTTGACCGTGGTCCCGGAGTAGTCAATGTGAGTTGTGATCCTGGAAATGCACCTCTTCCACTAATCCAACAACACCGCCTTCATAATAGACCTTCAATCGTTGTCCGTTGACCTTGAACTTTTCACCTTTATCATTTTGAACCTCAACGAATCCGAATTTGCTCACCATAGTAACCGTAAAAGGACCGCTCCACTTGGATTTCAGCTTTCTAGGAAATAATCTGAGACGAGAGTTAAATAGAAGTACTTTGTCACCAACTTGGAACTCTCTGCTCATGATTGTCTTGTCGTGCCACCTCTTAGTCTTCTCTTTCTAGATTTTGGCACTATCATATGCTACTAAACAGGATTCATCGAGCTCATTCAATTGAAGAAGCCGCTTTTCTCCCGCAAGCCTAGCATCCATGTTCAACTCCTTTACTGCGCAATACGCCTTGTACTCTAGCTCAATCGGAAGATGACACGCTTTACCATAGACCAACCAGAACGGTGAAGTGCCAATTGGAGTTTTGAAAGCCGTCTTGTACGCCCATAGAGCATCAAAGGGCTTGTTAGTCCAATCCTTCCTGTGGAGGGTAGTACTTCCTCTGAAAAGCAAGAGCCAAGTCCTCCTAACAAGTGATTGTAGCCACATTAAGATCATTCAACAGGTTCTAGCTTTGTCCTTCAATGAAAATGGGAACATTCTCCTCCTGATGTAGTCCTTAGACACATTTTGTTGCTTGATAGTATCACAATATTGGAGGAAATTTTGCAAGTGTAAGTTCGGATCCTCCTTCAATGTCCCTGTAAATTGATTTCGTTCAACCATATTCAATGTCCCCAGCGATAGACTCCGTACTAGGCAAGGAATAGTCTCTCAATAAACAGGCCGCAGGCGGCGGCGGCGGTGGTGGTGGAGGTGGCGGTCCTCCACCTTGTCCTTCTCCTTCGGTAGCCATCTCGACCTCTAAATACCCTTCAATCAAAGGGTTGAAAGTGGACTCGAAAAATTGAGACAGATCAGATATCGTCTCCTCCACAGATCGGGAGAGAAATTCATCGTCTACTACGTCTCAACCGCTTCAGAAATACTTGCTCGGGCTCAGGGAAAATGAAAATATCAAGCTCATGGTCGTTTTGCATAAACCTGTAAACCTGCACAACATGAAAACTCCGAGCAAAGATAAGAAACTGCCTCAAAGAATCAAATAGTTCTTTGAGACTAAGAAAAATAAAAATAAAAAGTAAACAGTAAAAACCCGACTAACATAATTAAAAATTGCCTCCCCGGCAACGGCGCCAAAATTTGATGAGGCTATTGCACACCTATCAAAAATACCCGGACAACTCTAACTAATGTAGCTAGGGAAGTAGGGATCGAATCCTCAGGGAAGCAATTAAACTCTATTAGTTATAAAAAGCTTAAACTGTGTAAAGGGCCTTGATTTAGAATTATCGATTAACTAATTGATTACTAACTAACTAATAATTAAATATGGGAAATTTTGGTGATTAAAACTAATAATTAAGGCCAAGGGCTATTCGGGTCACCAAGAACAAATAGTGGATTCACTAACAAAGAACATTCAATCTTACAATTATCGTCAAATTAGGGCTTACTAATTCTCTCGAACTTAGACTCCCTCAAAACTCATCTAGCACCTCTCGCTCATGCCTAGATTAATTCCGCCTATTATTCAGTGGTCTTATTGTGGTATTCTTACCTCTCGGCATCAAATTCGACAATTACCAAAATTACAACTAAATCCGTGCACAATTGAATTGTAAACAAACAAGCCAACAATAGGAATTTGACTACTAATTGCAAAACAAATACAATTTAAGTTAATTAGTCCATTAATTATTCAAGGCTTCCCTAACCCTAGAAAACTAACTACTCACTAATGATCATAAAAACTAAAGCAAATATAGAAAACAAAACTAAAAACATGATCATAACTAATGAATTAACAATAATTATAAAACTAGATCCAGAACAACAAACTAGGGCATAAAAGATTAAGGAAACTAAAAACTAAAAACATAAATTAAAACTAAACATGAATTAAAGAAACTAGAATTAAAGATTGAATTAAACCTGAACTTTTATTGAATTGAATGATTGAAAGAATTCCACAAGAATCACCTCTAGAGAGAAAACTAAACTAAACTAGGGTTTTTAGAATAATAGAATGCATAATGAAAACCTAGGGAAGAATTACATTAAGTACTAAGTCAAAACAAAGGAGGAAAATCGACAAAACACAGACTGAGCAACGTGCCCGGGCAGCCCGGGCACAATGCACTCGACTCGGGCATAATGCAATTTGCCCGGGCACACTACTAAATGGCCCTGGGAGCTTCCGACTTTGCTCGTTTACTTCGTAACTCGACTTCTATGCTTCCCAAAGGCTTCTAAATCACGTCCTAGCTTCCTTTTAGCTTCTCAAAGTGTTCAAGACTCTTACTAACTTGCCAAGTGCTCAGGATAAAGCGAAAACCGACACAAAAGCATCAATTCCTGCAATAAATGTCAAACCAAAGCAACCAGCACTAAAAGCAACCAAAGTTAGTAGAACGGGCTCAAAAGAGCCTTGTTAAAGTCAAAAATCAATATAAAATGGGGGAAAATAATGAATATAAAATGAACTTATCAAAGAACATAGCTCCTGTGCATGGATAAAATTTTCAGCTTCTTCCAAAATTAATTTCAAAGTCTTACAACTCCTCCGAACATCAAACTTTAACGTGCCATTCTGAATTCCTCTGAAGAAGTTGCCAAAGGCAACACTGTCTGACAAGTTTGGAATTTAAAGGGATTCTAAATTAAACCTTTGAACATAACTTCTGAGAGACTCCTTTACTCCTTGCACAATCTTAGCGAGATGCATACTTGTCTTGCGTTCTCTCTTGTTGGCCATGAAATGATGTAAGAAATCATGCTCAACTTAGTCAAATTGTGAATTGAATGATCAGGAAGACCATTGAACCATTTTTGAGCTATTCCATTTGGTGTAGCTGGGAAGTAGCGGCACCAAGTTGCATCTTCTGCCCCTTGCATACACGTTATATGCTTACAAGTTGCAAGGTGATCCCCTGGATCAGTAGTTCCATCAAATAGTTCAATGGTTGGCATCTTCACCTTATAGGGGCATGGAGCAATCATGATAGACAAAGAGAATGGAGTTTTCCATTCAAGAGACATAGAACTTAACTTCTCCCCTATGATCCCCATAGGATCATGTGGGAGATTCTTGGGTTCCTTATACAGATCATTGAGCTTAACAAGTTGTTCCTAATGCTTAAACATATCTTTCTTCTTAGCTTTTTCAACTTTCTGAGCTCTCTTGCGCTCGATGATATGCCTGAGATTCTCTTGTTATCAAAGTTAAGCGTGAAGTGATGAGAATCACTCATTTCCTTGGTGGAAGAGCCTTCCGGTGATCCAACATGACTCTCACCTCTTTAAGCTCTATTGGCCTCAATATATTCCCGGGCATCTTGACTTCGATCTAGTCCTCTTGGATTTAATGAATTCCCAAGCATCTTTAGCCTCTATGAGCTCTCTTGCATCTTCTTCTTTTTTAATTACTTCTTTTCCATTAGTATCTTTTCCATTGAGTGCGTAATGGGGTTCTTCATGATCCTTTGATCTTTTCGACCTTCTCGTGGAAAGTCAACCGCGCTTGAGTCTTCTCTGGCTGCTTAGGGCCTTCAACTTATTTTCCTTTGATGGAGTTTTAGATGGTTCACCTTGTTCTAAAGACTTCTTGGTGGACTGCTCCCATAGAGCCTCCATTAGGAAGTCCCCCAAGATAGTTTTCAGTTGACCCATAGTCACAAGTTGATCCATGTTCGAGCTTCTTACTAGCTTTATTCTAGGAGCCCTAGAGGAACCAATTCCATAATCTGGCTCATAATTTCGATGTTCATCAAGATAGTGAGTTTCATCTATCGTAGGGACAGTTCCAGAACCAACCATCCTTATGTTCCGTCCCCATAGACGACACCAAACGATGTATCACAAGGAACCAGGGAGTTAACTTGAATAGTGGTGGGGATTCTTGACAACTACTCTCGGATGCTATTGGTGCTATAATTCTTCCGCTCCTACTCCTAGATGTCCTGCAAAACAAGGGAACAAAATCCTTGTTGGATTTTTCCCCCTCCGATGCTTAAGTGAGAATGTGTTTGAATAAATAAAGATTAATTCTAAGCAAATTAGAGAGAGAAAATGTAGAGAGAGAGTATTCAAGAGGTTGTTGTGTGTGCTTGTATATTTATGCCCTTTCAAAGATATGCTTTAGGGTATTTATAGGCAAAACAAAGGGAATGTGCCCTAGGATTTTGGGACACTTGTCTTGCTACGATTGGCTTGGGTTTTCATGTGCCCTTGTAAGGATTTTAAAGGTATGTCCTCTGGTCTATGAAGAACACTAGTTTTTGCCCTTGTATTGAACACGTGGCCGAAAATAAGAGTGACATGTGGCCATCTCTATTAGATTATGTAGTCTTTTGCCTAAATATGACATGGCAATTTGCCTAAAAGATGGGACATGTGGTCCTCTATATAATTGACACGTGGTATGACACATCAAAAGTTTTATACCCAATCAGTTGAGCAATAAAATAAAACAATCCAATTGAATCCAAAAAAGTAAAGGACCCATGTTGTTGCAACACATGCAGCTGCTCACATCTTTTATAAGTTAATTATTGAAAAACTGTATTAATAATGGAAAAATTCATAAAAATAACCCAAACTTTGGATGGTAATCTATTAAAAGACCCAACTTTTGATTATTCATTTTTTGACCTTATCAATTATTTACCTATAATATTAGGTAAAGATTATTAATTAGCAGGTAAAATGGTGTAAAGGTTAATTTATTTTAGTACTTTTTGTTAACTTTAACTTGCTTTAGATTTTTGTCACTCTCTCTTTAAGTTCACTTCTGATTCCCTTAAAAAAAATCTCTTCTGACTCACTTCTTCTCTTTCATTTTGTTCTTGGAAGTTCAATTATAATTTGCAACAATGGCGTCGTCTAGTACTCTGCTCTTCAACAAGCAGTTCAATCTCTCCACCACCCTGAGACATCTCCACA
The DNA here is from genome assembly GCA_016808085.1 of Suaeda aralocaspica. Lineage (NCBI taxonomy): Eukaryota > Viridiplantae > Streptophyta > Magnoliopsida > Caryophyllales > Amaranthaceae > Suaeda > Suaeda aralocaspica. The sequence continues at coordinate 16,724 of PYUH01001143.1, read as the reverse complement.
TCTCACTTAGACATTTCCACAAACACTTGGTGAGCATTCTGTATCTTCTTTATCATCACCATGAAATTGAAAGCATTCTTAATAGAGAATGGTGTAACCCTATTGAAATGGGGAAAATCAGCATGACTACCAAACCAAAGACTACACCTTGTTCCTCCACAATCTCCTCACAAACGACGGTTTTCAAGCAATTACACAATAATTCATTAAAGAAGCATATATAATTTTCCGACTACAAAATCTTAAACCAAAACGATAACTGTATCGCCTTTTTCGCTTGTTTTATCCCTCCTTTTACGAGCTCTCCAATCTGCTGCTACTGTTTTTTCGGCTAATAATAGGCTTCCAATAGCTTCAAAGGCCTTGGTTAATTGGTTTTGTTTATTCAACTACAAGCAATAGAATTATACCACAGCTAGTGTATAGTATTGTAGAGTGAGAATTGTTGTTTCCAATGACAATACTTTCACTTTGTAAAACAATATTAGTGTTGGGAGGGTGGACACTGGACAGAGAAAGAATGTTTGATGTAATAAAAGAAGTAAAAATGCTAAATAAATTGTTGTGTTAAAATAGTATGAAATATAGGAGTATTTAATAATGGTGGAAGAAGAATATGTGGTTTGTGGAGATTGGAGAAGATGAAACAGTTGGATTTGTTAGAAAGGGTAATTTAAGTTATACAACATTATAAGTAAGAATCAACAAAGATAAAGCAAAAGGAATTCACTAACCTTGATTATTTGCTCTAAAACGAATTGATTTAAGTACAAAACAATCCTATTAACCATTAAAACAAAAAAATTAAAACTTATTGAAATTTGTTTCTATTTTTTTAAGGAAAAAGAATAAAAAACAAATAAGTTAACTTATTTAGCAGGTCACCGGTAGATTAGTCCAAAAAAGGAAAATGAGGCCCAAAGTTGGGTTCAAAAATGGAAAAACGAAAGTTGGGTCTTTTACTAATTAACCGTCCAAAATTAGGATTATTTTCATGAATGTTGCCATTAATAACTAATTTGTAAATATTAATTTCATAACATTGAATAGTTAGGTTCAAAAGTTGAATATATGTTTGTAAAAGTTGAACATTGAATAATAAAATCGAGTCTTGTCGATATTGAAGTGTTATATCTTTCTATACAATATATGTAAAGGCGTTGTGAAACATGTGTACATGCCATATGGTACCCTGTATGATCATTTGATAGCTACCAAATACGTTTAAAAAGAATTAGAAATATAACTGTACATGAAACAAACCCATGACCTCAAAGTTAAACATAAGTATGTTATCCAATGAGATATTATTTGTTATATATCTCATATGTCAAAAGAAAAAATAAATAAATAAAAATAAATATATTAATTAACTCTATTAAATTAAATTAAATGAAAAATTGATTCTACTAATCCCACCTTTTACACATTCAAAAATAACAATCCCACCTATCGATTATCTCATAACAGTCCTACCTTTCTACATTATTTTCTTCCATTGGTCCTTTTTAGCAGTGACCTAAACTTCAGGTTACTTTATTCCTTTTTTTCCTTTTTATTTGTTTTTTAAATTAATAAAACTGATTGAAATAAAAAAAATGAAATTACAATTTCCTCCATTGTTCTTGTTTGAAATCACAACTACCTAAACCACCATAACTGCCACCTACATCCTTCCAACTGCCGCCACAAGTCTACAACAACCTATACCACCTCCCAACTGCCAACAACACCACCTACACCACCTCCCAACTACCACCATAACACGCACCACCCATAGAATCACAAGGCACCAACACTACACCTAAAAAACCACCTGACCACCACCTAAATTTTTGACCTCTCCTCAAATGAGCCCCAACTACCCACTCAAACCCCAACCACCATCCACTGTCTGCCTTTCCCTTACCACGAGAGCGAAATCAACTGCAAAACGTAGCAGCCTCGCATATTCCTCTTAATTTAGGGGGATTTATTACCATTAAGTAATGAAAGTACAAACTGCCATGGCTACAAACTGCCATGGCTACAAACACTAGTACAAAAAATGCATTTTGCTGCGGTTTTTTCCCGGGTATTTGCTGCGGTTTTGAACCGCTGCACTTATAGCAGCAGCAAATGTTGAAATTTTATTTGCTGCGGTTAAACCGCGGCAAAAAATAGCCTTATTTGTTACGGTTATTCAATAAACCGCAGCAAATAATCGCAACAAATAGTCTCGTTTCCCTCCAATTTCAGGTGAGTTATTTGCTGCGGTTTATTGAATAACCGCAGCAAATAAGGCTTTTTTTTGGTTAATTTTGTGAAATTATTTTATGCTCCTAATTCCTAATATCATCCACGCACCTTGCAAATCATATTCAGCAGCTAGTACCCAATTTATCGAAACCAAATTCAGTTCAATTTATATAAATAAATCGATTGTTATTACAAATTACCAATACACATTATGTTATCTTAATTTAATAACCATATAACCGCCATTATTATTATTGTTCTTGATTAAGGAAAATAGCTAAAAGTGCAATAAAAAACTAAGTCAAGTAAATATGTATGACATATTCCTAGCTTCTTCATAAACAATGTCTGTACAAGAATGTCGCAACCTTGTCTCGAACCTCGCTTATTTGTGCTTTGCTGAAAGGCCCTTCTCGAACCGATGTAGCTTTTTTCAATACCTAATCAATAATAATTAAAAACTAGTTTAAATAGCTTAAATAGCATATGCACGATTTTCATGTCATAAGATAGCTTAAATAGCAAGAACAGAGGATCGGTTGAGTAACATGTGTTAGGTCAAAAATTAGGCAGAATCCAAATAAATTTTTCACAAGCTTGACATGCACTATTCTATAGAAGTAGGAAATCCATCAGAATCGAGTCAACAATATAATAACAATATTACTCTGCAATTCAATCTCAGATTGTAATCAAAACCAAGCTACCTATTTCAGTTAGGGGGTTCTTGAAGATCAATTTCAGTTATATATCACTACATATACAACCACATAAAAACCTTTACCGACATCAAAGGCTCTTACTAATCAAAAACCAAAAAAAAAAAAAGTAAATAGAATAAAAAAACAAATTAAAAATAAGAATAATAATAAAAGAACTTGATATTGGGTTGTCTAGAGGGGAAAGAAGAGCCTCTTTGCCTTGCAAAGGTGTTGCTATATTACTATGATCGTGGTCCTAATGGATACGTTGACTAGCCGGTTCTCCACCCTTTACTCAATATGGGTTGTCTGACTTTGTTACTTGTCGAGTTAGGATTGAAGCGATTCATCGCAAGTGTGTTAGATATGAAGCTTGTTCCACTGCTATTGAGGGTCTAACTAATTTTCTCCCTTTCTTCTTTTTTTTTTTGATTATGAGAACTAGGAAAAAATGTGGTTGTGTTGGTGAAGTGGGTGTAACAATTCTCTAAGGCTTAGGATATTAGGGCACATACAATTGCCCATATTTTTTTTTACCACAATCGGTTTCGTTATAGCTACAGGAATAGGGGGCCAGAGTGTATCATGTATATCCACTACTTTTTATAGTTCAATTAAATTTTTTTTTGGAGAAAGGTTAAATTTCATTAATCACATCTCCAAACATGATATACTGATGCAACTAGCATCATACATGCAAAGCATGCCCACTATCATAACTTCTACAGAAACTAAGGTACAAAGTTGCTAAGCCAGTGTCTATTGCCTGTACTAGTATTCTCTTGCATAAGATACTTGATCTTCTAATGCCTAGACTTTACAAATTAGCTATTTATGTAGAAGATGCTGCAAATGTTAAGACTTCTAAGCATTAGCTTTATAGAATGAATTACCCCCACTGAACATGATTAGATCATCAATAAATACTAAATTATTCATTTCATGCTTCTACATCTCTGGCGAAATCTAAATGCTTTCAGTTCTCCTACACTCTTCAAACTTCTTGACAAATATTCCATAACAAAGGAGGGGGTGGGGGTGGTGGTGAAAGGCTTAGGGCTCCCTTCCTAAGACCTTGCTTACTAGGAGCTGTGACACACTCCAAAACAAACCACCAATAGACGAAATAGTCCTAACCAGACCAAAACAAATTAGCAATCGAAACACTCCTAAACAGAAAAGCATTCAAAATAATCCAAAATAGACGAGCCTCTTAAACAGTCCAAACACAAAGAAACCAATATCCTCCAAGTTACCTAAGCTTTGGCTAAAACAGGCCAAATCAACCAACAAAACCAACAACACATACCCATACCAGCATTCAAAACTAAGAAAACAAACCCAAAGCAGCATGTTGCCTTTCGGAAGTAATTGCAATAGTTACCTCCTCAAGATCATCTGACTCATTACAACTTCAGATGATGTCATGCATGTAACGCATTACGTAGTACCCACAATTAGTACCGTTTTGCTGTTGCGCGCACTTTGAAGTACATAGGACATTGAAAAAAAAAATCAATAAAAAATTTGAATGACAAAGTAGTAACCACCACACATGTATAGGATTTGGATGTCCGTACCTCAACTGATATCAACTTCGGAATCATTGTGCTTGTGCGTATCCTCTTCATGACACTATACGGAGGAAAAAAATTAAGCGAAGGTAAGGACCTGTTATNGACACTATACGGAGGAAAAAAATTAAGCGAAGGTAAGGAGCCGTTATATCTTCAATTTCTAGTATCAAAGATTTTTGGTTGACGTTATAATTTACCTATTCACCCACGTCATAATCAACAATCTACGTGGCGACTGAGGACGGCAAGAATCAAATTGATACACCTTGTATGTCAAAGGTGATATCAACAAAAGCACCCAATGTGAACTGTGCCAAACAAGAGAGGGCACACAATTGGAAATCGAAACTAAAAATGGGAAAGTGAAATTAACAATGGGAAAGTGAAACAAGAGAGGGAACAATAAGGGTGGGGGGAGAAACAATGGGAAAGTGAAACAGACTTACTCCTCAAGTGACGGAGCGATAATGAACTTCCTTTTCGCTCGAATTGCTTCTTTGATAGCGGTTTCAAGGTACGCTTTCACATCACCTTTGCTCTTTAGACATCGATCCTCATAAATCTCTTGAGGACACAACCACCACACCTTGTTCATGGTGTTGTTTCCGGCCAAATCTAAGTAAACACAACTAATTAAGGTGGAAAAAAGGGAAAACATTAGTGCACAAGTTGCCGCAGGTCATAAACATTCATTGAAACAAAACCAATAGAATTAATGAGGCAGCTTATGGAAATAGAACAAACATGAATTATGTAAAAATGGACTTCAATTAGTTTTGTAAGTAAAAAGCATGGAATTTAAAATTAAAAAGTTACGAAGAACTAATAACCTCATGAACGCTTACAACACAGACAAAGACAACATCTCCCCAACGAGGAAATCATAAACATCCTCAAAGTAGCGGAATTGATCCTTGCTCAACCACACCTTCAAAGGATTCTCTTCCGGCTCATCTTTGGTGCATTCATGTAGCCACTGACACGCGGGTGACACATTTTTGTACACCTCATCTTCATCTTCCTTGTTTGAACCTTTCGAGGAAATCTTGTAGTTCGGGCCATCCTTTTGTTCTTTTGCGGAATCTCTGTTCCCGTGTTGTTGTTCTTGTTCTCTTTCAGCTCTCCCCTTTATTCACATTAAGATATATATGAGAAGGAGAATAAAACGTTAAAACCGATTATTGGACAATTACTATTAATCAATTATATTTAAGGGTTTAAATCACGTCTTCTGTAAACCACACCCATTTCCGAGGCCACGTTATAAAACTCCCTCGTGCTTCTCCCAAAGTATTCAATCCCCACACTGGCCTCAGAAGGGGAAGTATTACATCTTCCCATCCGTCTACAATAGAATCAAGCGACATGTTACAATTAGCTACATCAACAGCTTGGAGATGCGAGACTTCGGCCTGGACAGTTGGTTGAAGATGGCCAAATGCAACCACCAGTAAACCACCATTTCCACCTCGTGGATCCCGGAGTAGCATTGTGCATGGTGTTTCCTCCTGCAAAATAATTAAAGTTGAAGGCCATATGATAAAAAAATGAAGTTAAAAGTATTAAAAAATGAAGTGTAAAGTGTTAAAAAATGAAGTTAAAAGTATTTTGTATGGTTAGTAAACATTACCTCCACATTTGGAATGGGAGGCTCACTTGAAGCTCGGGAAGTCTGTTTTCGCCGGCTTGACTTGTCATGAACTTCATCTTCATTAGGTGAATCTACATCATGAATTCCCACCTTCTCTCATAGAGCTTTGAACTTTTCTTTGACCAACTCCTCCACCAATTTTTCCATTTCTGGACTCATCTTCGTTTTTGAAGAACTACTTGCTGATTTGTCTTGTCCAAATGCCTTTCGCTTACCTAAACGTACACCTCCCAAACCTTTCACACGTCCGGCGTGGTCCGGGGGAAGTCCTGCTGTAGGGGAAGGATTCTGACCTTGAGATTCACCCTCGTTTTTCGTTCCAAGCTGTGTTATAGATACAAAATTGAATCTTGATATTATGTTCAATCAAGTAATATTGATGTTCTATTTTAATTGAATCTTGATTTTATGTTCTATTTTAATTAAATCTTGATATTAGACAAAGTAAACAGGAATTGGTAGGATTTCTCAAAATTAGTTGGCATGAAATACCTATTTTACTACCTATGTTGCTTACTACCAAAGCTAACCTTGCTTTTCTACCTTATCAGTAACAACTATATTCGGAGACTTTACCTGAAGAAAGAAAGAAAGATAACAAAACCAAGGCAGCAAAACTATACAACCCACAAAACACCCCAAAACAGCCTAGCAAACTGCAGCAAATCTGCACCCTACACCATAAAACAGCAGTCTGCCAGCCTAATCACCACAAATCTGTAGTCTAAACCATCCCCAAAACTGGACTTTAGCTCTGCTATGGAAAGGAACAAAGAGCTATATGGGCATTATAACATTTAACCCTTGTTTGCTTAGGTTTCTGCCATACCCAAATCTGTAGTCTAATCAGCTCAGCTCTGATTTTTGCTTTGTCAATAAGTTGTAAATTAGTTAATGTCATGTTTGTCTGAAATATCCAGTTAAAAGTCATCAGTCTAAATTAATTCAGAAAACATAAAGACGAATCTTAAGGACTCAATTTGCAGGTTGCTAGTTTTGACACCATATGATGAGGCTATCGCACACCTATCAAAAATAAACCTAACCACTCTAACTAATATAGCTAGGGAAGTAGGGATCGAATCCACAGGGAAGCAATTAAACCTATTAGTTCTAAAAAGTCTAAACCGTGTAAAGGGCCTTTGAGTGACGATTGTGACTAAGAAATTAACTAAAATTAGAGCTAAATTGATTAAGAGAATTAATTAATAACCAAACCTAGGACATCGGTTCACCATAGATTAACCAGTGAATTGCACCCAAATAATTAATTATATTATCAATTTCCTTGAATTAAGGTCCACTAATTCTCTCGAATCTAGTCCCATTCAAAACTCCTCTAATGGCTCTCGCTCACTTAGACTCGTTTTGCCTATTGTCCTTATGATCTAATTGTGGTAATCTTACCTCTCGGCATCGATTTCAACAATATCAAACTAACAACTAAACCTGGCTAGTATTTAATTGAAAGCAATAGTAATTGACAATAAGAATTCAAGCAAATTAATAGTTAAACTAATAATTATGAGCAAAACATCACCAATTAGTCCATGGATCCCCTAGTCCTAGAAAATGAACTACTTACTCATAGTTAAAGAAACAGAAACTAAAACAATAAAAGTAATTAAAATACTAAACATGATTAAACTAAACAAAACTAACAATAATCAAGAAATTAAATCTAAACATAAAATTATTAAAATTAAGAACATAAATTGAAAATAATAATAAACATAACTAAGAACAAGAATTGAGAATAAAATAGAACCTGAATATTATTGATTGAATGATTGAATAGAGTTTTACACTTTGAGAGAATTTTTTAGAGTAAACGAGGATCTCCAAAGTCTAAAAAGGCGTAAATGACTAATTAGGAGGAAAAACACTTAAGTACTTAGGCTAAACAAGGAAAAACGCGTGATTTTGGGCCTTCAGAGCCACCCGCCCGGGCCACCCGGGCGTGCAGCCCTCACCCGGGCGCACAGCCTCGACCCGGGCGGGTAGCCTAATTTGCTTCGTTTCTCGGTTTTTGCTCGTTCTTCCTTAATTTCCTCTTTAATTCTTCGTTTTAACACTTCTAGTCTTCGGTTTAGTTTCCCAAATGACTTCAACTCTTTACTAACTTCTTCAAGTGCTTCAAAAGGCTTAGAAAACAACGATAAATCATCGATTCCTGAAAAATCTAATAAAAAGCACAACAAACACTCGAAATAGCAAAAGTTAGTAGAAATGGCTCAAAAGAGCCGTATTAGAGCTAAGAATCAACCGGGATCGGGGATAAAATACATATAAAATATTAACTTATCAAACTCCCCCAAGCTAAACCTTTGCTTGTCCTCAAGCAAACAACTAAGCAAACAATGACTTCACCCCTTTAACTTTGCAAAACAAGACTAACTCAAGCAATTCCGAGTATGCAAGATACTCAACCAACCCATTAAAATCCCTTGACCGCCGTTCACTCAAATCAAAATCAATAAGCCAACCATGTAAGAAATAGAATTCGATGACTAGAGTAGCTCACTCGGTGTCACTCCACACATAAAATTGAGCATAGATAATGAAGCTCACCCTTAATCCCGAAAAAAATGCAAATGCAATAAGTGTTTGAATGCAAAATTTGAGAACCCAAACCCACATCTCACACCTCATGCAAGTGTTTTGGCATGAATGTCGACTCGAAATGCAAGTAATACTCCCTAGCTTTGGCAATTGACTCAATTCACAAAAACTAAAAATATGCACACGCTGATCAAAAAGGTCTTTATGAGCTTGTAACGTGGCTAGGGTGATGGGTAAGATAGAATTTGGGATAATGTGGTGGAAAATGCAGGCTATACGCATGTAGTAAAAATCAAAATCAACATCTCCAACATCAAACCCAACATCAAGCCAATTTTCATGGAATCACATCACACCATAAAGCTTTACATTTCAACTACTCCAAATATCACAAGTCTTTTCTTTTTCAACATCTTTTCAATTTCTCTTTTTTTTTTCTCTTTTCATTTTTCATTTTTCATTTCTTTTTTTTTTTCTTTTTTCTTTCAACTTTCAAGATTTTTTCAACTTAGACTCAAGACTCTTAATGACATGTCAAGGACAAAATCATCACACATACATATCTAGGCCAATAAAAGATGTATAACATTTTAATTCTTCATTAAACTAGCCTAGACATTGGTATGCAGAGCCTTAATGTGAGATCTATTAGTAAACTTTAATAACAACCTTTTCACAATTTTCCAATCCTCCAAAACCTCCAATCAATTGCAACACAACAACAAAACAACTCCTCAACTCCCCCAAGCCAAGCTTGGGCATATATCAAATGATTAGAACAAGGCCAAATAGGGCTGTAATGTGGCTAAAATGCAAATGAAGGGTAAAATCTCAAAATAAGGACCAAGGGAAAATTTTGTGATGGAATGCCTAAAATCTGAAAGCTCCTAAAAGAAATGAATGCCTTTTATCATTCGCAGCATGTAACATATCAAAGCCAAGCTACTAGAGTCAAAAGCCAAAACATGGATCATACAAGCACCAGGAACTAAGCACACATGAAAGAAAATAAGCATAGAAAAATGTATGCGGCTCAAATCCTCCCGTTAACACAGTTCAAGCCTCTACTCTACACATGGTTATAATGGCAAGATTAGAATTCATTTCAAGCTAAGTCAAGTTCAAGTCCAAGTTGGCAATTCCCAAAGCAAAACTCATCACATGCCCAAATCAATCAAAAACACTTTTAAAAAAAATGCGGGGCACAGGGAAGTCACCATTCACAAAGTTTCATCAAACCAATCAATCAATCAATCAACTAAAGTTAACTAACAAAAGCAAAAAGAAATCTAAACTATGAAAGCAGTACATTTTTTTTGGTCATATGTAAACTCCTACTTCTAACAAGTAGTATAAACCATATGACTATCCTAATAAAGCAATAAAACTACGCTAGAAAGTAGTAAAAACTAAACTAAGAAAGCAATAAAGTTACCTCCCCCAAGCCGGACTCAGCAATGTCCTCATGCTGAAGGAAGTAAGGGACTCCTCTCAGTCAGACTGGAGGAAAGTGTCAGTGTCCTCACTGGCACTACCATCATCATCATCATCATCATCATCATCATCATCACCACCACCTGCTCCTCTTGTTCCTCCTGCTCCTCCTGCTCCACTGGTCCCTTCTCCAGGGTTGAAGTGGTACCATGACGGGTGGGGGCCAGCGGAGGGCACTACGCCGGTACAGACGTAGTGGTCGTAGATCGGATACATAGCAAGACGATGATCCTTCTCAAAAGTGGCAAACCGATCCATGAACTGCTGCTGCTGGATCTGGAAGTTGTAAACTGGTTCTGCAGTTGGTTCATCTGCGCCTGCCACGGGGCGGGGTCTGTAGGTGGTTGTTGTGGGGGCTGCTGGGGTGGTGGCTGCTGGGGTTGGCTCGGCCCAACATGTCCTGAAGTACCTGCAGAAGAACCTGCAAGACGACCATCCAGAGGCATAAGATAGGATTGCTGATCAGGCAGCAATCCGGTCAGTGAAGTATCAGGGAGGGTAACAGAAACTCCCTTAGATGGTCCTATGTACCATCTGATGCGCCCCCCACCACGCAAATCTAGCCAATCATAGTGGTTGAGGTAGGCGACATCCAAGTAGCGGGACCCCACAGCAGGGGTCCTCCCATACTCAAAGTTCGCCTTATAGTACCTGCCAACAAAAGTCAGAAGGCCACCAAAAACAATATTGTTAATGGTAGGCTCACCAAATCGATCGGTACCAGTATAAGTCTTACATTGGGTATGGAGATGCATAGCAAATAGATGGGGAAGATGAAGACGATAAGGAAATGAAGTTTTAACTAAGTGCCTTCCCAGGCACCACATCTCTCTGGTATGAACTTCATGTTGTTCAAACCGACCAAATACCGTTCCTGCAAGAAAATAGTAAGTGATCCTAGCAGAAGGCTGGTGGATTATATTGGCTTTTGCATGTTGCCAGTTGGTCAGATGCACACCTGTCAAAGAATACCACCAAGCTACATCATCAAAGCCCTTTGGGGGTCTAGCACGCCCCTAATTGGCCAAACCAAAAATTTCCCCAAAATCTTCGATCGTTTCATAACGATCTACATTAAACATTCTAAAGCTGACACCTCTAACGGGTGCCTTGGGGTTAGGCCTGTCAATTTCAAAACTTGACATAAACTCATATGTTATGTCAGGATAAGTTGGGGCATCCATACCAAAGAAACTATGCATACCCTCGACGAAATAATTCTCTTTTTCATTATGAATACCTAAAGCATGCAATAGTTGATGATCAATGAAACGGGTGGGGGTCACATGCCTTAATTTGAGTTTTTCGAACCTTAGCTTTTGCTCTTGGGAACCAAAAGCAACTAACCCATATGTAAGATCACGTCCTAGCCCTCGTGGTTCGCCTCTTGAGCTTTCTCCGACCCTTTGCCTTTTTGGTGCCATGGAAGATTATGGAGTAGTCATTATGGATGTAGATGAAAGTGTTGTAAGTGAAACATTGTGTGTGGGAGATCTAAGAGAGAATAGGAAAAGATTGTATTGTGGTGAAATTTGAGTTGAATGTGGGCGTTGAGTAATGTGAGATTATAGCTCAGAGAAGTTAGAGAGCAAGTTAGAGAAAATATGAGGAATTTGTAGAGCACTCAGCTGCCTGTCTAGAACTGAGAGGTAGCTCAGAAAATATCGTCGAACTCCCTGACCGGGGGAAATGCCCTGTACCAGGACCGACCACGAAAAAAACACAAAAAAAACGGAAAAACACACCAACGTCCGCTGCCCGAAGGCTGATCGCCCGGGTAGGGGGTTGCTCGCCCTGGTCACCGCTTGCGCATGGCAGGGGTGTTGAAAATTTTGAAAACTGGAAAAAATAATAAGTGTTGGGAAACAGGGTGCGCGCCCGGGACGAAGGATTCTCCGCCTGGGTGTAGTGCGTGTTCGCCCGGTCCACCCTGGCGAATTGGCTACATTGAGCTTTTTTTCGTCCTTTTTCTTCTTTTCACACCGTAAATTTCACCTTATCACACGAAAACCACCTTGAGAGAATTCATTAGTGACTCTATGCTCTCACTCTCCCCTTACCAATACTAAGAAAATCAGAGCTAGAGTCCCTACAACAAGAACAATAAAAATGCAAAACTACTAAAACGTAAATCTAACTACGGGTTGCTCCTCCGCCAAAGCCGCTTGTTAAGGTCTAGCTTGACCGATTACCTCATAGCTCACAGGTGTGGTGTATCGTTGGAGATGGACTTTTTCACTAGGCCAACACATCAATCACCTTCATAGTTTAGTGCTTGAGGGCGCTGTCCATGTAACCTTGAATCTGCTCTCCTTTCTCGTTGCTATACCTCTACAAATCCATAGTTGCTTACCATAGTAAATAGAAAGGACTGCCCACCTAGATCTCAACTTTCCGGGAAACAATTTTCAGCTAATCTAAAATCAATAAGACCTTAGTCACCTGTTGCAAATTCCTTTCTTACAAGCCGCTTATTCGTGCCATCTCTTGTCTTTTCCTTATACATCTTAGCACTATCATAGGCTCCCAATACGAAACTCGTCAGTCTCATTTTTTTGGTGACCGTTTTCTCAACCATCGAAGCTTGGATCCATGTCGAGCTCCTTTAACTATGCCCAATTAAGTCCTTGTTATCTAACATCACTGGCCAAATGAGCACGCTTTCTCCGCTTTCCCCATACACAACCGATATGGAGATGTACCGATAGGTGTCTGAAGAGCCGTTCTAATATGCCCATAAATGCATCATCAACTTGCTACTACTCAATACGTACTCCTTGACTTTGTAACCGTTATTCTCCAGGATGGCTTTAATTTCTCGATTTGAAACCTCTACCTGACCACTGGTTTGTGATGATATGCTATCCTGTTCTGTGGTAACACCAGTACTCTCTCCAGGCAGTTGTTACTAGCCTTTTCCTCATGGAAATGCTTTCCCCCGTCACTGATACAGCATCTCTAGGAACTCCAAACCTTGAAAAGATAACTGTCCGAAACCATCCTCAAAACAGTGTTTGATATCACAACTGGGGGGAATCGCAAGAGCTCCACCCTTTAGACATAATCTAACGTCACTAATATGAAATAAATTCGAGGGATTGGAAGGGGCCCATGTATCATCCCCAAACATCCAAATTTCTACTTCCAATTAACTGTTGTGAGGCATGTCGTGCCCGTTGTGGAGATATTACCCTGTTCGTAGCACGAATCCAATACATAATAAAAGCTCGAGCACCTGTAGATAGTAGCCAATAAAAAACTGAATTCAAGGACTGGAACCCAGTCGTCTTAGAGTCCAGCATGACCTCCATATGGTGAGGAGTGGCAACTTTGGATGTACACCGTAGACTTCCGCATGTATTGAAGCTTTCCTGTATAAACCATCTGCACACTCATACGAAACAAGTTAGGATCTCCCAAAGTAACGCTTAACATCGTGCAAGAACCTTCTTTTTCTGCTGGTAGTCAATCAGAAGTAAGGCACCTCCTACACATGGGAGTTAGCAATCAGCAACCAGGCGGGAATTAACACAGATCAATAGAATGTCATTCAGGGAAAGTAATCATCATGGGGGTAGAGATCTCCCCATCATCATACCTATCCTCGATAAGGTGTCAGCTACCACCATTCTCTGCTCCTCTTTCACGAATCTCGGATCAAACTCTGAAGCAACCAGATCCACCGAATAGCCCGGTTGGGCTCTTCTTCCAAGCAGATACTTAGACTGCATGGTCATGTAACACAATAACTTTCGAACCACCGGTAAGTCACAGAAATTTGGTCTAATGCATAAACATATGCAAAGCAACTCTTTTTCTTTGTGGTGGCATAATTACTTGAGCTTCATCTAAGGTCTTACTAGCATAATACATAGCATGTTAGACCTTATCCCTCCTTTGCCTAGACTGCAACCAACTGTCAAAGTCACTAGCATCACCATATTTCAACAGGTAAATTCCAATCCGGGGGACTGTAAATAATGGGTGTGGAAATTAGTTGCTTTTGATCATATGTAAAGACTAATCCTAGACACTCAACCGGTGAATTTAAATTCCAGCATCTTCAACATTGAGTGGGTTTCGCATCTTTAGAAAAATCCTTAATAAACCTGCATAAAACAACCAGTTGACCCAAAAACTTCTTAACCACCCCTTTTACTTCAACCCCGAGGTGGTAGTTGCTCATTACCTGTAATTTCGCCCTTATCCACCTCAATCACCCGCGTTCGGACACCAAATGTCCCAAAACTCACTCCTTCATTGACCATAAATGACATTTTTTTTCCGTATTGTAAAACCAGATTACCTGTTCACATCTTCGAAACTTTAGTTAAGATTAGTCAAACCGAATCAAATCAAACCATAACACTAAATAATCCATGAGAATCTTCCCTAATAGACTCTATGAACTCAGAACAAATGCTCATCATACAACGTTAGAAGTGCTGTGCATTACATAAACCAAAAGGCATTCTACGATAATGGAACAGTACCATCAGGACATATAAAAGTTTTTGTTCTTTTCCTTTTCATCACCTCGGATGAATGATGTTTGAAATGAACACCCAATATCCATCAAGATAGCAGAATACTATTCTTTACTAATCTTTCTACATTGATCATGAAAGGGAAAGGGAATAGAGCCTGTTGTTAGTTGCAACTATGTCAGTTTCTTATAATCACAAAACACATTCTCCATCCTGTAACAACTCTAGTAGGAAGTATCAGGTTTATATCATTACGACAACAGTTGTTCCCCCTTTCTTAGGGACTACTTACGGAATTACCCACTGGGAATCAGGCAACCGGGAGTAAAGTAATACCACTCATCTAGAAGTTTTAAGACTTCTTCTTTCTTTACCACCTCCTGCATGTTTAGGATCTCAACGACGTTGACCCTGTTACAAGGTTTCATGACCTTCCTCTAATGATCTATGCATGCAAAACAGCTCTAATACCAAGTCAACTCATCAAAGTATAGCCAATAGCCTTTTTATAGACGTAAGCACAGACAAGAGTGTTTTAATGTTGACTATCGTAGAGAATAACATGACGACAATGACTGGGTACAACTCCGTTATCATCTATAAAAGCATATTCTAATTAGAGGGGGGGGTTTTCATCTTAGGTTTGGGTTACCTCTTAACAGACAACACCTCTTGTGGTAACTCAATAATTTCCGCTCTCGCCTCCACCGGATTAATTCCTCACCAGTGAGATCCTGTACCAATTCATCGGCATCAATTGTACCCTCACCCTGCACCAATACTCAAGGCAAACAGTGCCCTCCAGAATGATCCTTGCTGGTGGATTCGAGGCATATCATCAATAACATTATCAATGACATAATAACATAACATGATTGTTCCACTCATGGGACCGCTTAAGCGCTCATTAAAATTAAAGGTACTTTACATCCCACAGAAATAGACAACTATCCCCCCCATTTTTGACATCAATAACAGCACCTGCAGCGTGTAAGAAGGTCCTACCAAGTATATTGGATATGAGCACCTCATCCATATCTAACAGAAAAACTCAACAGGAATTGAAATTTCCCGACTCTCACCTCGACATCCTCTAAAATACTTTGGGTATCACTGTCCTTATCTGCCATCTGCAAAGTGATGTTTAGTAACCTTTAAAGCTCCCATATCAAGTTTTTTACAAATAGATTAAAGGCATACACACTAACACGAGCCCCCTAATCACATAAAAGCTTTATCAATGAATAGTGGGGCCCAATCGTACAAGGAAGAAAAAATTCCCGGGTCCTTTAGTTTCATGTGTTGACTTATTTTGCAGATTGGCCACTGCAATCCTCGTAGTGCTACGGTCTCCACCACATTCAACTCACTGTCCTGCTTAAAATGTCTTTCAAAAATTTAGTATAAGTAGGATTGGTTTCAAATCAGTAAATGCTCAACATTACCTGCAAATTCGTCACATATCTAAAATTTACTGAAATGATTATCATTCTTACTTCTGTTACCCGTTCGGAAAGGGTACCTAAAACCTGTGACCTCGGGGGATTGTATCAATCGATGTGTCATCTACCTTCTCCTAGTGCTTCCGTTTCCTTAGCTGGAACTGTCTCCAAATCTTCAATCACCACATCATGGTCTTTTCAGCTCACTGATATCATAATTACTCATCATAGGCATTTGTTGGCCCTCATAAGCATTCCACTCCTCAAAGTAATGGCATGGACATAGTCCCTCGGGGGAGCTGTGATGCCTGTGATACGGGGGGTGTAGGTTGTGATGAAGGTGGCCTGTTGCCTGAGCAGTTGATTGTGCAATAGAGTCTATCAGGGTCTCCAGTGCTTGTTGTGGCCGGCATTGCCTCCATATTTTTCTGCCATTTGCAGCTTCATAGTCTTCAGCTCTTGGAGATTTCTCCACTAGGTTTTGAACTGCACTGGGTGCTGATAGTGGTGGCCTACTGAACCTGTGGTTTTGGTGGTACATATCTCTGCTCTGCTGGGTTGCCTGCTGAGGT
>PYUH01001141.1:114722-131859 GCA_016808085.1 Suaeda aralocaspica | reverse complement strand
GGTTGCTTCTTGTTTTCCACCTTCAATCAAACCCAAACCCTCGAAGTTGTGCTTATTGATATGCGTATCACTGAAGAAGCGGAGGATGATATGAATATCAATANGAATATCAATGAGCAAAACTTCGAGGGTTTGATAGAAGGTGCAAAACAAGATGCAACCATGGGAGAGCTAGTGGCTTATGGAGACACAAGACTCTTAGGGTTGGCTAGGGTGAATTTTTACGTGTGCATGGTGACATGCACAAGTTTCCTCACGTAAAAATCAAGCAAGCATAATTAGTAGTTTAGGAGTGTTGAGCTATATGGGTTTTCTTCCCACTTCAGTTGATAGGGTTTTACCATATGGTGTTTTGTGATTTTCTTATTTAGTTTATGAGTCATGGTTGATGGAATCAAACATGGGAAACACAAAATTGGAGGTTTCTTGAAAGAAAGATTGAAGCTCAAAAGGTTTCTTGAAGTTCTTGAAAATGGAAGTCCATCAAAAATCAAAGGAAAATATGGCAGGTTGGATTACGGGATTTTGGAACGATTTTGAAGGATTTGGGCAACGTTGTTAACCGTGTTTTCCGTGTTGTTTGACTTGGTCAACTTTAGTTAGTTAGTTGAAAATATTGTTCTTAGATTTGTTTCTCAAAATATCTAAGATTTAGCCTAGAAAATCAGATTACAACCTTGGTGCGCACGATTGTATCCGGTTTCGTATAAAATCTTTGTTATCCTAATGTTAGTTTGTTTATACCTAAAATCTAGGGTAGTTAGGATTTGTTTAGGATATTCACATATTGTGTGACATGTTTAGCTATAAATAGGATGTAAAGTACATCAATAAAAATCAGATTAGATTGATTGAAAAACACATTGTTTTCCGTCTTTATTGTTTCACGAAAGAAAACAACAATTTGTGAGGATTTCTTGTGAGGAATTCGACGAGTGAGTGGTGCTAATAAGCTTTATCTCACGTGAGGATAGTTTTAGGATTTGACGGTGCTTGGCTTTAATTAAATTCTATTAATTATTCGCCTTAGGACTTTGAATTTGTGGTGCGTCGCTTTATCAAATTTGTGTTCTAAGTTTATCTTGTGTGAGTGGCGTTTGTTTATAACAAAATTCACATCATATCACCATTGATATCATCACCTTCGAAGTTGTTATTAAATTTTCCATAAATTATTTCATTAATATCACCACTATCAGTGATACCTGCAGTTGCATCATCCTCCCCTTCTTCAAAAGAGTTTGACCTCAAACTTCGAAGTTGTTCATCAGGTATATATGGAGATAAATCACCAATATTAAAAGTAGCATGAACCCCATATTCACCTGGTAGCTCAAGTTGATAAGCATTATCACCAACTTTCTTCAAAATTTTGAATGGTCCATCACATCTAGGCATCAATTTTTTTTTCCTGTGATTAGGAAACCTTTCCTTCCTGGGATGTAACCAAACCAAATCTCCCTCTTGAAATTTGAGTGGGTTCCTGGGCTTATTGGCGCGCATCTTGTACTGTTCATTGACTTTTCCAATTCTTGCTCTGATCTGTGCATGTAATTTCTGCATATATACTGATACTCCATCCTTTGAAACTACATACCCTAGGAATGTAACACTACTCACCATGAAGTAACCATTGTTCAATTTCCCAAACAATTTTTGCTGCCTTAGGGTTTCAAAAACCTGTCTTAGATGCTGCAGATCTCCATTGTTTCTGCTATAAACCAATATATCATATAAGTATACAACAACAAACTTACCCAGATATGGCTTCAAAACTTCGTTCATAAGTCTCATAAACGTGCTAGGGGCGTTGGTGAGTCCAAAGGGCATGACTAACCACTCATAGAGACCTAATTTAGTTTTGAAAGTTGTTTTCCACTCATCCCCTCCTCTCATGTGTATCTGATGATACCCACTTCTTAAATCAATCTTGGAAAACACATGTGAACCATATAACTCGTCCTAGAGATCGTCCAACCTAGGAATGGGGAACCTGTACTTGATTGTGATGTTGTTTACATTCTTTAATCTATGCACATGCGCCAAGATCCGTCCTTTTTGGGAACAATCAATGTTGGTACTGCACAAGGACTAATGCTTTCCCTCAAGTATCCCCTCTGCATCAATTATTCAATCTGCTATTGTATTTCCTTACTCTCCTATGGATTGCATCTATATGCTGGTTTTAGGAATCTGAGCACTTGGGATTAAGTCAATCTGGTGTTCAATGCCCCTATTGGGTGGTAAACCTGGTGGTAAATCATCTTGAAATACATCTTCAAATTCCTTTAATAGTGGTTGAAGAATTTTAGGGATTGCGGATGCTTCAACTCACATCTTTTGCCATCAACGGAAATACTTGCTGGCAATCAGTCAATTCTCTCTCCAATTGATGCAAGCACCAGTGATAATGACAAGAGTGATCAAGTATTAAATATAAGTTACAAGGTTGGTAATGGTGCAGTCAACTTCGAAGGTGAGGATGCCAATGGCAGGGATGCAACCATAGGTGAAATAGTTGCTTATGGAAATATTAACCATATGGGTGCATCAAGGGTAGGGGTTTGCATGTGTATGGTCACATGTCAATAATAGGGCATGCAAATCAAGGCAAGAATGGTGGATTTGGGGAACAAGATGGTTTTTGCCTATGAGTTTTTTTTTCCCACATGGTTTTTCTCATTTCAGGCTTTGAGTCTTTATTTCTTGGTGATTCTTGATTATCATAATTATGCTAAATTGCATGGAAGACATATTATTGAAGGTTTCTTGATTAAAATATTGGATATTGAAGAATTTCTTGAAGATCTTGAAAGAAATCTTGAAAATTGCGCTAATTGTGACGAAGCTTCTTACGAGTTTTTGGAAGATTTTCTTGGTTCTTGGACTCCAAGCAAGTGGCCTGCTTTTAGTCTAAATTCTGATGATTATCTTGTTAAGTAGTTATTTAGATAATTTGTTAGGATATTTTCTTGATTTGTTAGTAAGTTAGAGTTTGTTAGGAAAAATAAGATCAAGTGCAAGTTGCATGATGATGTGGCAATCTTATCTTGAGTTTGTTGTGCAACTTGTGCAAGTGGCACAAGTGGGTCGAATTTTTTAGTCTACTTTTATTAGGATTTTTTTGTTGATTATACCTATAAATAGTCACAACATTAGGTTGTAATTAATGAAGTTGGAGTTGAATAACAAAAAGTTGTTTGATTACTTAAAAATAAAAATCCGAAATTTAAGAGTTGGTGATTAAATTCTTTATACTCTTGTGATTTAATTAGTAGCTTTGAGGGTGCTTAGGCTTTAATCAAAGGACTAATTGATCAACCTAAAATTAAGAATCTTGGTGACTGGGTCTTTATAGATTCGAAATTTTAGTATATCCTTTTGTGAGTTTTTGTTCACACGAAAATTCACATCAAATTTGGTGCTCTCGTTGAGAGGCCTTTTATACTCAAGTGCTCATCAATTAATATATTAAAACACTTCTTTTATACTCAAGTGCTCATCAATTAATTAATAAAAACACTTACTATGGGCAGTGGTGGTGATGAAGTTCCTGCGAATTTTGAAAAAGGATTGTCCTTAGAACAAGCCAAAGAAATCCGAAGGGACAATGAAATTAGGGAACTGCAAACCATGTTGGAAGAAGTAATGAATCTTGTATCAAGCAGTTCGAAAAAAAAGAAAAAAGGTCATGCAATTGATGAAAGTGACACAAGTTCAAGTGAGGAGTGGACGCAAGCCTAGGCTTGAATGTGACACTAGTTCTAGTGAAGAAGATGACCGAAACAAGCATAGAAGGCGTGAAAAACAGAGGGATGATGATCGCAGCTTAAAGTTGGACGTTCCTGAGTTCTACGGCAGTTTAGATCCAGAAATTTTCCTTGATTGGCTAAGGAGAACCGAAATGATTTTTAATTACAAGGAGTATGATGATCATAAAGCCTTCAGAGTGGCAGAAATAAAACTAACATCTTATGCTAGCCTGTGGTTTGAAGGATTACAAAGAAAACGCAAAAAGGAAGGAAGGACGAAAATTTACTCTTGGCGCAAATTGAAAAGGGAATTGAGAAAAAAATTTGTATCACATGAGTATGAAATGAACAATTTCCTAAAGATGCATACCCTGAAACAGGGACACTAAAGTGTTTAGGAGTACATCAATGCTTTCGAAAAATTGCTGATATTGTGTGACATAGACGAAAAGGAAGATCACAAGGTTGCACGGTTTGTAGAAGGGCTAGATGGATCCATTAGGGAAAATGTAGAATTACAACCCTACTGGACCTATGATAAGATCTGTAAAGTGGCACTCAGGGTGGAAAAACATGGGAATTCAAAGAAGCCAAAAGCATTCTTTAAATCCTATGAGTCCAAGAAGGAAGTGTTGTATTCTCAACCAGCTATTGCTAAACCTAGGTTCGACAATGATAAAAGGGCAGCCACTCCAATCAAACCACTGACAATTTCTGAAGACAACAGGAAATGTTTTAAGTGTCAAGAAGTAGGACACATACAAAGAAATTGCCCAAACTCCAGGGTAATTACTGCTAGGGAAGCAAAGGAAATCGAGGATGCCTACTTAGATGTTCTTCTTGAAGAAGGGGATAACGAAGACATTAATTCCCAAGAAGAACAAAGCAGCAATGATATTGAAGAAGTGGAGGCAAAAACACAGGGTCAAGCATTGGTCCTCAAGAAGGTTCTTTAGTCTAAACCTGCGCCAATTAAAGAGAACTAGAGGGACAAAATTTTCGTGACCAGGTGTAATGTACAGGGCAAGTTGTGTGATTTGATAATTGACAGTGGCAGCTGTACTAATATGGTCTCTACCTATTTCATTCAGAAACTGAATAACCCCACATATAATCATCCTCAACCTTATAATTTACATTGGCTAAGCAACACCAGTGATGTCAAAGTGACTAAGCAGGCCCTGATAAATTTCAAGATTGGTAAATTTGAGGATTCTATGATATGTGATGTCTGTCCAATGGATGCTTGTCATATATTGCTTGGTAGACCGTGGCAAAATGATCGATTTGTGAAGTATGATGGAAGAACCAATGTCTACATCATAAGGAAACATGAAACTGACAAGCCAATTGCTTTAAAACCTCTAAAAGTGGCGCAAAACAAGAAGCAATTGAATGTGGAGAATAAAAAGGGAGTATTTTTTACTAATCCTAAGGAATTGGAGAGGGAATTGACTGATTGCCAGCAAGTATTTCTGTTGATGGCAAAAGATGTGAGAATTGAAGCATCTGCAATCCCTAAAATTCTTCAACCACTATTGATGGAATTTGAAGATGTATTTCCAGATGACTTACCACTAGGTTTACCACCCGATAGGGGCATTGAACACCAGATTGACTTAATCACAGGTGCTCAGATTCCTAATAAACCAGCGTATAGATGCAATCCTAAAGAGACTAAGGAAATACTAAGACAGATTGAGGAATTAATGAGAGAAGGGGATGGATGGAAAACAACTTTCAAAACCAAATTGGGTCTCTATAAGTGCAGAAACAATGGAGATCATCTGAAGCATCAAAGACAGGTTTTTAAAATCCTGAGGCAGCAAAAATTGTATGGGAAATTGGAGAAGTGTTACTTCATGGTGAGTAGTGTTACATTCCTAAGGTATGTAGTTTCAAAGGATGGAGTATCAGTATATATGCAGAAATTACATGCACAGGTCAGAGCAAGAATTGAAAAGGTGAATGATCAATATAAAAAGCAAGCCAATAAGCACAGACACCCACGCAAATTTCAAGAGGGAGATTTGGTTTGGCTACATCTTAGGAAGGACAGGCTTCCTAATCACAGGAAAAATAAATTGATACCTAAATGTGATGGGCGATTCAAAATTTTGAAGAAAGTTGGTGATAATGCTTATCAACTTGAACTACCAGGTGAATATGGGGTTCATGCTACTTTTAACATTGGTGATTTATCTCCATATATACCTGATGAGCAACTTCGAAGTTTGAGGTCAAACTCTTTTGAAGAAGGGGAGAATGATGCAAGCACCAGTGATAATGACAAGAGTGATCATCCTAATTTCGGATTTTTGTTTTCAAGTAAACAAAACAACTTTTTTTTTATTCAACTCCAACTTCAACTTAATTAATTACATCCTAATGTTGAGATTATTTATAGGTATAATCGTCAACAAAATCCTAACTAAAATAGACTAAAAAATAAAGCCTAAGACTAGGAAAATAAATCCTACTTTTGGTCAACAGACTAAAGATAAGATTGCCACATCATCATGCAACTTGCACTTTCATCTTATCTTTCCTAACAAACTCTAACTAACTAACAAATCAAGAAAATATCCTAACAACCTGTAATTTCTAGTTTAAAATATGATGATTATCTTGTAAATTAGTTATTTAGATAAGTTGTTAAGATATTTTCTTGATTAGGTAGTTTGTTAGGCAAGATAAGATCAACTTGCAGTGATGAGGTGGCATACTTATCAAATTGTATGTTTATCTTGTGAGGGCCGAATTTACTAGGATTAGTGTGTCTTTAGGAGTTGTTTTGTTTCCTAGATAATTTAGGAAAGTTTAACCAAGGTTGTTTAGGAGTCCTAAGGTATTCGTACTATAAATACCCATGTTTTATTCAATAAAATTAAGACTTTTGATTATTGTTCATACTTTTTATGCGTTATTTTGTGTGAGAGTTTCACCCAAAATTACAAAAGGATTTCGAGTGTGTTGAGAGTTAGAAGCTTCAAAATATTCACCGTAGTTTTAGTATTTGTGATTGAGTGTTCTCACAAAGATTAAAACAACCTTAGAACTAGATTGTTGAGTGTTTCAATCTAACCTAAGTTTGTGAGTTTCGTTGATTGTGAGAGTTCCAATTCACGAAGTTCTTTAAAATCAATCTATCTTAAGTTTAAGCCCTTAGTTTGAACATAAGATATAGATCAAGTGTTATCAGAGCACGATGGCTGATCAAGAAAAACAAAGCAAAGTTTATAGTGATGAATTCATTACGCATCTAGCAGAACAAACAAACAAGTTGCAAGAATTGCTCTTGGGTTTGACAACGAAAGTTATTCGCCTCAAAGCTAAACCTTCAAATAGTGATGATGATCGTGGTTTGAAGTTTGAAGTGAATGAATTTGATGGCCAAGGTGATGTAGAAGCATACCTTGACTGGGAACTCGCATTGGAAAGGTATTTTGATTATAAGGGCACGAGTGAAGATAAGAATTACAAGATTGCTATTGCTAAACTATCTAAATACGCTTCAATGTGGTTCAATGGCCTCAAAAGGAGTAGGCAGCATGAGGGTAAGAGCAAGATCGAAACTTGGGAAAAGCTTAAGAAGCTTTTGAGAAGGCGTTTTGTTCCTACAAATTATCAACAAGAGTTGTATGTTAGATTGGCTACGTTGAAACAAGGAATCAAGCCTATGGAAGATTACATTGCTGAGTTCGAAAAACTAACCATACAATGTGACGTTGAAGAGAGGGAGGAGCAAAAAATTGCACGTTTTATTGGTGGTCTTAACGTGGATGTGCGTGACAAAATTGAATTACAACCTAACTTATTTTTTGATGAAGTCAGCAAAACTGCCATATTATTGGAAAAGCAAAGGAAAAGGAACATAACTAAGCCATCACCTAATCCTTATCAAGGGTTTAAAGCTACAAGTTCAACGCCTATGAGTGAGTCTAAGAGCGAAGCAAAGTAGTTTGTGACTCCAAGCAGTGATAAGGGAAAGAAGGTTGAGACACTTGATGATGGTACACCGAAGGTAACATGTTTTAAGTGTAAGGGTTATGGCCATTACAAGAAAGATTGTCCTACTTCTAGAGTGTTGACCATGCGTGAGATGAGGGAGATTGATGAATACACCAATGCAGTTCAACAAGCCATGGAAGAGGAAGGTGGCGAGGAAGAATGCAAGCCAGAAAGTGACTTTGAGGAGGAGGAAGTTTATGAGAACAACTTAGTTCTTAGAAGAGTTTTGCACTCCAAATCCGTGGGAGAAGAGCAACGTGAAAACATCTTTCACACTCGTTCCAAGGTACACAATTCTATTTGTAGTTTGACTGTTGATGGAGGTAGTTGTGCCAACGTAGTCTCATCTAAACTGGTTGATAAACTACAATTGAAAAATCAAAACATCCGAAACCTTATAAGCTAAAGTGGCTAGATGATGACAATGAAGTGAGTATACGAAAGCAAGCTCTAGTAAATTTTTCAATTGGAAAATTTGAGGATGAGGTACTTTGTGATGTTGTTCCTATGGATGCATGTGATCTACTACTTGATAGGCCCTGGAAGTATGATAGAAAAACTATCCATTGTGGCGAGTCTAATGTGTACAAGGTCTTCAAAGAGGGAAAGACGAAGGTATTGCTCCCACTTTCGCCTAGTGACCTAAACAAGAAGAAAAAGGAAAAGCCCAGGAGATTATGGAGTTCATGCTACTTTCAATATAGGTGATTTATTTCCATAAATTCCTGATGAGAAACTTTGAAGTTTGAGGTCAAACTCTTATGAAGAAGGGGAGGATGATAAAAGTGCGGATAGCAATACATATAGTGATCACAACTTCGAAAGTTTGAATGTCAATGGCAAGGATGCAACCATGGGTGAACTAATTGCTTATGGGGATACAAGCCATATGGGTGAATCAAGGATTGGGATTTGCTTGTGTATGATCACAAAAACTTAGAGTGGGACGCAAATCAAGGAAAGAATGGTGGATTTTGGGGAACAAGACGGTTTGTGCCTATGGGTTTTTTCCCACTGCATTTGCTAGGGTTTTTCTCATTTCAGGCATTGAGTCTTTTATTTATTGTGGAGTCTTGATCATTGTTTTCAACAAAAAAGACATGGGGAATGGCTTCTTGAAGGTTTCTTGATTTAATGATTGGATCCTGAAAGGTTTCTTTAAGATTTGAAGCAATTCTTGAAAATGGTGCAAAAATAGAGCTAGATTGTGGCGAGTATGTTGCGATTTTCTTGAAGCTTTGGGTTGATTTTTTTTCGTGTATTTTAGGTTGTCAATTGCTGATTATTTTGTTTGTTAGTTTGTTAGGAAGTTTTTTTTTTTTGGCGATGAAGGAAGTTTGTTAGGATAGAATCTTGATTAGTTAGAATTAGTTAGAGTTTATTACCAAGATAAGATCAAGAAGCAATTATGATATGGCAAACTTATCTTGAGTTTGTTATGCAACTTGGATAAGAAACCTAAGGGGGCGTGTTGATGTGAATTTTCGTGTAAACAAAAACTCACAAGGGAATAGACTAAAATTTCGAACCTATAAAGACCAAGTCATCAAGATTCTCAATTTTAGGTTGATCAATTAGTCCTTTGATTAAAGCCTAAGCACCCTCAAAGCTACTAATTAATCTGCACAAGAGTATACAGAAATTAATCACCAACTCTTAGATTTTCGGATTTTTGTTTTCAAGTAAACAAACAAACTTTTATTCAACTCAAACTTAATTAATTTACAACCTAGTGTTGATATTATTTACAACAAAATCCTAACTAAAAATAATAAAACACAAGCACAAAACAATCTAAAATCGTCCCTAATGGCTCACACATGACTCACAATATAAGATTGCAACGTCATCACTGCATCTTGATCTTATCTTGCTAACAAACTCTAACTAACTCTAACTAACAAGATTTCATTCCAACAACTTACCTAACAAATTTAAAAAACAAAATTATGAAAATAAAAGTCACAAAACAAAATACTAAACACGTCCTAAAACAAATCCTAAATATACTTGAACTCCAGATAAAAGAAATCTAACTAAAAACTGATTTCCAGTTTCACAGGAGAGCAGAAAAATGAATAAAAAATTATCGTGTATTTTTTCGGAATTTTGAAAATATTTTTACCTGAAAGTAGATTCAATAAGCTTTCCAACACATATTCACACGACTTCTAACTCAAAGTCAATTGTCAATGAAAAATCTTCAAAGTCAGACATACCGCACTGCTCCAAAATTGAAATTTTATCTTTAGAAGCTCCAAGAAACATCCTAGATTGAATCTTTTAATCAAGAAACTTTCAAGAATGTGATCCTCCATCATTCTAGACCAAGTATAAATTTATTGCTATTCACACTTGTATCACGTATTTATCTTGTTTTTTGCGTGTGTTTTTAGCTCCTTTTGTTAGGATTTTGTTGATGATTATTCCTATAAATAGACTCAACATTAACTTGTAAAAATCAGATTCGAATTTAATAAAAAAGTTTTGTTTTTTTTACTTGAAAACAAAAATTCGAAAATTAGAGTTGGTGGTTAAATCCTCTATACTCTTCTATGCAGATTAATTAATGGCTTTGAGGGTGCCTAGGGCTTTAATCAAAGACTAGTTGATCAACCTAAAATCGTGGGTTTTGGTTGCGTGAGCTTTAGAAATTCACAATTTTAGTTCATCCCTTTG
Source organism: Suaeda aralocaspica (assembly GCA_016808085.1). Taxonomy (NCBI): domain Eukaryota; kingdom Viridiplantae; phylum Streptophyta; class Magnoliopsida; order Caryophyllales; family Amaranthaceae; genus Suaeda; species Suaeda aralocaspica. The sequence goes on along the minus strand of PYUH01001141.1, from coordinate 121,417 downwards.
TGAGTTTTTGTTCATACGAAAATTCACATCAAAATGCCTAATGTAGAGGCCTTTGATGGAACAACTAATCCAGAAGAGCACTTGGCAACCTACAAACACTCGATGTATTTTCAAGGTTTGGATTATGCAACCAGGTGCCGCTATTTCCCGGAAACACTTAAGGGAATAGCACAGAAGTGGTTCAATACCCTACCATATTAGTCTATTAACAATTTTCATGAACTAAGTACAACTTTTGTACATCATTTCATGGCCAACAAGCGTGAGAAAAAGACTAGCATGCACTTAGCAAAAATAGTGCAAGGTGAAAAAGAATCATTGAGAAGCTATGTCCAACGATTCAATCTTGAATCATTGCAGATACCTAACCTCTTTGAAGGAGTTGCCTTTGATGGCTTCTTCAGAGGACTCCGTGATGGAACATTTAAGTTCGTTGTTGTTAGAAGAAACTGTAAAACCTTGAAGAGGATCTTGGAGGAGGCTGAATGCTTCATCTATGCTCAGGAGCTATGTGCTTCAACCTGCAAAGATAAGAAGGAAGATAAGAAGAATGATCATGGCTCAAAGAACAAGGATAAAAAGAGACATGCCACATGGATGGCTGGCTCATCAAGTAAAGAAAGCTCTCAGAATTGGATGTAGAAGGCGAATGATACGCCGAAGTTTGAATTTGCTAAGGATCTCCATTCAATCTTTTAGGAGCTCCGAGGGAAAGTTGACGTTGATGATCCGCCCCCTTTGAGAAGCCCAAAGGAGGATCGAGATATAAGTAAATATTGCTACTTTCATAAAGATGTGGGTTATCATATCAATGATTGCTTCAATCTTCAGAGAACTCTTGAAGCTCTTGCTGCCAAAGGGAAGATTAGTCAACATTCAATCAAATCCTCTGACAAGAGTGTAAAGAAGAAGTCAGACTCTAAAAATGAAATGACGAAGGAGGACTACGAAATAGAAGATGCTGTCTATGTAATCTCAGGAGGCTTTGCAGCCGGAGGTCCTACTATGAAAGGAAGTAAAGAATATGTTCGACCCCTAGTCCAGGAATCATCTCTCGAGACTGGGGCAAACGCCAAAACATAATTCCCAGAAGTACTAATTAGTGACAGGGACCGGGGCAAAGTTCGAACACCCCATGATGATCCCTTAGTAGTAGAGCTGAAAGTGGCAAATATGAAGGTAAAGAGATTACTTGTTGATATAGGATGTTCATCTAAGAAAGCTGAAGTATTCATCAAAGTTAGAACCTATCCACCATCCCATTATTGGGTTTGGAGGAGAAATTATCAGCCCATTAGGAACTATGACCTTGCCCGTTCGAATGGGACATAAAGACTGTTGTTATATATTCGTAGTAACACTAGCAACATAAAAGGGCTAAGCCACGAATTTTAAAGGATATGTATGACTAAACCAAGCTAGTTCTCAGATATAGATACACCACTAAGAATTAGAATGGGCATCCTAAGATCACAACTCAACTCTTTAGTCATGAAAAGTTGAATAAGCAAAGGAAAAGATTGATTTCTAGTCCAAGAAATCGAAGAGTTTCTGATACGAATATCAATGAGCAAAACTTCGAGGGTTTGATAGAAGGTGCAAAACAAGATGCAACCATGGGAGAGCTAGTGGCTTATGGAGACACAAGACTCTTAGGGTTGGCTAGGGTGAATTTTTACGTGTGCATGGTGACATGTACAAGTCTCCTCACGTAAAAATCAAGCAAGCATAATTAGTAGTTTAGGAGTGTTGAGCTATATGGGTTTTCTTCCCACTTCATTTGATAGGGTTTTACCATATGGTGTTTTGTGATTTTCTTATTTAGTTTATGAGTCATGGTTGATGGAATCAAACATGGGAAACACAAGATTGAAGGTTTCTTGAAATAAAGATCGAAGCTCAAAGGGTTTCTTGAAGTTCTTGAAAATGGAAGTCCATCAAAAATCAAAGGAAAATATAGCGAGTTATATGGCGGGATTTTTGAAAGATTTTGACGATTTTGGGCAACGTTGTTAAGCGAGTTTTCCGTGTTGTTTGACTTGGTCAACTTTAGTTAGTTAGTTGGAAATATTGTCCTTAGATTTGTTTCTCAAAATATCTAAGATTTAGGCTAGAAAATCAGATTACAAGTATATGGCGCAATATTGTATCCGGTTTCATAGAGATTATCTTGTTATCCTAATCTTAGTTTGTTATACCATAAATCTAGGGTAGTTAGGATTTGTTTAGGATATTCACATATTGTGTGATATGTTTAGCTATAAATAGGATGTAAAATACATCAATAAAGATCAGATTAGATTGATTGAAAACACATTGTTTTTCGTTTTCATTGTTTCACGTAAAAACAAAATTTGTGAGGAATTCTTGTGAGGAATTCGACGAGTGAGTGGTGCTATTAAGCTTTATCTCACGTGAGGATAGTTTTTAGGATTTGAGGGTGCTTTGCTTTAATCAAATTCTATCAATTATTCGCCTTAGGACTTCGAATTTGTGGTGCGTTGCTTTATCAAATTTGTGTTCTAAGTTTATCTTGTGTGAGTGGCGTTTGTTTATAACAAAATTCACATCAACTTTTGGTGCTTTCGTTGAGAGGTTCGTTCAATCTCAAGTGTTCATCATCAATTATCATGGCTCAAGAAGGTGGAGACGAAAATCCACAAGGATTCACGAAAGGTTTGAGCTTGGCTCAAGCAAAAGAATTACGTATGCAAGGGGAGATTGACGAGTTGAAGGCTCGTTTAGATGAAGTCTTAACAGTCATGGCTTCTACCAAGAAAACTCCTACTGAATCTAAACAAGGAGATGGCTCATCATCAAGTTCAAGTGAGCAAGAAAGTGTGAGAAGTGTGCGTAAACCAAAGAAAGGATACTCATCAAGTTCTAGTGACGATGAGGAACCTAGGTCAAGGCACAAACGCAAGGGAAAGATGAGGGATGATGATCGAAACCTTAAACTCGAAATCCCTGAGTTTAATGGAGGTATGGATCCTGAAAAAATTTTAGGTTGGATTCGTAGAGTTGAGAGGATTTTTCGTTACAAGGAGTATGATGATCATAAGTCCTACAAGTTAGCAGAGTTGAAACTCACTTCCTATGCAAGTCTATGGCTTGAGGGGTTACAAAGGAAAAGAAGGAAGGAAGGTAGGTCGAAAATCTCTTCATGGTATAAGTTAAAGAGGGAGATGAGGAAACGTTTTGTCCCTCAAGATTTCGAACAAAACAACTTCATTAAGATGCATACATTGAAACAAGATAGAAAATCTATTGATGAATACATTATGGAGTTCGAAAAATTGATCATGGTTTGTGACTTAGAAGAGAAGGAGGACCACAAAGTGTCTCGTTTTGTGGCTGGTCTAGATGACAACATAAGGGAGAAGGTCGAATTACAACCTTATTGGACCTTTGATGAAGTTTGTAGAGTGGCTGCAAGAGTTGAAAAGCAAGTTGCACGTAAGCAAAAAGCATACTTTAAAACTTACGATCCTAAGGAAAAACGTGATGCCTTTCCTCAAAAACTAAACTTTGATAAGGTTACTAAACCACCCTTCATCAAGGATAAGAGCTCAACTTCAAAGCCTCAAAGTAGTGATCCACGCATTATTTGTTTCAAGTGTAAAGGGCAAGGTCACATTCAAAGAGATTGTCCTCATGCTAGGGTCACAACAACTCGAAATTGGGTAGATGAAGAAAACCTTGAAGAAGAGGAGGAGGTGTATGAGGATAGGGGAGAGGAAGATTATGTTAAATATGAAACTATGGAAGAAGAGACGGAGGAGGTTCAACCAGAAACACAAGGCCAATCCTTGGTTTTGCGTAGGGTGTTACAATCCCAAAATGCGCAACCTTTGGAGAGTCAACGAGACAAAATTTTTCTCACAAGGTGTAATGTTCAAGGCAAGCTTTGTGATGTATCAAGCGACCTATTGTAACAAACTTCGCATGAGCAGTTTCAATCCCAATCTTTTTGTGTTTACTAACCAAACCACCAACAAAACCCCTAGTGTTCGATTTGATTCTTTTGCCATCTGTTTTGGAGGATGATAAGAATGTGCTAAAAAAGTTTCGATCCTATCATCTCCAAAGTGACTTCCCAAAGTACTCATGAAACTTTGTGTCTTCTTCAATTACAATTTTTTTGGAACCCTGTAACCTTATTCTCGAAAATACAATCAGCACATTCATAGCACATCGGTTTTGTGACAGGTGTAAAGTGAGCCATCTTAATAAGCTATCAACCAACCCATAATGCATCCTTCCCCTTTCTGTCCTTGGTAACCCCACAATGAAATCCATAGAAACATCCTCCCAAGGTCCCTCTGGCACTGGCAATGGAGTAGTACCCTTGATGAAGAGCCTTTTTTGCCTTTTGACAGTAGCACATTGAGCATTGATAGTTCAACATCGACAATCATCTTGGCCAATAAAATGTTCTTGCAACATGGTTAGTGTCTTTGTAATGCCAAAATGTCCAGCAATACCTCCTCCATGAGCCTCCCTTACTACAATTTCACGATAAACACTTGTATTCACAATAGATTCCTTAACAAACAAACAACCCATCATGTAGCACATATGAACTCATAGAACCACTTTGAAATTTCGCCTTATTGTCCAAAGTCCCATCTTGTCGTAAAATTGTGTTATCAAACTTAACCAGCAACTTAAAGTTTCAAGAACACAAAGCAAGTATACCTTTGACAAAGCATCAGCAACAACATTAGACTTCCCCGTTTTGTATTTGAAGAAAGTGAAAAGATTGCAAAAATTCAACCCATTTAGCATGTCTTGGATTCAATTTTTGTTGACCATTATGTGCTTCAGCTTCATGATCAGAATGTAGTATGAAGTGTTAGGCCTTAATATGACTCCAATGATCCAAGCTCTAATAATGGCATAGAATCTTGTCATAGTGAATATTCATTTTAGCACCATTCAATTTCTCACTAAAATAGCAATTGGCCTCTTCCCTTGACTAGAACAGCACCAATTCCAACCCCACTTGCATCCGTCTCAACTTCAAATGGTTTAGAAATCTGGTAAGGCTAGTATGGGTGTGTTACAAGCAACTTCTTAATCAATTCAAAGCTTCTTGTGCCCCTTTAGTCCACTCAAAACTTGGTTATCCTTCTTAGACATTCGGTCATAGGAGCAACACAGAGTGAAAATTCTTCACACACCCCTCCTATAAACGAGGCTAACCCATAAAAGCACGTACTTCAGTCACGTTTTTGGGTGTTGGCCATGATTTTATAGCTCTCTCTTTAGATGGATAACAAAACCCCATCTTGGACACAATTACCCAAAAACGTCACCGTTGGTACCATAATAACACTTTTCAAGCTTAGCATAGAGCTTTTGTTCCGGTAATGTCCCAACACACTCCTAATGCTTAGAGATGATCATTAACACCTCTTGCTTAACCAAAAATATCATCTAAATACACCACCCACAACTTACCAATTTAATGGCTTAAACCTCTTCATCAATCACCTCATAAACGTACTAGTGCATTATTTAACCCAAAAGGCATGCACTAACCATTCATAAGCCCTAGTTTTTGTTTTAAAACCCTGTTTCTCATCACATCAACCTTCCTTCATTCGAATCTTGATGTACACTTCTTAAATCAATTTGAAAACAATTGAGAACCATGTAATTCATCTAAATCTCCAATCTAGGTATAGGAAACTATATTGACGTTATTTGTAACTGCCCTTAATCAATACACATTCTCCAAGTTCCCACCTCTAGGTACTATAATGTAGGCACAGCACACTGGACTCATCTCTCTCTCACGTACCCCCTCTTCATTAATTCCTCAATTGCCTTTGTATCTCCTTTGTTTTCTCTGGATTACATCTTATGCAGGCTTGTTGGAATTTGAACCAGAATAAGATCATTTGATGTCAATCCCACGTATGGGTGGTAACCTGGTGGCAACTCATTAGGAACATCTGAAAACTCATTCAACAAGGATGCAAAACCCTAGAAATCTCTGGGGGTTTCATCTTTACCTCTGGCTACAACATATATGACATAGAACTTGTTTTCACTCTCCTTTCTAACTCCTTTCCACCAACAAACACCTTTAGATTACCCATGCTTTCTTAGGTTTAGAAACATCAAAGGTTTTAATCATGCTTAGTTCTCATTGGTTCTTGCGCACAATATAACATTTGTTCTTCCATTAAACTTCACAAAACGGTCATATTGCCAAGGTCTACCCAATATAATGACAAGCATCCATAGGACAAACATCACAAAGACTTGATCTCAATTTTACCAATTTTAAACACAACCAAAGCTTTGTTTGTTTACCTTAACATCCTTGTGTTCTAAGCCAATGTAGTTGATGGTTAGGATGTATCCTTTGTAGGATTGCGATTTTTCTACCAAAAGTATAACTGACTATTTGTGCAACTCCCTGTTCTATGATACATCACAAAGCTTGCCTTGAACATTACACCTTGTGAGAAAAATTTTGTCTTTGACTCTCCAAGGTTGGCATTTGGATTTGTAAACCCTACACACCAGATTGGCCTTGTGTTCTGGTTGACTTCCTCCGTTTCTCTTTCCTCCATAGTTTTCATATTTGGCATACTTTTCGCCTCTTACCTTAATCTCTTCGCTCTCCCTCATTCCCCCTACATCCTCTCCTCCTCTTCTTCAGCTTTCCCCATCTACCTCCC